>ML058493.1:2546150-2918154 GCA_003013855.2 Liriodendron chinense | reverse complement strand
AGGTTTTGTTAAGAGAAGTTTCTTTTTTCCCCCCCCCCCCCCCCCCCCCCCCCAAATCCCAAAAGAATGTACTAAGTTGTTACAGCTGGCGTTAGGTGGTTAGGTCAGCTAATTCCGAGGGGGCCCGTCTATTTTGTTCATTTCTAGAGAGAGAGAGAGAGAGAGAGAGAGAGAGAGAGAGAGAGAGAGAGATATATATATATATATATATATATATATATATATATATATATATATATAATATATATTTTAGGATACTATAGTACGTAAATAGCCGCTATAGCGTACTATTTACGCTATAACACGCTATATAGCTTGCTATAGATTTTTAGTCCCTAAAAAATTATTATATGTCCCAAAGCACGACGACTCTTGGCTATTGCTATTATAACCGCTATCATAATTATAAAGCTTGTGACTGTTCTTGATAATTTACTTATGACGATTTATATTCCTGTTTTCGATATAATTCCCCAAAAAAGGAATATATAGAACCGCATGTAGACTGCGTCCACAGTTTGTGCTGTTGTAAAATCTTTTATTCTTGGTAGTATATCGAAAATCGCTATTATTCGGATAAGATTTTAAATACTCGCAAAACTCAGAAAACTGAAAGTTTGAACTATCGCCTACCGTTTATCTTATTGTTACAACTACGTTTGACCACGGTTCTCGATTGATCTTGGATTATTACCCCTACCTTATTAAACCCTGGCTTATTGTTCTAAATTTTTAAACTTTTAAGTCCTACGTTGTCTAGATCCCAAATCTTTTCTTCTTTATCTCTCTACCCACAAATATATATATATATATAGATATATATAAAATATATAATATATATATATATATCTCTCTCTCTCTCTCTCTCGCTCTCTCTCTCTCTCTCTCTCCTTACGAGTGGACGCGTGAAGAGGGTGCTCTTGAGCACTCGTGAAAAAGTACCGAGTAGCGTGTACTGCACTCGGGTTTTAGACTTGGCAGGTGCACTACGTCGTGGGGTTTTTTGGGGGTCCCGGGTAGAAAGTTGAACAAGGTTTGAAACCACTCGGTACTTTCTCCCTTTGGTAAAGGAGGGAATTAAACGGAGAACGAAAAACGACGTTGGGTGGTCTCAAAACCTAGTCCACTTTCTACCCGGAATCCCCAAAAACCCCACGACGTAGTGTACCTGCCGAGTCTAAAACTCGAGTGTAGTACACGTTACTAGGTACTTTTTCACGAGTGTTCAGAGAGTACTCTCTTGTGCCCAGGGTTGAGCATTCCTCTCTCTCTCTCTCTCCCCTCTCTCTCTCTCTTCCTATATATATATATATATATATATAATATATATATAATATATATATATATATATATATATATATATATATATATATATATAATATATATATATATATAGATATATATATATATATATATATATATATTAGGGAAAACTCAACCTCCACATTAGGGTAAAGATGGGAATGGGATTTGAATGGCCTAGGGATTTATATGTACATAACCTAAAAATCCAAGGGTTGATGGGTTTGTCTAAACTCAGAAACAAAAAGAAAGAAATGAGATTCAAATGTCTAAACAGAAGGTGTGAAGTAAGAAGAGAAGAAGAAGATTACAAAAGATTAGAGAAGGGAAAGAGATAGGTTTCACCACGGAATCAGCACCAATGATGATCTTGGAATCAACACCAAGACAAAGGAGACGAATCGGCACCTCTACCAGCCACACATCCAAAGAAAGCTTTTTTCTTTTCTTTAGAAACCAAATTACAATGTCCTTCCCCAAAAGAAAAAAAGAAAAAGAAAAAAAACCCTAAATAAAGACTACTAGGCTGACTTACAGAAAAATACTTATTACTAAAATACCCCTCCAGTCAACTTTTCTTAAGTAAAAGCACATGTGCGTTGTTGGGCTCAAGGGGACCCAACTGCACCACTTATTTTGGCTTTTAAAAGTGGTTGGCTGACCCGTGGGGCCTCGAGAAAACTTGTGGGCCCCACCCTAGCCTTATTTCTCCTTTTATAGACTTTAAGGCCCCCATCATCTCTCCCCAACTTGGAAAGAGTCGAACCCGGCAAGTTGGCAACTTGGTACCTCTCGTACAAATCCGGATTAAGATGCTGAAAATTGGAAGTCGTAATCCATGTGCAATCGAAAATTGGCTACCCTTCCATTTGATAAGGAACTTGTGATATCCGCCATCCTTAGTAGACACCAATTGATTGTCATAAACATCTTCTATCTCTTCACTTATAGTAGGCACAGGAGGTAACCGTATGGATTGCTCCTCATATCCTTCATCTTCATGGTGGCCATGATAAATAATTAAGTCTTTAAAATTGAATGTTGAGTTGATATGTCAACTTCAAAACATAAGCATTATCGCTGATTTTCTTCAATATCTTGAAGGGACCAACGCTCCTAGAGTGAAGTTTTTTGTACTTCCTTTAGGACATCTTTCTGGTCGGGGACGTACCATCACCTTGTCACCCTCCTTGAATTCCACAAAGTGTCGATGCAAATCAGCTTGTGCTTTATACTTTGCATTGCTAGTCACTATCTTCCTTCTTACCTCTTCATGGATGTCACACATATGTTGGGCAAAAGTTTCAACACCTCGCTCGATTGTGCATCTATAGGTAGCACGATCAAATCAATGGGTTGTCTTGGTTTCATTCCCAGCACTACCTCAAATGGTAACAATCCAGTTGACCGATTAACTGAACTATTATAAGCAAATTCAGCCGTAAACAGAATCTAATCCTACCTCAAAACATGGTCACCAACTAAGCATCATAGTAGATTTCCCAAACTTTGGTTTACCACCTATGTTTGAGGATGATATGCAGAAAAATACTTAAGCTTGGTGCTCACAATCTTCCATAAAATTTTCTAAAAGTAGCTCATAAACTTCACATCCCTATCGGATACAATAGATTTTGGCACACCGTGTAAGTGAACCACCTCCCGGTGACTATCTTCAAAGCATCAGAGGTCTTAGAGCAAGGAATAAAATGAGTCATCTTATAAAAGCGATCTACTAAGACAGATGGAATCATTGCCTCATACGGTCTTCGGCAAACCCAAAACAAAATCCATACTGATATCTTGCCATGGTTCTTGAGGCACGAGTAGCAGTGTGTACAAACTTGTATTTTGCTTCCGTCCTTTGGCAAGCTAGCGAATTCAACATTGTTGCACCCATCTTGCCACATCTTGCTTCAATAAAGGCCAATAAAATCAATCTTCTACTAGACCAACTGTTTTATCACGCCCAAAATGACCATCGAGGCCACCCGAGTGTAATTCTCGCATCACATGCTACCGTAGAGAAGTGTCGGGTTGACATAGACGAGTTCCAAAGAAGAGATACCCATCATGCACACTGAACTTCGGGCGACTTGCTTACTGCCCGGTATGAGAATTTGCGTAAATCTACCCAAAATCACCATCTCCCCTCTAGTCACGCTTTATCTAGTCGAAGCCAATCACTACTACTAGCATTGTTGTCAACAAGTGGGTTCGTCTATGCAATACATAAGCTACTTTGTTCTCAACTCCAGACCTATGTTTCAGCACAAAGGTGAATTCTTAGAGATAAGCACTCCATTCGGCATGCCTATGACTTAACTTCTTCTGGGAATTGAGATACTTTAGTGCTTCATGGTCAGAGTAAAGAACAAACTCTTTGCCGATGAGGTAATGCCGCCAATGCCTTAGTGCCTGCACCACTGCGTAAAATTCAACATCATATGTTGAGTACTTCTATTTGGCTTCATTCAACTTTTCACTAAAGACACCCTATATCCATTTTGACTAAGTAACCCTCCAATACTGACGTGAGAAGCATCATAGGCAACTTTGAAGGCTTTGTTGAAGTCTGGCAATTGAAGAATTGGGGCTGCAGTCATTTTAGCTTTAATATCTTAAAAAGCTTTACTAACCGCCTTGGTCAAACTATCCCTTTTTCAAACACAGAGTAATCGGTGCAATAATGGTGCTGAAATTTCTAATAAATCTCCTATAGAAGGTAGCTAACCCATAGAAACTTTGCACTTTGTGCACATTAGTAGTAATAAGCCAGTCTAATATTTGCTTTTACTTTATCCGGGTCAACTTCTACCCCATGTGAAGAGACCACAAAGCTAAGAAAGATCACACTTGCACTCATAAAAGTGCACTTCTTCAAATTAATGTAGAGTTTTTCTTTTCTGAAAACTCTCATGACTTGTTGAGAGTAATCAACGTGCTCGGAAGCCTCTTTGCTATATACAACTATATCCTCAAAATAGACAACAACAAAGCGACAGATAAAAGGGACGTAGTACCTGAGTCATTATTCGCGTGAAGGTGCTACGAGCATTGATCAGTCTGAAAGACATAACCAACCATTCATAGTCCATCCTTTGCTTTGAATGTTGTCTTCCACTCATCCCCAGGTCTAATCCGTATTTGGTGGTAGTCGCTTCTCAAGTCAATCTTTGAAAAGACTCTAGAACCGGCCAACGTGTCGAGCATATCATCGACTTGCAGTATTGGAAAGCGGTACTTGATGATTATTTTATTTATGGTACGGTTGTCCACACACATTCACCAACTCCCGTCCTTCTTTGGTGTCAACAAGACCGGGACAACACACGGACTAAGGCTTTCTTTGATAAAGCCTCTCTGCAACAATTCATCAACCTAACTCTTTAACTTGGCATACTCGGTTGAATTCATCCTCTAGGCTGGTAGTTAGGAAGCACAAACCCCGGAACAAGATCGATAACCTGTTGAATGTCCCTCATAGGTGGTAATTCATCTGGCAATTCATCAGGTACCAGATTTGAAAATTCAGACATCAATCTTTCTTCTTGGGGATTCATCACTTGCCCCTTTGTCGAGACCTTATCTTTAACCTCCCGCATCACTAGAGCATACATAACACCTTCCTCTTTGCTCTCTTCCTCAAACTGTCTCATAAATAAACCATTAGATGACTTCTTTGGCTCAACTCTCTTTTTCATTTTCATTGGTTCCCTTAATTTCAGAGGCATGAGGAGAATCTTCTTGCCATTAAATTTTAAAGTAAATGTGTTGGCCTATCCATCACTGAACACCTTTCAATCATAAAGCCAAGGCCTCCCAAGAAGTATATAAGAAATGTTCATGGGAACTATATCGCACCAAATGGAATCTTCATAGTGGCCTATCTTGAAGTTCACCAAGCACCTCTTAGATATTGGAATGTTCATGTCATTAACCCATGCAATCTAATAGGGTTGTAGGTGTGCCTCCACTGGTAATTGTATCTTCTCAACCAGCTCTTGTGATACCACATTTGAACAATTTCCCCCATCAATAATCAGGTTACATACTTTATCACCACACTTAACTCTAGTTTGGAAAAGTGTAGTCTGTCACCAATGTTCAATCTCTTCCTTCTTAGGGGCTACAAATATTCTTTGAACAACTGCCAATATCCAGTCTTCCAGGCCATATTCATAGGTGTCTTCTTGTTCTTCATCGGCCTCACATGGATCGTTTTCCCCTTCGGATTCATTATCCCCTTCTTCCGCACAAATAGCATTAACTTTCCGAGGGCAACGTGCTGCATAATTCCCCTTTCCACCACAATTATAGCAGTCCACATTTTTAATCTCCCTATAAGAACCACCTCCTATAGGAGCCTTGCCTTTATTCTCCACCAAATGAGATGGCTTTGAATTTGCAGGCTTGTTGGTCGTTGCATTATCAGGAGTCCTTGTTGTCCAGCTAATTTCAGCACCTCTTCGAGTCATCAACTCTCCGGCAATGGCACCAAATCTTCTCCCAATGGACTGTCTAAGTTGTTGCTCAATTTTTAGAGGTAATTGTAATGCACCATCTATTCCATAAAGTCTCACAGTAATCATCTCTATTTGAATTTCAGATCTAAGGTTTGATTTGAAACGAGAGAGAATATGGCGTTCGTCCTCATTAATTTGACAACGGAGCGTGAGCTCATTGAAGCATTCCATGTATTCCACTGTCATGCTCCCTTGCCGAAGTTTGACCAGTCCTCATAATCAAGAGGAAGATAATTCTCTTTTAACTTCAATTTCATCTCTTCCCAATGAACAATAGGTGGTTGGTCAAGTCAATACATATGATCTTCCACACTTCTCCACCAAACATGAGCACGCTCCTTAAGCTTCATCTTCGCAAATCGGACTCGACAATCATCATCCATGTCATACCATTCTAAGTAATCCTCCAACGTTGTCAACTAATCAAGAAATGATTCAGCTCCAACTTGCCAATGAAATCAGGTACATCTATTCTCACTTTCTTCGTAATATCACTAATGATAAGGACATTAGTGGTGCACCCTTTAGAGTGTACCAGAGGAGGAGATGTCGCAAATCGAGTGTTGGAGAAGACAAGTCGACTGGGTCCATCGGGCCGTTTCATTGATGAACAATGAAGACCCCACACGCGTACATACGCATAGGAAGGCTCCTTTCGTCGGAAATGTATGTGGGCTGCTGGTTTGGAGCTTATCGACCATGGATCTAAGATTGGATGGCAATCGGACCGTTGGATTCTTCCGATCAGGCCATCCAACCGTTGGATCGACCCATGCCCACTTTGGTGGCTTGTTCCCAGTTTTCTTAGTTTTATTTATTTTCGTTATATTTTCGGATTCTATAGACGGTTCAGATTTTTTTTTTTTTTTTTTTTTTTGTGATTAGGGTTTAGTTTATTTTGAAGTTTGGACATCAGGGACACATGTAATTTCATTCCTTAAGTTTTTCCTGTAAATTCAAGGGGGGGGGGTGGAAGCTGTAGCTGATTTTTTTATGAGAAAAAAAGATATTTCTCTCGAAGTTCTTCTTCACACAGATTAGGGTTTCAGGATTGTCCCTTAGGTGTTGAGGATTCCACCAGGAGTTTCTTGTTTTCTCTTCTTTTGATCTTCAAGGTGCGTGGAAGGTAAGACCCATCTTCTTTCATTGTGGAAAACCTTTATCTTCTCCTTCTCGAAACCAATCTTTTCCCTTTTCCTCTTTCTTTCTTCTTCGAATTTTCCCCTTTTAGCATGATCGGTAAAAACGAGATTGTTGGTCATGAGAACTTGATTCAGACTTGAATGTGGGCTGGCCGATGCTAGGTTTAAAGATGTCCTCATATTCCTAGGTCCCATTTTTACTTGTTTATGTGCGTTTATGCTATGGGGTATAATCCTGATAGATTATCATCATATCATTGTTGAAATCTCATAATCTCTTAGTTGATAGTGAATAATTAAATGAATTCTTTGCTTTGAATGTCGACCTATTGATCACACATGCATTTAGAGTAGGTCATCACATACCCCTGCATCAATTAACCACATAGTTACGTTCAGGTCTGTCTCCTCCAAAATACCTTGGTACGGTCTCCATAAATACGCCTCGTGGAGGAATAGGTTGCTCCCTAGTAGCTTTATTGACAGTTAAATTAGTGAGTGCCAATGGATGCTCTCAAGGAAGATCATCGACCTCGCCTTCTTCCTCCGCCGCATGCTATCCAGAAGTCTCACCATCTCTCGTGTCAAGTATAGGGTTTGCAAGTACACGATTTCCATCATTCCTTGGCTCCAATCGCTCAACTCGCATCTCCAATGCATCCATGTGACGTACAAAGTAATCAATTTGATCAGCCATGCATGCAAGCATGCCATCCCATTGCACATTCGTAAATCTCCCATAGTAGGATCTGCCTGTGAGAGTTAACATTGTGGCAAACCATGTGCTTTGATACCAATTTGATAGCGGATGGCAACTAGAATAACAATGTTGATGCAAACTGGTACCAACAGGTAACTGGAAACCTAATAATGGGGATGGAAGAATTCGGAACCGAATAACAAGGATTTTGTTGGAGTGTTAAAGTCCCTTGATATATATTGATACACCATCCTCTAACGGCTCAAGCTTTTAGATCAAGTGGTTGTTTAGCATGGTATCAGAACGAAAGGTCAAGTGTTCAAATCCTGGAAGCAGCAAATATACGTTAATATTAGGGCTGTAAATGGGTCAGTGGACCCGATGGGGTACCCGGACCCAACCCATTTAGACCCGACCCAGACCCGACCCATTTGTTAAATGGTACGGGTCTGGGTCCAAGAATAGGCCCATTTGTTAAACGGGTTTGGGTCTGGTTTCCTTTATATTAGGCCCGACCCGACCCGACCCAAACCCATTTAGTAAGTGGGCGGGTTTGGTCTATGTTACAAGGGACCCGTCCAGCCCAGACCCGTCCAAACCCGATTTTAAGCCTTGTAAAATGGTTGCATACTTGATCCAAACCCGGACCCATTAGACCCGGCCCATTTATAAATGGGTCTGGGTGGATCTCCCTCTACCAGACCCGGACCCATTTATAAATGGGTCTGATGGGCTGACTCGAACCCGACCCGGACCCGCCCATTTAGTAAAAGGGTCTGGGTCTAAAATTTGGACCCAGACCCGTTTAGTAAATGGGCGGGTCTGGTTTTGGCTAAACCCGCCCCGAACCCGACCATTTACAGCCCTACTTAATATATTCTCCCACGGGAGGCAAGCCCGACCTGTTTATGATGTGAGGGTCTCTCCACCCTTGTCTAGTATGTTCCCGTGCAGGGTCCACCCTGCACGTGCGGGGGAGTGTTGGAGTCTTAAAGTCCTTCGATATACAATGATGCACCATCCTCTAACGGCTCAAGCTTTTATATCAAATGGTTGTTTAACAGATTTAAAAATCTGGAAATTCAGCATGCAACAGATCTAGGGTTTAAAGGAAAGAAGAAATAGAAAGATGGGTATTTAGGGTTTTATATATAGAGAGAGAAGGCTAGAGAAACTAATAGAGAGCTTTGTCTAGCCCTATAGAATAAGGAAAACCCAACCTCCAGATTAGGGTAAGGATGAGAATGGGATTTGAATGGCCTAGGGATTTGAATGTTCACAACCCAAAAATCCTGAATGTGACCTTTAGATGATGTTTAAAGGTTGATGGGTTTGTCTAAACTCAGAAACAAAAAGAAAGAAATGAGATTCAAAAGTCTAAAACAAAAGGTGTGAAAGTAAGAAGATGATCTACAAAAGATTAGAGAAGGGAAAGAGATAGGTTTCACAACGGAATCAGCACCAAATTACAATATGTCCTCCCCCAACACCCCCCCCCCCCCCAAAGAAAAAAAAAGAAAAAAAAAGGCTGACTTACGGAAAAATACTTATTACTAAAATACCCTTGCAGACAACTTTTCTTAAGTAAAAGAACATATGCGCTACTGGGCTCAAGGGGGCCCAACCACAGCACTTATTTTGGCTTTTAAAAGTGGTCGGCTGACCTGTGGGGCCTGGAGATGACTCGTGGGCTCCACCCCAGCCTTATTTCTCCTTTTATAGACTTCAAGGCTCCCAAAAAAACTTAGGAAACCAAGCTTGAAGATAAGGACTGTTTCTCATAAACGAGGTCCATCCATTACAAGAAGTCTTGGATGAAGTTGCTCTCTTCCACTGGTAGAAAACACAGCTCCGTTGCACAAATTGTTTTAAAGAAGCAATTTAACGGCTATCGGTTGTATACTTCAACATAGACCTCATTACCAACAAACAATATATTGTTATTTGCATGATTTAGCAATCAAGCATAAAAGATAGTGCATGTAATATACCACGTGCACGGGGTTGGTAACCTTCCACTCTGCCACTCCAACTCGGATGTAGGTATTCCTACTCACATAAAGACCTGATATATGAAAAATGGAGTGGGTCATGATTGTACAAGCCCTAGAAAAGCTTGTGTAAAAGCATGAAAGGTAGTGGACATCGAAAGTGATCACATGCATCTACCATTGTAATGATTCATAAAGCTCAAAACTCAAAACCACACACTACAAGCATTGGTGAATCTTACCATCAGTTCGAAGCCTTGGCCTTAGAAGCCACATTTTCCTCCATGAGCCCCCGTATACCGACTGGACGATCCCGTAATTTTCCACTGCTCCAGACGTCTTCATGATAAGGTTGGTGTGTTTCAGCTTGAATGACATGTAGAGACGAAATGGAAAGCAAGAAAATCATGAATAAGGTTGGACCTCACCTGCCAAGCTTTTAGGCATGCGCTGCGCCACAAGATCGGATGGCGAATAGTATATCTCCATTTCCGACAAACACATGCGGCCCTCCCTAAGCTGTATGGAGTCATTCGCGTGAAGACCTGGTTATGAACATCAATCAAAGCAATAAATTATGAACTGAAATCATTAAAAACAAAAAAGAAAAAAGAAAAAAGAAAAAGACGTTATGGAGGGTAACCATCTGTAGGGATACAATCAATTGGTTATCGCAAAAGCTCCTCAAGCTCTCAACAATTTCTAACAAAGATGGGGAAGTCAGAAGACTCCCGGATATGCATGTTAGCACACACGTTCCCATTGCCAAATTTCACGTCCCTATTACACAAGTATGCACATTCAATATTGACTGATAGAACATACATTCATTCAGAGTTTAGACCTATTTTCTTAAAGGATGTCAGCACCTGGTCAAGGGATAATTGGCGGGGGGGGGGGGGATGGGTGGAACACAAGAAGAAGAAAAGCTCAATATATGAGAAATAGTAGCTGATCTGTTGGTAGAGAGGCTCCCCTGCTTCATTGGAGATGTAGGCTAGCTGCTCTCTCTTCCCTACAAGTGGAAAACACTTCTAGGCCATTGATCCTGAAGGACACCACATGAAAGACCTGTAGCTAAAAAAAAAATAAAATGGATAGAAGTACTGAAGCAACCAACTGTCTTAGCCATTGCATTAATGGGCAAGGCATCATTTTGTTGTCACCGATGTTTACCAAAATCGCCAACCCCACTACATTTTCCATTCCAGGTCATGCAATTTGGAATATGGGCCATTGAAATCCTGGTCAACATTTTTACCAATCCAAAATTACCATCCTACATTCTTCAGTGTTGATTAAGTTGTAATGTAATTTATATTTTGATTTTTGCGCAATAGCATGCATATAATATTCTTAATGTATAAACTGGATGTATGCATTCAAGATCTATCATAATACCATTTCATCATTTCATATATAAATTACAATATCAATTTGTATAGAAACTACATTCTATATTCTTACTGTATAAACTGGAGCGACCAGACCCACATGATACTACCCCTAGTGCATCATGTATTGGAGAAAGTCGTGTGTGCATACCTGTTCCCGTACTACATGCCAAAGTGACCCCGATCCAGGTAACAATGGTTGCCACCTTTGTCATTCTAAGGGCATTTCACCCAGACGATCCAGATTAGGGTAAGAGACAGGCAGTTTGGCCCATGGGTTCAGGTCCAGGCCCTATAGAGGTCAGGCTAAAAGCCTTTAATATAGCCTTGCAGTTGGGCCCGGGCCTTATTATGTGACCTGGTTGATACAGAGGTAGGATGATACAGAAGTAGGGCTGGGGCCTCAACTTTGGGAAATTTCTATTAAGACCATCCAAGTCCGACAACAGGCCCATTTATGACTTTAATAGGTAAGGCTTGGGCATTACGTAAAGGCCCAATCAGTGTTTTAAATAGCGGTAGCGTGTGGCGTAGCGTTCAACCCTCCATAGCGTATAGCGAAATAGCATAGCATGTAGCATAAGCTACATGATACTTCTAATTTTTAATTTAAAAAATATATATATGATAAATAATAAGAAAAAAATAAAATAAAATAAAAATGTCACATTCTTCAAAATAAAAACCCTACAAGTAAGAGCATTATGTACAATAAAAATCTCACACATATGCACACCACAGTGGTCTCCATTTCGGCCACACCATAGAAAACAATGCAAATCCACCCATGCACACACGCGGCCACACCATAGAAAACAATGCAAATCCACCCATGCACACACGCAGCCACACCATAGAAAACAATGCACATCAAAGTGGGGCCCATAAAACTTTGCCACGTACCATGCAATTCAATTGGGTGAGTCCCTTAAAGTGGGGCCCACCTCGACGTATGTGTCGTATATCCATGCCATCCATTTGTTTTGCCAGCTCATTTTAGGGCATGATCCCAACCATGAGGCAGATCCAAATCTCAAGTGGACCACACCACAAGAAACAATTGTGATTGAACGTCCCGCATTAAAAGCTTCTGTGGGCCACAAAAATTTTGGATCAAGCTGATATTTGTGTGTATGACCTTATCAACAGGTTAGGTGGCAAATAAACATTACAGTGGGCTCTAGAAAGTTTTTAATGGCGAGCATTCAATCCTTACTGTGTGGTCCAGTTGAGATTTGGATCAGTTTCATTTTAGGGACCATGCCCTAAAATGATCTGGAAAAACTATGGACGGCATGGATATACAACACATGTATTAAGGTGGGCCTCACACAATAGTGCAAGTGCATTGCTCGCACCATAGACTGCTAGAGTATATAAAAAAAAATTGCATGTGAGAAGGCCATGCAGCCTTCTCGTATAAAGAGAAGAGAGGAAAAGAGAGGAGGGAAAATGAATGGAAAAAAAAAAAAAAAAAAGAGGGAGAGAGAGCGAGAGAGGCAAAGGGAAAAGAGAGAGAGAGAGAGTTGCCGAGTTGCCGGCAGCTGCAACAGCCATCGCAGCAGCAGAGGAAGAAGAAGAAGAGGTAAGTAGGTTTTTTCTTTTCTTTTTTAAGTATTTTTTTCTTTCTTTTTTTTTGTTTCTTCTCCGTCACGGGGTACCCACAAACATATGGTACACGCTACACCTTTGTAGCATACACAACACCGCGCAACACCCCCTTATAACATACGCTACATGGGAAATATGCTATTTGAAGGCGCTACGTAGCATTTTTGCTGCGCTACACGCTATGCTACGGTGCTATTCAAAACATTGGGCTCAATTACTAAACCTAGGTTTGACTTTATGCCCGATTAAAAATAAAGTCATTCAAAATATAGCTTGAACCCAGCCCAGCCTCGCCCATTGCCACCCCTAGGAAGAATAAAACCCTATTCTATTCTGGTTCGATATGGAATAAACTTATAATCTGATGATCAAGTTGATTACTAAGTTCATAACCCTAGCTCATTTCGATTTTGGGCGAAACAAATCTACTAATTCCAACCCTCGTGTGTTTAGTTGCGACCATTGAGTTTGGAATCCTAAGCAGATAATCAGTGATAAGCCAAAGGAAGGTAAAGATGACGTCAAGTCATCATGCCTCTTATTGATGCAGGGGCATGCGATGACCTAACCCTAGATGCATGTATATTCAGTTGGAAGATATTCAAATAATAAAATTACGAAACTAACTACTTTCAATCAGAGGAAACTAACAAATCTCAACACGAAGATGAAATCCGTCCGTCCGGATCATGCCCCTTTGCATAAAACCATGTAAAATTGTAAAACAGGGAGGATCTAGGGATATGAGGATATCCCAGATCTAGCATAGACCAGTCCACAGTCAAGTTTGGATCCGGTGATCGTGGCTAGGCATCCCTCTTTTCGATCGTACCAAAAAGGGGGGGGGGGGGGGGTTTCAGAAAAGGACGAGGGATGTCGAAAAAACAATGGGTTATCATGAAGTACGAATTAGGAATCAAAAGAAACTTACCTTTCCTCGCACCTTGAAGAAAGAGAGAAGAGAAAACGGAAACTCCGGGATGGAATCCTCAACACCCGAGGGCCAATCCTGAAACCCTAATCTTTCAACAAAGAGGAAGAAACTCACGAATTTTCTATTCATTCAATAATTTCGAAATAGGGTTCTCACAGTATATATAAGCTACGAAAATAAAAAAAAGTGTCCTAAAGTGCCTGAAAACCAAAGAAATAACATAAAAACGTCTAAAGTAAATAACGACACTAAAGCGCTTAGAAACAAGGAAATAAATAGAAAAGCGCCTAAATGTAAATCCGCTCCATGGTCCAGCGGTCATGATGCTCCTGCGCGATCCTGCATCTCGCGTACTCGTAACGCGTCAGAAAATGGGCCCAATGGGCCCCACATCCATCCACATCAACTCGTCTGCTCCAACACTCGATCTGCGACGTCGCCTCCTCTGGTACACTCTAAAGGGTGCACCACTGATGTCCGCATCACTTATGCCTTGGGCAACACGTGCTACAATGGTCGGGGACAAAGGATCAAGATCCAGAAAGAAATCAATTTCCAAATGTTGTATGGCGGGTATTGCCTAACAACATGAAGCTTGCTACTTGATTCCTCACTACCCACAACTAATTTTCAATCTCTTACCAAATCTGGTGCTGCAATTCCATGGGATATCCCCCCCACTTTGACGAGCAGCAGAAAATCAATGCCTGTCAGGAATGAAATGGGATGCCAATAAACTCTCTCAAGAGGACACCAGAAAAGCATTGATTCTCTAGAAGATATAAGAGTGCTTAGTTTCTTGTTTGAATAAAATGGCTAGTTTTAACCCCAAATTACTAAGAGAAGTACTTTGATACGCTAGCAAAGCATGATGGTACAAATTATTCAGACTAAACCATCCAAATTATGGGCACCAGTTTAGATGTATCATGAGCAAAAAATTACTCTTAGGGCATGTTTGCACGCATGGAATCCAAGGAAAATGAAGGGAAAAAAATAGTAATTATGTAATAATGATTTACACGAGCACTATTAAAACATAGATTCCAATTTTAGAGTTCTTGCTTGGATAGCAAGTGGAAATATCATATTGATATTTCCACTCACAACAATCCATGGTATTAAAAACGGTTACACTACAGCTGTAAAGGCCAATATGTAAAGGAAAGGGTCATCCCCGTTACATACTACGGGGGTGAATTAGTATGTTATAAATTCTCTTGACCTAGTTTCTTGTGCCAAGAATCCAAATTATGGAAAAGTATAATGATTGCTTTGTGGAATCCATCCTTTGCTATCCAAACAATAAAAATTGGCACATCAAAATAAAACCCTTTTCCTTCCCCATTATTTGGCATGGAATCCCTAGTATCCAAAGATGGACTTATTTGGCCATTGAAATATTAGATTTCTGGACATTTGTTAGAGGAAAGTTCAACCAACCTGAATTTTATACTGTCACTAAAAGATGACTTCCACAATTTAGCAGGTTTAATTTGGGTTGATATATGCCATGTGTACCATTTCTAAGTGTCTGCATATCAAGTGTCATACGCAGCCGGAGTATCAAATAACTCACGAATAAATATTAAGAGTCACTTTGTACGGGAAAATTTTAGTTCCCTGATCCAGCAGGTCCTGCAGCGCTAGCTCAGCTTGCATGTTGTCATGCAGGATCAGCCATGCAAACACCAATATTAAATTTTCGACAAGCCATCCATACAAATTCGCATTATATTACGCTACTCTAACCTATGTGTGGTAAATGTCGTTGATTCTCAAAACTACAAAAGATCCATTTAATTGCATTCCTTTAGTCACCTTTGGAAATTATAGGACTGAACACAGCTCGATGCAATTTTGATGCCTTGAAAGAGAGCAGCAGCTTCCACAAAACTTGAAATCTTCACACGAGCTGGCCCAGAGAATTTCACCAGCCTAACTTCCACCCAGCCCCCAATCCCTATAGAGCGTAAGGCCCCACAATGGCCCGACGTCCTGCAGCTGTGGGATCAACTACATCTCCCCTACTCCTACTGAAGGAGCAAGATCAACAAGCTAGGGCAACAGAGCCCATCCACATCGATTCCCTGCTTCTAAAGCCTCCCCCCAATTAGCTATAAGTCCCGGGCCAGAAAGGTCGTACCAGCAAGGCTCAAATGCCTTCCATGGGCACATGTCCAAACTTTGGACCAAATCTTCCTCTAGTAATCCCCTTATTGTCTTAAATCAGGCCTGTTACACCTGATGGAGCAGGGTTCCAGCAATTTTAGCCCCTCTCTGCACAATATGCATTGGCTTTTCAATTGTAAAATTGGGAAAAACTTTTACAATCAGCGGCCCAGCACACATCAACCTTCCACTTTTGCCCAGGCTCTTCAAACCAGCCATTGCAGAGGCTCACATCATTGTGACCATCGCAATGTTTTGTTTTAATTAAATGATTGAATTCCGTATAGTATAACCCTAAAAGCAAGACACTAAGCTAAACATTAGATACACGTTATAGAGATCCTTGCAACAGTAAGCCATTACAGCAACTAGCATAGTTAGCCAATCCCCTTATCAGGGTAGCAGATCAAGTTTAAAGGACCTGGTTCCGCTGCAAGCGAAAGAAGGTGGGAGAGCGCCCAAAAAACCCCTTTTTTAAGGGCATTTTGCAGGAAGAATCCTGCAAAATGGCTGAGCTTTTTCACAGGACCTACATATCACCTGAATGCTTTAGAACAGGTTCTCGCCTGTTAATCGTCCCAAAAAAGGCCCTTAAAGCAACCTGCCAGTATACTTTCTACCTACACCCTCTCATTCTATGCTCTTCCAATTCCAGAGATGGTCCAGAGATGGTCATGTGTATTTTTGTGCAAAGATACATAGAAGCTTACATCTGTAATGATTTCTATGGCACAAGTTAGAGAACCAAACTGACATATGGTACCTCAAAGAGCAGTTCATCAGGCAAGCAGTGATGGATAAGTGCTGGATCAACAAAAGGCCTACTGCTCGCACTTCCAAAGTAAGGAACAGCTCGAAGTCTGACTCCATAAAGATCTGACCAGAAAAAACAAACAGAATCAGTTGGTTTTTGTAAGAAATCTGAGATTCACAAGCAAGACAGACTTAGATGAAGACAACAACAATCATTTCTGGAACGAGAAAATCACAACCATCAGATATCTTACACAGAAAAAAGAGAAGATGATTCGATAAGCAAAATAAGCATTTGAACAAGTAGGTAGCGTTTCTTGGACATACCTAGCCAGGGCCGCTGAGTTCCTGTGAACTGAGGGGTTCTAAATTGAAAGCTCGCACCTGCTTCTGTGGGAATTGGCAAGGACAAATCTGCATGGATAAAATCAGTAACTGATAGAATGGATCATGCTGAAAGGTTCTTCTTTTTTAATGGTCACACTGAAAGGTTCATATTTATAATGGAAAAAAAAAAAAAAAAAAAGATGCACTAACAACAGTTAATAGTATCCTTGCACATTCTGGTGAAAGAGAAGAATCCATTTAGGGCCAAATTAGCCAGAACAGCTTACCCATGTTGTTAAGTCGACAACTTTCCAGTTTATGTTCCTACTTAGATTCAGCCATATGCTATGTAACAATAGGGCTGCAACCCAATCTGAGTTCAGGTCAATTTGGGTTAGGTTGTCAAGGTCCTCGGGTCAGGTTTCATGTTGGAAAATGCCAACCCGATTTGAAATCAGGTTGGATTCGGGTTGAGCAAATTTGGATCGAGTTAAGTCAGGTTGGGAACGAGGTCATGTACTTGGATCGGGTTGTGTCAGGCTGGATCGAGAATAGAGGAATTCGGATTGGGCGCCTCGGGTTGGATTTGGAATTTAGGACGGATTGGGTTGCAGGTTGGGTCCTCTTGAGGTTGGGCTCGGGGTTGATCCTCAACCCAACCCAACCTACCCGAGTTGTGCCCCAATCTAACAAGGATACTTCTTTTTCATGAATAATTTGTTGGATCTAACACATGTCAAACATGAGAAACCAACATCAATAAATCTAATAGGAGAATGCCGTAATTTATCCTTTTTTTTCTTGGATTCAGTCTCATGTATACACTTTATACAGTGTTAATGCTTTCTACCTATCTAGATAGGTTTTGCTTATCATATGCTTTCATAAACTACAATTGGCTTTTTTTAATTATTAAAAAAGAAGCAAATGATACACCACAAATTCTCAATTACAATGGAGGCTGGACAATCCCTCCATCAGCCAAAAATCTGTGATTGAATTTGCCACTCTATGAATATGGGCAAACAAATGTTTAACCTCGACAAGAAAAAAATGAACTTCATAAAAAATAAGAGAGAGCCTCCACGGCTCACTGTGATCCTCACTTGCCCAAGAAATTAGATTGAGAGGATCCCCTTCCATAATAACTAGAAAACCCAGGCTTATTTGTGAGATGCTTCAAACCTTCATGCTCAAAGCATCACCTATTGGGCCAAAAGTATGTAAGAATAGTGATGCTTCTATTATCCTAGAGGCATCCATCTCTTCCTCTTGGACTGGGATTATAAGACGAAGATACAATTAAAGTTGAGCATTAGCCGACCCGAAGGAGGACTTCTCAAACAAGGACCAACTTAAGGGATGAGAGATTTCACTATTGGCCAACAAATGCCAATTGATAGGATATCAAGGCCGATGTCCCTTGAAATTTTGGGTGGATGAGGTCCAAGATATCATCATCTAAGCCTTGTACCAATTACTTGGGGTCAGCATAGCCATAGAAGTCCAAGATATGATGTCGCATTTAATGAGTTCAACTACCCATCCCCAATGGGCTTGTAAATCTTTGAAGAACTCACTATTTCTTTCCTTCTGGATCTCCCAACACAACTCCAACAAAGAAATCTCCAAAGAATGAAGCCCTTCCTTTGAAAAAGCCACCTTCCTGACTAGCAATTAAGTTTTCAAGGTTCTCCTGAAAGACCCACTCTATGTTAGAAAGCTTGAGAAAATGGCCCCAACTCTTTCTAACATAAGTAAGGTATTCAATAACGGTAACAGTGGGCCTAATGGCCACCACCATTACTGTTACGATATGGCCGTAACGGCAGTTACAGCCTTTTTTTTTCTTTATGAAAAAACTTGTATGGGCCCCGTAACAGAGCATAACGGCCGTTATAGGCCATTTTTTTCCTTTAATGGCCATTATAGACCCATAACGCTTAACGGTTCCCACTGCTACCACTACGTAATGGCCGTTGCATAACCATTTTTTAACACCTTGAACAAAAAAGCAGTGGATGATGGTGAACCAATTCCTCCTTTTTACTAACAACTCACTGGTTGGGAATCTGAAAGGCCCTAAAATAAGGTGATCCACAATGAGGATTTTATCCACCACTGCAGCCCATATGAAATTATGAATGCTTTTGACTCTAGGAGGAACTGATGATGACCAAGCACGAGCCCAAGGGGTAAAGTCCTAGATCTAATCATCGCTTGAAAGAAGGCTCGAGCAGAGATAGAGTCCAAGGGAGTCCATTTTTCCACATACATTCATCAAAACCACTAATATAAGTTCCATCTCAAATAATCATTAACTGAGTGAAGCATGCAGTGATGTTACATAATTTTCAATCCATTTAAACACCTATAAATGTCCGTGTGCCGCTTTGGACAATTAAACAAATTCTTTAGCAAGAAGCAACCTAATGGTTAAGGGAAGAGGTCTGATAAGCCCCAGACACGTACAAGATCCAAATTGTCCACACTGTTTGGTCTTCCGAAAATCAGGTGGTCCACTCCTTGGATGGACCTACAAAACAAATGGACAGCTAGAAAAGAGTCATACCAACCATCCATTTGTTTGGTACATTCTGGCCCATCTGATGAGTGAAATGGTTTGTTTCAGCTCAGCAGATCTAATCACTGTCACCCACCTAACAGAAAGCTCTGATCTCACACATGCCTGCCATGTTGGCACGTGTGCTTACATTTGGATGGGTGGGGCTTATGTAGATAAGCAAGTTTCTCGATTTTTTGAGGCCCTGTAATTCCCTGGCTTCTAAAAATTGACAACAGTAAAAGAGCTTCTACACTGACACCATTATATATAATACTAGGATTGAATTGGGCGTACCGCGATATCAGAATGTTTCAGAAGAACCTATTCGTGATTTTCATATTGCAACAAAACCCACATAGGAAGTCCTTTTAGGGTGCGTTTGGCACCGGGCAGCAATAATTCACGATTTTTGGGACCTGTATTCTTAATAGAATTTCTAAAAATCAATGAATGGAACTTGTATGAGCATGCCAAAGAGCTCTCTTTTTTCTTCCCAACACAACGTAAGAAGACACCCAATTGACGATTTTTTAAAATTCTAATAAAAGAGTACAAATTCTAAAATCAGAACAATTGTATTTTTCTCGGCTCCTGAAATTGGCATGAACCTAACACAGCCTAGATTGAGACAAGCAATCGATTATGAGATTTGGGTTCGTCGATTTCTATCGAAATGAATTGAAAATTAGAGACTTACCTGAAGTCATGAAAGAAAGAGGAGTAGATTCTCAAGGCAATCTCAGCACCGTTCTCTCTCTCGAAGGAGATTCTCAAGGCAATCCCAGCACCTCTCTCTCTCTCTCTGTCTGACGAATGACAAATTGGAAGGAGCAAATCATCTAACATCAATGGTAGGAGAGACTCTGATGTGCGTTTGATGGAACTCCGCACGCTCTTATCGTGCGGAGTAAACTCTGTTGGGCCCACCTAGAATGTATGTGCTTTATCTATTCCGTCCATATGTTTTTTCATCTCATTTTAGGGGTTGAGCCCAAAATTTAAGCATATCCAAATCTCAAGTGGACCATGCCACGGGAAACAGTGGGAATAATGATTTCCAACGTTGAAACCTTTCCAGGCCCCCACAGTGATGTTTATTTGTCATCCAACCTGTTCATAAGATCACATGGATATGGATGAAGGAAAAACACAAATATCAGCTTGATTCAAAACTTCTGTGTCCTCCCAGAATTTTTCAATGGTAGACATTCAGTTCACACTTTTCCTGTGGTGTGGTCCACTTTAAATTTTGATACCTAAAATTTTCTGTTAATATGGATGGACGGAGCGAATAAAATAGGTAAATCACGGTGGGCCCCACAGAGTTTACTCCGCACGCCTAGCCTGAGAAGCGTGCGGAGTTACTCATTACGGAATCCGCTTCCCTTTGATACCATCACCAGACAAGATATTTTGAACGGCTTCAGTTTCAAAGCCCAATCCCGACCCATTAATATTACAAAGCCGGGCGTAAACTTAGCTGGCTGGTTGGCTTTTGCAACCATAGGTATTACTACAACTAAGGGCCATGTCACGTGCAGCATACATGGGAGAAAGTAGGAATAGAGGAAAAAGGAGACGGAGAGAGTACGATGAGAGATTAAAGGAGATGTAGGGTCCTATAATGGTTTCAATCGACCCTTCCACTTTCACTGATGTTGTTCCTCAACTTGAGTTCTCTAATTGTCTCATTTTTAGAATGATATTGTACTATGAGTAAGCTTAACATATGCACAGAGTAGATTTATGAATGCGCAAGCGGAAGGTGCCCCAGGTTCTCTCCTCGTTTGATTGGATTGTTAGATTGTGGTTTGCAGATAGATTGATTGACTTGAGTAGTCATTGGTTCCTAAGCTTAGAATCTATGATTGATACCGTATAATCACAATGAACCTAGTGGGTGTTTGTTTTCTAATTTCATCCTAGAAGCACAGGTAAATGGGTGATAATTACCATTTACACATGTTTGACAGCAGTGAGTATTTCCTCCTTGAAATGTCGTTTGAAAATGAGGGACTTAAATTCATGGGCCCAACTATAAGGTTTGTGACATATCCATGCCGTCCGTCCATTTTACCGAAACATTTTAAGGCATGAGCCCAAAAATGAGGCAGATCCAAAGCTCAAGTGGCCCACGCCATAGGAAATCGTGGTCTTAAAAGGTTTTTAATGGTAGGCATTCAACCCACTGTTTTACATGGTGTGGTCCACTTGAGCTTTGGATTTGCCTCAAATTTGGGTTCATACCCTAAAATTAGCTCGCAAAATGGATGGATTGTGTGGATGAGCCATATATATCACAGTAGGCCCCACGTGAAATTTGCATGGTTCTCATTTTTGGTGTAAAAAAAAAACAAGCGGTCACCATCAACATAGAAAAATGTGAAGGAATCACACGGGTAATTAATCATTACCCATTTGCATGCATTTAAACCGAGGAATTAAAAAACAAACACCCCCTTATAGTCAAAGACCTCTCAATTTAGATAACTCTTATGGTTAGCTTACAACTGTGGATTCCAATTAAAGACCTTGGTGATAGAGAATGAAGGGGTAAGACACTCTTCTTTATCCACGCCAACGTGTAGTCTCTACTTTATAGGATTTAAGAATTTTCAAGGACTCGAGATTTTGGATGTTTATTGTCCAACCTCATTATAAACAAGATCCAAAATGAGAAGATTTATTGCTCAACTTTAATTACAATCGAGGAGATCGCGGTGGCTTAACTACAATCGTGATTGAAGACATGGTATTTCTTAAAAGAAAAGAAATAAAATTAATATTACATCGACTATAAGGTCATAGTTATGGAGACAAATTGCTCATGTCGATCATTACCGAGGAGATGATTATTGCATAAAGAAAAAACTAGAGGATCCTTGGTTTTTTATGTTTTAGGATCCAATGGCTCATCAAGACACAAAGTATATGCCCAAGGGACCACGACAAGATGTAAGAGGGTGTATGAGAAGCAAATATTGCAATATGTAAATAAGCAAGATAAACAAAAGGCAAGAGCTCCATTTTTGGCAACTGTGCATAAGGGAGATTTGAGCGGGGAAGGAAGTTCCTCAACACTCATCTTTTAAGAAGTTGATTGAGGATCTTAGATCCTCACCCTACTCTGAATAAATTAAATTGTTGCGATGGTTTGGGTTGGCGTCTGAGATGGGCTTGATGGGTAGAATGAGGTAGATGGTTTAAGCCAGGCCCAATCATAGTTGGCTAGTTGATTGTTTTAACCAAAGGTATTATTGTAACTAGGGCCCATGGCAAGTGCAACAACCATGGAGAGAGAGAGAGAGAGAGAGAGAGAGAGTTAGGCCACATAATGAGTGAAAGTAAGGGCACCTATAATGGTTTCAATCAAGCCTCCTACTTCCATTAGTGTTGTGGCCCCTTGAGTTTTAAAAATTGCCTTATTTTTAGAATGACATCTTACCATGTGTAGGCTTAATATATGCATAGAGTAGCTGTGTCTCACCTGCTAGCCTAACTGGAAGATGCTTAGGCGTTTCAACAGCAGGTCTCTGGTTTGAGTGCTAAGGAGACACATTAACCCCACCGATGGGTGGGTGCATCGTGTGACTAACCATGTGGGTGCATTGTGCAACTAACAGGGTAGGTGCGTTGCATGACTAATAAAAAAATATGCATAGAGTAGATGTATGAATGCACATGCGGAGGGTGCCCCTTGGCTCTCTCTTCATTTGATTCGACCGTTGACTTGTGAACAAAATAATTGACTTAGAGTTATCATTGAACCCTAAGTTTGAAATCTACAATTGGTTAGATAGCGTATAATCATATTGAACCGAGGAGTCAAAGACTCCGTCAATTTAGAAGACTCTTGTGGTTGGCCTGCAACCGAGATTCCAATTAAGGGCTTCAATGACAGAATGAAGGTGTTAAGCACCCTTCCCCACCCACAACGACGTGCGATCTCAACTTTATAAGATTCAGAGATTTTCTTGATCGAAGTGTTGGATGTTTATTGCCCTACCAAGTTGTGAACAGGGTTTAAATTTGAGAAGGATTTATTGCTTGGCTTTTATTACAACCAAGAAAACCGCAATAGCTCAACTACAATCATGATAAAGGATTTACTTAAAAGAAAAGAAATAAAACTAATATTAGCTCAAGTATAGTTAAGATCATGGAGACAAGTTACTCGCACCGATCTTTACCAAGGAGATGATTATTGCATGAAGAAAAGACTAAAGGATCTTGGGTTTCAGATGTGTCACGATCCAATGGCATATCAAAATATAGAATATATGCTCAATTGACCACAAACAAATGCAGTCAGAGGTTGCATGAGAATGAAGTTGTTGTAATATGCAAATAAATAAAAATAAATAAAAGGCGGGAGCTCCACTCCTACAAACTATGCATGTAGGAGATTTATGAGGGGAAGGAAGAGCCCCAACGCTCCTCTTTTAAGAAGTTGATCGAGAATCTTAGATCCCCAGGTAAGACTTCTTAAGGTGGGCCTACATGATCAATGGTTTAGATCTACCTAAAGATGGATAATTCAGATCGAGCATACTAGTGGACCCCACTAAAGTTATGGTCACATTGAAAACATGTTAGGGGTGGCATACTTATGTACACCACATTGATGGGCATGAGATAGTAAGTGTGGAGTCCTAAATAAAGGGCGTTTCGATGGATTTTTAAGTAGATAAATAAATATAAATAAAACTCCCATATTTGGTTTGTTATAAATAACGACTGGGTCCCCACACCTACACAACAATCGTGGACGCAAATCTCTCTCATCCCTTAGTGCCATCTAAAGGTGTAAGGTGCGGAAGATTTGGTCCGTCCAACTCATCCTATGGCTTTTCAAATAGGTATGCAACTTAGATTTGATTATTTCGATTCCCACGATCGATGCATAAATCGATATTCCATTTAGCATTTTAGATCATATTTGGTATCAGAGTAACTATGCATCAATTGTGGCGGATCAATGCAGATTGATGAATCCAATCATGGATCTTATTGGTCATATCTGAGTTATCCATTCATGGATTTTCATAGTCAAATCTAGGCTATCGATTCCTACATATCGATGATCAGATTTGGGAGCTGAAATCTTGAGCCTAATATTGCTACCTTTTCTATGGAATTTTTTTGGCCCACTTTGGACATTTAGACCGATTGTTTCATTTTATTTTATTTTCTCTGTTACCGTTGAGCCCATCGAAGCACTTGGCCACTTTAGCACGTAGGCCTTAATGCCATATATTCAATGGAACTTCACTTAAAATCATGTTTAATAAGTGTTGACTTTAAAACAATGACATTTAATGGGTGTTTGTATGGTCAGCGAATTCTGACCTTTTTTTTTTACCCAAAATTTGGCCCCATTTTGATTATATGATGCGATAATCTTATTCTCCTCATCGACAGCTTTGAATAGAGTGATCACTCACCCCGATCGAATTTCGGACAACGGAGATATTAAACGAACAATATTGATCACTCATTAAGTGGGCCACATATGATGTTTCAATAGTCATATTTGAGTAAAATTCAGTTTGAGTAACTAAAATAATATGATATTCAACATGGACCAGTCGGATTTTTCAAAATCTATTCAAATTTGGTCAAATTGATCATGACCATTTTAAAGGTGTTTGGATAGATTTGCTTCATTTTGAATCAGATTAGGCTGAAACTTATTTTTTGGCCTAATCAGTATATTCCGAACACATCCAACAACACAGATTAACATATGGATGGCCCAATTTTGGAGTCTTAATCAAATTAGTTATTATATGTTGTTCTTTATAATTACAATGAACTATATTTGGGTTATCATTTTGTACAAGTGGACTAGATTAAATAAATAGATGGTTGGTGGGTTTTACTTGATGGATGACCCCAGTAATTTAAATATTCATGTTATTAAGTTCTGATTTTGTCCAAAATAGGGTTGTTACCCATCTTACATGACTGATTTTAGTTGTTGGTCTTTAAATCATTGATCTAACCATCAATTTAGAAAAGATTTCTCTCAGCCTTTAGATGGTCAGCATCAACCGCATTTTAGGCCAAATCATACCACTTTAATATGATTCATTGAGAATAAGATTATTTAGGTAATCTTGAGTCTAATTTTGAGGAATTTAAACTAGTTGTGTTAGCCACCACAGTGACCTCAATCAGTGAAAATTTTATAAATTTTAACTCGTGATTATCAGATTCAGTATTAGGATTGCATAGAGTTGTGTTTGGGTTCAATGCAAGCGGTGACGAAAATACAGACGATCGTCGTTTGGCAGGACATGAGCGGTGTGAAGTAAATGATGATGGTGGTGTAAGGTTGAAAGACCCATTTCACCCATAGGTATTTAGTGTCTCAGATTTATATGACTAACATAAGTTAGCTTTATGTTCATGAGAATCACTTGCATATTGTGACTTCAACCTATAGGAGGAGTCGTGATGATGAGTTGGACTCTCTCTAAGATTGTATGATTGGGCCCACCATCATCCTGGACAATTCAATTGAAGGCCCAATTAATTGAATGTTAATTATAAATTTTGCCTGATATTTAGTTGATATTTATGAATAATTAGACACTTTACCAATATGTGTGTATTTATAACCAGCTAATGTTTTAACTCAATACAATTTTGTATCCCTTTTGACTGGGTCCCAAATTGAAAGAGTCCGTAGAGATAATCTCGGGGTGCATAGATATAGACCTTGCATTGGAAGATGAGGAACCTCCTAAACCATCTGATGAGAGTACTGAATTAGAAATATAGTATAAGGCATGGGTTAAATCCAACAAGATGTGTCTCAAAATCACGAAGCACTCGATTTCTGAAACAATGAAGGGTGTCATGCCTAAACATAAGAAAGCCAAAGTTTTCATGACTGAAATAGAAAACCGATTCAACAAATCAGATAAAGTTGAAGTGAGTTCTCTTTTGAGATAGTTAACTCAAGCATCTTATAATTACTATGGAAATATCCGAGAGTACATCGTAGAATTAACTGAGGTGGTCTTTAAGATTCACTTCTTCGATCTTAAAATAGAAGATGAACTCTTGGTATACTTAGTCTTAAACTCCTTATTTTCTCAATTTAGTATAAGTTAACTATAACACCCAAAAGAGAAAAAAAATGAACATTGAACGAACTGATTTCTCAATGCGTTCAAGAGAAGGAAAGGCTCAATAAGCAAGGCAAGGCACATGGTGTCCATCTTGTACACTTGGGACAGGGACATAATGAGAAAAAGAGGAAACAAGGTTTTGATTAGGGACCTTCAAGTTATTCAGGAAATCAACATCAACCTGAAGATCAGTTGTGTAAAAAGCGAACAAAGAATAATAATTGCTTCCTCTGCAAGAAGCCAGGCCATCAGAAGGAAGATTGCATTAAGTTCAAGCAGTGGCTCGTAAAGAAGGGTAATGATTATGTCTTAGTCTGTTTTGAATCTAATTTAGTTGATGTATCGATAGATTCCCGGTGGATAGATTCTGGTGCGACTATTCACATTAGTAATTTCAGGCATGATATGCTACAAAGTCGGCCACTAACTAACGTATAATGATTAATCTACATGGGCAACGACGTTAAGGTAGAGTAGAAGCAATTGGAGTTTATAAGCTTAGGTTAGAGTCAGGTCATATATTGAATCTAGTAAATACAGCGCAATTTAGTTTTCATTTCTCATTTAGACAAATCGAGTTATTCGTTTAAATTCGAGAATAAAAGGTTTAATAACATATATCAATTGAACTTAAATGCATCGCACGTTTATAATATAGACTCTCTGTGTGAAAATAAGTCAGGAGCTAAGCAAAGGAGAATGGATTGTGAAAATTCATTCATGTTATGGCACAGACAATTTGGCCATATCTCTCATGAGAGATTAGAAAGGCCTAGTATGGGAATGAATTCTTCATTCTCTAGACTTCTCCGACTTTAAAGTATGCACAGATTATATAAATGATAAACAGACTACAATCATGAAGAAATGTGCAACTAGGAGTGTGGGACTCTTAGATATGATACACACAAACATCGGTGGACCATTTTCTATTGAATCTTGGAAGAGACAGAGATATTTTATCACCTTCATAGATGACTACTCTCGCACATGTACTTTTATCTTATAAATGAAAGATCGAATGCCCTGAATGCTTTTAAAATTTGTAAAGATGAAGTTGAAAATCAACTTGATAGATAGATTAAAGTCATCAAATCTGACTATGGTGGTGAGTGCTATGGCAAATATGACAAATTAGATTGCAATCTAGGACCGTTCGCCAAGTACCTATAAGATTGTGTCATTGTCGCCCAATACACAATGCCTAGAACTCCAAAGCATAATGATGTAGCTAAAAGGCGCAAGCACACCCTAATGAATATGGTGCATAACATGATTAGTAATTCGACATTGTCAGAATCTCTATGGGGCAATGCGATCAAAACCGTTGTTCATATCCTTAATCGGGTCCCTAGTAAGGCTGTATAAAAAACTCCATTTGAATTGTGGAATGGGAGAAAACCAAGCCTTCGATACTTCTACGTATGAGGTTGTCCAGCAAAGGCTAAACCTTATAACCCACATGAAAGAAAACTCAACCCAAGAATAATAAGTTGTTTTTTCATTGGATACCTAGAAGTCAAAAGGTTATAGATTCTACTGTCCTTCCCACTCTATGAGAATTATAGAGACTGTGAATGTCAAGTTCATTAAAGATATTGATAATAGTGGGAGCTTGAACAACATGAATGTTGTATTCGAGGAAAAACGGATCATGATCCCTATCATAGTCATTCATAATAATGTGAATATACATTCCGTAGTTGAGCCTCTAATCACTACAGTTCGTCATTGTAAACGTCTTATACAACCCATTGAAGAAGAAAATTAAAACCAATTCAAGAAAATGAGCCACTAAAAATATGCCAAAGAGAGAGGAGGCTTGCAATTTCTAACGATTATATCGTCTACTTGTAGGAGCACGAATTTGACATGGGAGTGGAAAAGGATCCCGAATCCTTTACACAAGTTAAACAAAGTATTAACTCTTCTCGATGGTTAGATATCATGAGAGATGAATTGAAATTCATAAATGACAATAAAGTCTGGGATCTTGTAGAATTACCTGAAGGAATTAAGTCGATTGGTTGTAAATGGGTGTTTAAAACCAAATGAGACTCCAAAGATAATATTGAAAGATATAAAGCCAAACTTGTTGCCATGGGTTTTAATCAACATGAATGCATTCACTTTAAGGAGACTTTAAAATCTCATTAAAATCAATGCCTCACTAGTATCTAAGAAAAACTCATTCAGAATCATAATGACTCTTATGACTCGTATGGATTTGGAGCTACACTAAATGTATGTCAAAATTGCGTTTCTCAATGGGGATTTGGAAGATAATGTATATATGATGCAACCAGAAGATTTTACAGTTGATGGCTCAGACTATATAGTTTGTAAACTTAAGAAATTCATTTATTGGTTGAAACAGGCAGCACGAAAGTGATACCTAAATTTTTATAAAGTGATTTCCTCATATGGATTTATAGAGAACATTGTGGATGATTGTATCTATGTTAAGATCAGTGGGAGCAAGCTCATTATATTAGCTAATCATGACATTGGGATATTATGCGATACTAAGAAATTTTTATCTTAAAGATCTTAAAGATTTGAGATGAAGGATCTTAGTAATGCTTCATTTGTCATCGGCATTGAGATACACCGTGACAAATCACGTGGACTACTTAGTGTGTCATAGAGGGCCTATATCGATAGGGTACTCGAAAGGTACGACATGCAAAAATGTGCTCTTGATAAATTGTCCATTGTAAAGGGTGATAAATTTAGTCAATTACAGTGTCCAAAGAATGATCTAAAAAAGAATCGTATGAAAAAAATTTCATATGCGTCAGCTGTAGGTAGCATTATTGTAACACCCCGTACTTTCAGTACTTGGGTGTTATCATTTTTATAAAAATGTAACATAATGTACATATCTCTAGTGTCAATTGACTTATTTTAACTATTTTTATTTTATTTTATTTATTTATTTGTTTTACCATTGGACGTAACCTTCAACTATAGATATCTATGTTCATCCGTTGATAAGTAAAATGGGTCATTCAACTGATAAAAATCATTTCAAAATAGAGTTCATCAATCTTGGTGGGCAATCCTGATTTGAAAATGGACCCTTCAATGTGACATTAATTAATTAATTAAATAATAATAATAGTAAAATTAATATCATTGTTAGTGGATTATTAAAGGGATCTTGTCATTAATGATTGTTATAACATAGATAGAATAAGTCATAACAATCTCCAGGACATTGTAACCGTTGAAAATTGAATTGGAGTAAATCCGACCGTTAGTGTAAGGATAACATCAAGATTGAGGGTCTGATCACTAAGGATGGCCCACCTGATGGTAAGAATTTGTTATCAGTGGGCCAATTGCCTCAATGTGGGTCGTAGAAGCTTGAGGTCGGAGTGGATTTCACTTTACATCACGGTGGACCCCACTTTTATGTGGAGTGTGTATGCAGTTAGGTGCACGTGCAGTGCACTGAACTAAAAAAGTCGGTCAGCACCTGACTTTCAGAACTCCAAAGGAGGAGTTTCCTCTCTCGTCTCTCAACTCCCGCCACAGCGGGCGAACGGACTGTTGTTCGTTTGGGACAGCTGTGTGGGCCACCTTGGAGGCCCGTTCTGGATGATCCGAACCGTCCACTTGGTTCGGACGAAAGGGTTAATGAAAACCCAAGTGGTGGTCTATGGCACATTTCATTTGGGTGGTAGTGGAAGGAGTCTAAACTGGGGCTGTCCGCATGGAAACTATGTTTCCAGCAGCCTTTTATTTCCCAAACTGCGATCGATGTGGCCCACCTTTGGTTAATCTAGACCGTCCATCTAGTAGAGCATAAAGGCCTTTACCTAACCATGAGGGGTTACATTAGTGGTGTCCATTATTTTTATTCAGATTCCAAGCTGAAAGTCTGGTTATGCTTGTTTTGCCAAAAACGGGAGCTGCTAGGTTGGCAATCCGTGTCTGTTGGATTCCAAACGTTCTTGGCCTTCCATAGTTGTCTAGAATAATTGGTTTTAGAGATGTCCTAGCCATCCATATTACCTCACACGGATTAATAACCCTGTATAAATACAATTAGGGTTTTTGCTTCACCCATTTGGTCTCACCTCCAATCGAAAAGAACCCTAGATTTGGGGCAGTTGGGCCTTCCTTCCATCTCCCCTCTCATCTAAGGAGATCAGAAAATCCATCCTCACCATCAGATCGAGCTGGTCTTCTCAACTATCGGTGTTTTGTCGAAATCGATCGGTGCCTCTCTCAACTTCGCATCTCTGAGAAATCAGGAAGAAAACTCAGTCCCTTCTTCTTCCTCAAGCTTCCTTGATCCCTGCCAATCACCTGTCCAGCATTGTCAAATCTCAGAGAGGCGCAGCGAGAGAGTTTCTTCCATTATCAGCCATCATCTTCTTCACTAAGAAGCGTCAGCATGGACAACAATCTCATCACTGATCTCGGATTTGTGGCATGCTTTTCGTGGGTCTTTTGATCAGTTTTTCTTTTCTATAATCAAAACCAAAATCTGTTTCATGAGTGCTTGTTAGAAAGTCAGCAAACGTCGGCATGGAAATCGTTCTTAGTACGTTATCTGTATCACCAAATCAAGTATGTCTCGGTCAGAGTCAAGATGAGTTTCGAGTTGTGTTATCTAGTGGCTCAGTCATGTCCAGAAAAATAGCTCGGCAGAAAAGAAGAGAAGGGATGATGATGAAACCTTGGTCATCCATCCAGATCTGTCAACTTGAGTCAAATCTGGACTTGTTGTTGAGCCATTTTGCCAAGTTTTGAGGCAAGTTTTACCATTTTTGTTATGTGTTTGGCTGTGAATTGAAATCTAGAATTTTGAGTTTAGTTAATTCACTTTGAGAGCAAGTTCTTTGTCTTGCATGAGTTAACTCAGTTGAGGACTGAGCCACAATCGATCTTTGGGTGTAGATGAGTTAAATGGTTGGATTGTATTCAAATGTACCAAGTGGTGATTTATTCAATAGATATATGAGCAAACCAACTTGCAATTGAGTTTAGCTTTGTACTAAGTTAGACTGAGTTTGTCTAAGTTGATCGGGTCAATCTGATTTGGGTTGGTCAAATCTGTTGCAATTGTGGAGTTCTACTTTTGAATTAGAGCCCAAATTTTAAGTATTTTAATATCTCAATGGTGGATTTTATAGGAGAATTGACTCTCTAACTTTGAATTTGTTCCATGTTGGGTTATGTCTTTACCTTAGCTAGTCAAACCTTGGTTTGCATGCTTCCAACTTAGTTGAGGGCTAGACTACTACAAGAAATTCCATTTTTACCGACGAATTATTTCGTCGGTAATCAGTAAAATTTCGTCGGGAAATCTTTTTCCCGACGAAATAATTCGCGGCTAACATCGTCGCAGAAAGGCCGTCGGTAAAGGTTTTTACCGACGAAATAATTTTTCGTAAGTAATAATTACACCATTACCGACGAAAATATTCGTTGGGAAAACATATGAAAGTTTGTCGGGAATGAAAATGAAAAGTCGGTGAAAAAACTTTTACCGACGAAATAATTCGTAGGTAAAAACATGTTAAAACTTTTACCGACGAATTATTCCGTCGGTAAAAGTATGAAAAATGTTTTACCGACGAAATATTTCGTCGGTAAAAAGATTTTACATACTTTTACCTACGAAATATTTCGTCGGTAAAAGTTTTCCCTGTCTCGGTTTCATTTGTTTTCAAAATTCAGGAAAATTCCTGATATACACCTGTAAAAAAACCTATACATTTTGAATCCTATTCACATCCACAAACATACAAATAAACAAAAACTACATCATCCATACACAAATAATCCATTCCACATCCACAAACAAACAATATTCATCCACACACAAATACATACAAGTTAAAAGTCGTATATTAAAAAAAATAATCAGGAAGATGAAGGCGGAGGTGGCGGAGGTGGCGGGGCATCGGCGCCTAGGCGTGCAGCAAGAGCCTGAAACATCTCCTGCATTCGTCGCTCATGCTCCTGCCGCAACTCCTCGATCCTCCTCTCCTGCTCCTCCCGTCGCCTCTCCTCCTCCTCCCTCTGCCTCTCCAGCTGCTCCCGAATCCCATCGACGACGACCCGTAGCTGCTGAACCTCTCTCTCTGCGATGTCAGCTCGGCGTTGAGCGCTCTCACCAGCTACGGATCGGCTGGAGCCAGCTCTAGTTTGTGTCATGAGCTTAGCACCATGGCCAAGCCCACGCACATATCCAGAACGGGTGCCAAGCACCTCGCTCAGGATTTCTGGCTCACTCCGCTGACTACCATCGGGAGTGGGCTGACTGCGTATGGTGTCCATCGCCGCCTGTAATGAAAAGATATGAAATTTCATAAAAAATGACATGAATGACATTATTATCAATCAATGCGCAATTAAATTTTACAAAGTAAAGATTTATACCTAATGCTCACTGGCTCTAGGATGAACCCAAGATCCCGTCGCCTACCGACAGTGAGTCCCTCTGTAGAGGTCTACTGGTCCAGGCTCCTGGCCGGTGACGGAATCCCGCTGCGCAATCGAAAGGAAAAAAGACTTATAATAAATGCCAATCAAAATAATATATTAACTTAATAATCATCAATAATTTCTTACCATGTCGTAACGATGTCGTACAAATGACTTTGAACTAGCTACGTGGTTCACTTGTAACTTTTCCCTGTTCGCAGAATTTATTCTACTCCTTTTCTGAACACATTATACAAAATACATTTCTATTAATTGCGAAATTAATTGCGAATTTAATTGTTACCGTAAGATATCGTACATGTAAATATTACCTGAAAAGCCTCCGACGAAAATCTCTCGCAGAGTATCCGCTAGTCGTCTGTACTAACGTGTGGCGGTGCGGACAGTACGGCCTCATCGTGTGTCCTGCACCGCTTGTACCGCTGGTGCAACTCTCTGCGGTACTCCTTGAACCGCTCCCTAATCATGTCGTCAACGGCATGAGAAATGTAGGGAACATTCAAATCGAATTCAAATTTATCCTGCAGTTTCGTAAATAATAAATTAAGGCAATAAACTTATTAACAATAGGACTTAACCGTAAATGAACTTTCACAAAAGAAAATTTCAATTTACTAAACTTTACCTGAAGGCGCTGACGGATGAGCTGTCGCACATCATCTGTCACGTCAGTCCAACGGGGGGTGGTGGCGGGGATCAGAGATCGGCATAGGACACCGACCTCAGACGTAAACAATCTGGCACTGTCCCCAACAGGTCTAAGGCAGTCCTGTGGGAACTCTACCGCCACCCTACCCTCACGCGTAAGTCGCTCTAAAACTAACCCACGCGTGGGTCCACGTCCTCGTCGGCTGGTAGAAGATGCTGCTGCGAAAAGATATATGTAAGTAACAATATAAACAGAAATCACTAAATAAATGTCTAGACTTACATGCAGTGCCCGGTGTATGCTGAACCGAAGGATCAGATGACTGTGATGCACCGTGCGACGTCGATGCTGTCTGCGTCGCATCACGGGTGGAAGGGGTAGATCCAGTGCGCGAACGACCTAATCTCCCACCTGGTGCCATGACTGAATATATCTGAAATACAAACTTATAAATTTAAACAATGTCAATGCAAGTTTATGAACATCATTGTAGAGTGAATTTGTGCTTATGCTTAGAGAAATGATAAAAATATGATTAGACCATTACACTATAATGCAAGCAGAATATAATAAAACCGTAAACAGAATATAAAAGTTGAAAAATCCATTACACATTGTCATTCTATATTAAATACATATATCTCATTGTAATACAAATCAACTTCGGATCAACTATCCGAAATACTCCCTGCGTAAGTTATCGTACGCTGCAGATGTATATGTCAAGCTGTATGAAGCACTCGACATTGTTACAGCCAACATGCCAGTCACAATTGGAGAAATCTGATCTCTCGGGACTCCATTCAGATGTGCAAGTGATAATGTCGCATCTTCCATACGAAGTTTTCCGCGGTTATATTCCTCAATCAGGTCCGGAATTTCTTTGAGATTGTATAATCTTTCATCTGAGTCATCGTCTTCCTCCCTACATTTCTCGACCAGACCGGGTATCTCTCTGGCCCTACCAGAAGAATATAGGGCCGAAAAGTCCATCTGCAATAGCTGATGAAGTATGCTGCGTGCTTCCGCTACGCTCCAGTTTGTGGAGGACATGATCAGAAAATGACTTAACTGTAAATGTAGATTATCAACAAGTCAATTCAGGAAAAAAATCATGACTTGTAAAACATATATACATGTAATAATCAAATTAATCGAATTGAAAAATTACATGTAAATCTTGTATACATTTAATAATCGTCGTCTGAATCATTATCGCTTAGGACTCTTTCTTCTACACCATCACTATCGTTGATAAGAATTTCCTCTTCATCGTCTGCAACGTTGTCATCGATGAAAGCGTTATCATCTCTAACAATGTCATTTATGATTGAGGCATCAACATGATCAGGTGGCACATCATCTCTATTCAATTGCACCACATCAATATCAACATTTGGATCATTCCCTCTATCCCAAGATGACATGTCTTCTTGGTATGCTTGTTCAACTGACGACGTTCTATTACTCCCTTCATCGTTATCTTCAACGTCTACTTCGGGAACGTCAAATATGTTCCTGGGCTTTATTTTCTGCACCACGTGCCAAGAGCCGCCTAACTTGGTGTCAGCGAGGTAGAATACTTGTTCGGCTTAGCCGGCTATGATAAATGGTCATCTTTAAACCACTTCCGAGATAAATTTACGCTCGTGAAGTAATTATCAGTCTGTATTCCCAACTTTTTTATTTCCAATGTCCCACCAATCGCATTTAAATAAGTATACCCGCTTTCTCATACAATAACTCAGCTTAATAATATCCGTCAAAACGCCATAAAAATCAATTTCGACCTCCTCATGTGTTCCCTTCACAACCACACCACTATTTTGTGTGGTCCTATATTTCTCACGCTCCTCAGTGTGGAACCGAATCCCGTTTACAATACAACCTGTATATCTAGATACACGTCTATTAGGGCCACACGCCAGTGAGTAGAGCGCATCAGACGTATCCGTAGAGTTGCTAACGCGCAACATCTTCATCTATCATCACGTACAGAATATAAATGTACGTTTAGGCATTTAAAATTACGTGTAAATATTGTGCAATACAACAATATTGTAAGTGTGGTGAGATAGAAGGTAAATTAATCTTACATATTTTGCAAACCATTCTGAAAACAAATCCTGATGCATTCGATCATAATTTGTAGGGTATTGGGACTTCATCTCCTCGATGTGTTCGCTATACACAATTGGTACGTTGTAAGCAAGAAATTTTGAGATTAAAACTGTTTGTAGATATACAATAATTATGTACGAAGACTTACTCCAAGTACGACTTTATTTCTTCACAGTTATGCAACACATACCACCGCGCCTTCGCAAGATCCCGAGGGTCCATATCCTGAAACGTCGGCGATCCTAAAGGACGGACGTTATGTGCGAATACAGATATGAGTCCTTGTTCATGCTCCTGCCTTCATCGGCATTACGATCTTCTCGGTTGAATCTAGTCTCTATGCCACGAAGATACATGGAGCAAAATGTCAGGCACTCATTATCAATGTACGCCTCAGCAATGGATCCCTCTAGACGTGCCTTATTCCTCACATATTATTTTAATGTGTGAAGGTATCTGTACACAAAATCAATATGTTTAGGACATGAAAACATGGATATACGTAGTTTATGGAATGAAAAAAAAATTTATGATCATTGTTCTATCACCTTTCGATCGAATACATCCAACGATATTGTACTGGGCCTGCAAGCTTCGCTTCGTGCGGTAAGTGAATCGCTAGGTGTACCATGACATTGAAAAACGCAGGTGGAAAAATTCTTTCAAGTTTGCAAAGGATTACGACAATATCCTTCTCCAGTCGTTTAATAACCTCTACATTCAAAGATTTCGAACACAAATCCTTAAAGAATATCCCCAACTCAATCAGCGTAGCACTGACATCCTTGTTAAGGAATCCACGAATCGCAACCAGTAGTAGGCGTTGCAGAAGGACGTGACAGTCATGACTTTTCATTCCTGTTACCTTACAGTCCGTAATGTTTACGCGCCGAGAGATATTCGATGCATACCTGTTGGGAAATTTCACCTTGTTCAACCATTCACATACACGTTTTTTCTCTAGTTTTGTCAATGTATAGTAGGCTGCTGGTATAGTATATGAATTTTCATGTGGTTGCAAGTGCAACTCTTTCCTTAAACCCATTGCTTGTAGATCCAATCGAGCCTTAAAACTGTCTTTTGTTTTCTTTTCTATGTTCATCAATGTTCCAAAGACATTGTCACATATATTCTTCTCAATATGCATGACATCCAAGTTGTGTCGTAATTTCAGATGACTCCAATAAGGCAACTCAAAAAAAATGCTCTTCTTCCTCCAGTTGTACTCCAATACTGTGCGTTTTCTCTTCTTCAAGTGCGGTGCCTTACCAAATCTAACTTCTTCAATGTTACTCAGCTGTTGTAACACATCTTCTGCAGATAGTTCTTTCGGTGGTGGCCTATGATCTTGTTTGCCATCAAAGATTACCGTCTTCCTGCGCCAACTATGATCCCCTGGAAGGAAGCGACGATGGCCCATATAACACGTTTTCTTACCATGCTTCAATGACAATGAACAAGTCTTAGTACTACATGTAGGACAAGCCAACTTTCCCTTCGTGCTCCACCCAGACAAATTTCCATATGCAGGAAAGTCATTTATTGTCCACAAGACCGCTGCATGCAATCGAAACGTCTGTTCTGCAAAAGTGTCATACGTCTGGACACCTTGACTCCACAACTCGTTTAACTCATCTACTAACGGTCGGAGATACACATCAATGTCATTCCCCGGTGACTTGGGTCCAGGAATAAGCAACGACATCATAAAAAATGATTCCTTCATACACAACCAAGGAGGTAAATTGTAGGGCATAAGTATCACTGGCCACATACTGTACGAGCTACTCATATTACCAAATGGATTAAAACCATCACTTGCAAGACCTAGCCGAACATTGCGAGAATCCTCTGCAAACCAGTCATATTGCTTATCAAAATGTTGCCAGGCTTCAGAGTCAGCGGGATGCCTCAATGTGTTATCATCATGAAGGCGTTTCTCCTTATGCCACCTCATATCTTCAGCCGTCTTGCTCGACGTAAACAATCTTTGTAATCTGGGTTTCAATGGAAAGTACCTTAACACCTTTTGTGGAATTTTCTTACGCTTAGCTTCGTCATATTTCCACCTAGACTCTCCACATTGTGGACACTCCTCAACATTTTCATGTTCTTTCCAATACAATACACAATCATTTATACATGCATGTATGAGGATGTAACCAAGGCCCAAGTCTCGCATTAAGGATTTTGCCTCATAATGAGACTTAGGCAATGTCTCACCTTCAGGTAATACTTCTTTCAACAAGCCAAGTAATATGTCGAACGATTTGTTACTCCAACGATTTATTGTCTTTAAATGAAGTAACCTTGTAAGGAAATTCAACTTGGAGAAGTTCCGACACCCCGGATAGAGTGGACGTTGCGCATCCCTCAACAACCTACTAAACTTTTCTGATTCGGCATCAACCACAGGAGGAATATCCTGGCTAGTACTTGTCGCTGCAAAATCAGTATCCGCAATGGTTCCCCTTAACACATCACCAATGATATCTTGCATATCGTCAACATCTTCATCCTCGTCATTACGCACAATTGGGTCAGCAAGGACTTCAGTGGCCTCAACTCTTTGGTGGAAGTCTTCACCATGATGAATCCACCAAGTGTAACCCTGGTCAATCCCAACTATGAACAAATCATCTTCCACTTTGTCCAATGTCTTGTGAATCATGTTCTTGCATTTTCGGCATGGACACCTAATTCTATTACCTGAATCTGCCCGATCTCTCGCAAATTCCATGAACTCCTTAACACCTTCTTTATACTCTGGGCCAAACCGATTCTTAGCTTGCATCCAACTCTTATCCATATCTACAATGCAAAGATTAGAGACAGGTTTAGTTTAGGTGACATGAGTTTAGGATTAGGTTTAGTCATAGGTTGAGCTTTTCGGGTTCGGGATACCGTTTCGGGTTAGGTTTTCATATTTGGGTCTAGGTTTATGTTAGGTGAATGGATTCAGGTATAGGTGTAGGTTTAGTTTAAGTGATTTGAATTTAGGATTAGGCTTAGGTATAGGTTGAGATTTTCGGGTTCGGGATCGGGTTTCGGGTTAGGTTTTCGTGTTTGGGTTAAAGTTTAGGTTAGGTGAATGGATTTAGGAATAGGTGTAGGTTTAGTTTAAGTAATTTGAGTTTAGGATTAGGTTTAGGCATAGGTTGAGATTTTCGGGTTCGGGATAGCGTTTCGGGTTAGGTTTTCATATTTGGGTCTAGGTTTATGTTAGGTGAATGGATTCAGGTATAGGTGTAGGTTTAGTTTAAGTGATTCGAATTTAGGATTAGGCTTAGGTATAGGTTGAGATTTTCGGGTTCGGGATCGGGTTTCGGGTTAGGTTTTCGTGTTTGGGTTAAAGTTTAGGTTAGGTGAATGGATTTAGGAATAGGTGTAGGTTTAGTTTAGGTAATTTGAGTTTAGGATTAGGTTTAGGCATAGGTTTGGATTTTCGGGTTCGGGATTGGATTTCGGGTTAGGTTTTCATATTTGGGTCTAGGTTTATGTTAGGTGAATGGATTCAGGAATAGGTGTAGGTTTAGTTTAAGTGATTTGAATTTAGGATTAGGCTTAGGTATAGGTTGAGATTTTCGGGTTCGGGATCGGGTTTCGGGTTAGGTTTTCGTGTTTGGGTTAAAGTTTAGGTTAGGTGAATGGATTTAGGAATAGGTGTAGGTTTAGTTTAGGTACTTTGAGTTTAGGATTAGGTTTAGGCATAGGTTGAGATTTTCGGGTTCGGGATAGCGTTTCGGGTTAGGTTTTCATATTTGGGTCTAGGTTTATGTTAGGTGAATGGATTCAGGTATAGGTGTAGGTTTAGTTTAAGTGATTTGAATTTAGGATTAGGCTTAGGTATAGGTTGAGATTTTCGGGTTCGGGATCGGGTTTCGGGTTAGGTTTTCGTGTTTGGGTTAAAGTTTAGGTTAGGTGAATGGATTTAGGAATAGGTGTAGGTTTAGTTTAGGTAATTTGAGTTTAGGATTAGGTTTAGGCATAGGTTTGAATTTTCGGGTTCGGGATTGGATTTCGGGTTAGGTTTTCATATTTGGGTCTAGGTTTATGTTAGGTGAATGGATTCAGGAGTAGGTGTAGGTTTAGTTTAAGTGATTTGAATTTAGGATTAGGCTTAGGTATAGGTTGAGATTTTCGGGTTCGGGATCGGGTTTCGGGTTACGTTTTCGTGTTTGGGTTAAAGTTTAGGTTAGGTGAATGGATTTAGGAATGGGTGTAGGTTTAGTTTAGGTAATTTGAGTTTAGGATTAGGTTTAGGCATAGGTTTGGATTTTCGGGTTCGGGATTGGATTTCGGGTTAGGTTTTCATATTTGGGTCTAGGTTTATGTTAGGTGAATGGATTCAGGAATAGGTGTAGGTTTAGTTTAAGTGATTTGAATTTAGGATTAGGCTTAGGTATAGGTTGAGATTTTCGGGTTTGGGATCGGGTTTCTGGTTACGTTTTCGTGTTTGGGTTAAAGTTTAGGTTAGGTGAATGTATTTAGGAATAGGTGTAGGTTTAGTTTAGGTGACATGAGTTTAGGATTAGGTTTAGGGCATAGGTTTGGATTTGCGGGTTCGGGATCGGGTTTCGGGTTTGGTTCTCGTGTTTTGGTCTAGGTTTAGGTTAGGTGAATGGATTTAGGAATAGGTGTAGGTTTAGGTTAGGTGACATGAGATTAGGTTTAGGGCATAGGTTTGGATTTGCGGGTTCGGGATCGGGTTTAGGGTCGCATTTTCGTAGCTTATAGGGTCTAGGTTTAAAGTTAGATGAATTGAGTTTAGGTTTCGGTTTAGCCATAACTTATAGGTTTTAGTTTTAGGTTTATGGTTTCGGGTTTAGGGTGTAGGTCTTGGAGACTCAAGCAACTAAAGGATAGCTCTGACGCACATCCTGGTCTGCTCAACACAAAGCTGGCATGTCCAAATGGCCAGGCCACCCATATTGCTGTCCATAGGAAATGGACAGCTTCATCATCATGGTCATAACAGCGGTTCCCACCTTCCAGGGACCCCCGCTCAACACCCGGATAGCTCCGACGCACATCCGGGTCTGCTCCATTAATTTCGAGCTAATACATAAACACGGGCCTGTCCAAATGGCCAGGCCACCCATATTGCTGTCCATAGGAAATGGACAGCTTCATCATCATGGTCATAACAGCGGTTCCCACCTTCCAGGGACCCCCGCTCAACACCCGGATAGCTCCGACGCACATCCGGGTCTGCTCCATTAATTTCGAGCTAATACATAAACACGGGCCTGTCCAAATGGCCAGGCCACCCATATTATTGTCCGTAGGAACAAGACAGCTTCATCATCATGGTCTAAACCGCGGTTCCCACCTTCCAGGGACCCCCGCTCAACATCAACATCAATCAACTACTCTTAATCACAAGTATCATGTTCGTCATCTAATTTGCCACTAAATGATAATATAATAAAATCAGTCGCCCATCCAAGGATGGATAGATTGAAATGCTATCATTATTTCCATTTAAATGCCCAAGCCTAAATTTCGACATCATCTCCCCCTATCTCTCCAGATATATTTATCTTACATTTAATTTCCACGTTAACTATCCACACATTGTGTGGATTAAATTGACAATGGAATTAAACATAAGAAACATATCCAGAGAGAATAGGAGAGTTACCGCACGAAACTAATGACAGAGCATGTAAATGACAAACAACGATAACATTCCAATCTATCCAACCTTGGACTGTCCAACAGGACAATTTGGCAGATTTCTATACCTCCAAAACACACTTTATCTATGCTCGGCAATATAGAAATCTCCAAATGGGCTAACTGATTCTATTATACTACCATTTGTGGACAAAAAATAACTATTAATAATAAGCCAAATACATCCACAACATACATCCACATAAATCAACCACGGGTAGCTCCGACGCACATCCCGGGTTTGCTCCATCAATTCCAGATACACAAGCACATAAAATGACAGAATCATCAACACCATGAATCAAGTCTAATCAAATACCTAATGACTGCTACTTTCTCAACAAATAAGTATGTATGGGGCCCACCATGGGAATCGGATTGTGTACAGAGTAACTCTGCACGCTCTTATCATGTAGAGTAAATTCAGTTGGGCCCACCTAGAATGTATGTGATTTATCTATTCCGTCCTTATGTTTTTTCAGCTCATTTTAGTGGTTGAGCCCAAAATTTAAGCATATCTAAATCTCAAGTGGACCATGCCATGGGAAACCGTGGGAATAATGATTTCCACCATTCCCAGGACCTACAGTGATCATTATTTGTCATCCAACCTGTTCATAAGATCACATGGATATGAATGAAGGGAAAACACAAATATCAGCTTGATCCAAAACTTCTGTGTCCTCTAAGAATTTTTCAATGATAGACATTCAGTTCACACTTGTGCTGTGGTCCACTTTAGATTTTGATATGCTTCATTTTTGGGCACCAGCGGTTCCCATCTTCGGGGGCCTCACAGCCAGTGGACAACGACGGTGGGCCCCACAGGCAGTGGACAGCGACGTGGGCCCCACAGCCAGTGGACAGCGATCGTGGGCCCCACAGCCAGTGGACAACGACATGGGCCCCACAGCCAGTGGACAGCAACGGTGGGCCCCACAATTACGTATTTCATTTTTTTTTAATTTGTAAAACAAAATTTTGGATTTTAAAATTTTAAATCCCTAATTAGGGATTTTAATATTGAAATCCCTAATTAGGGGATTTTAATTTCGAAATCCCTAATTAGGGATTTAATAAATCAGTGGGCCCCACCAAATTGTAGACAGCTAAGGTGGACCCCACATGTAATGGACTATGGAAAGTGACGGTGGGACCCACATGCAATGGACGATAGAAAGCGACGGTGGGACCCACCAACATGCATTGGACAGCGATGGTGGGACCCACATGCATTGGATTTTGGGAGTGGGCCCCACAATCAACAACGAGGAGAGAGGGAGAGAGGGGAAATGGAGCAAGAAGAAAGGGGGAGAGGGTTACCGGAGGAGGCGGCGGCGTACGGAGGTCGGTGGAGGCGAGTGGCGACCTGCGACACTGGTCGGCTGGGGGGGGGGGGGGGGTGGTCGGCTGAGGCGGTGGGCCGCCGGTGACGTTGACGGCCGGCGGTTGGAGATGAGCTGAGAGAGAGGGGTGGGTCGGCAGCGCGCGCGCGAGAGAGAGAGAGGAGAGAGAACAGAGCGAGAGTGAGAGAGATGGAGAGAAATGAGGGAGGCCAATCGGGTAAGTGAAATAAAAGACTTTTACCGACGAAAATTTTCGTCGGTAAAAGCAACATTTTTCGTCGGTAAAAGTCCTCTTTTTCACTTGGGCGGGAATCAAATATTATTACCGACAGGCAATAATCGTCGAGAAAAATGACTTTTACCGACGAAAACTTTCGTCGGTAAAAGTCCTCAACTTACACAGATACCACACATTATTACCGACAGGCAATAATCGTCGAGAAAAATACTTTTACCGACGAAAACTTTCGTCGGTAAAAGTCCTCTTCATTAACTTACGCAGATACCACACATTATTACCAACAGACAATAATCGTCGCCAAAAAAAGACTTTTACCGACGAAAATATTCGTCGGTAAAAGCCAAATTATTTTTTAGCGACGGGTAGTTTCGTTTTTATTACCGACGAAATCATGATTTCGTCGGTAAAAGTGTGTACTGAATGTATTTTACCGACGATTATTTTATTTCGTCGGGGAAATGGCTTTTTACCGACGAAAATAATTTCGTCGGTAATACTTTCGTCGGCAAAACACCGTTTTCTTGTAGTGTTTTAGCAAGTTATTAATTATACGATGTTAGGTAAATTTGTTGTTGTTAATGTCAAATTTTGCAACGAGATCCTCCGGCTTTTCTCCTTCACTCCAACAGGGGTTTCCGCCACCAGACCTGAAGCAAGACAGCAAATAAGGGTGGCTGGGGACCAGCCGTTAGCCCTCCGATGCTTAAGTTAGGCCACAGAAGAGAAGCCAAGTAAAACGGGACCAAGATTGAATGATGTGTACGTACCTGCTCTCAATGGAGCCACCCCTTTATATAGATTTGAAACAATCCAATCTGTTACGTGAGATGTCGAAATCCCGTTGATGTCGCACACGATACTGAGAATTCGCTGATTTCGTGGGATAAGATCCTATCTTTTTAATCAGATCCAACCCAATGACTTATTCCAACAATCACGCCCCTTGATGGTAATCCCTTGAAATCCGGCTGGAAGCCATAGTTGGAGTCATGGCCTCCGAAAAGGAAGGAGACGCCCGTAGTTGGAGTCATGGCCTCCGAAAAGGAAGGAGACGCCCGTAGTTGGAGTCATGACCTCCGAAAAGGAAGGAGACGCCCATAGTTGGAGTCATAACCTCCGAACTGGTTGTAACCCGCAGAAAAGCTGCTCGCAGGTTAAAATGTGGTCGCGAGTCCAAGTACATATTTTGGATGTAACGTCTTTCAACGACTTGTGAGAAGGTCTGTTCGCGGATCGAGCTTTGCCATATTTGACTATCGATTATGAAGACTCGAGACTTGCGAATAGCTGCTCCGTATTTTTCAATCTATGACTCCTGATCAGGTGAGCTCGAGAGTCGAATGGTCGTCCCGCACCTATCAAACATTCGACTCTCGATCAGATAATCTCGAGAGTCGAATGGACGTCCCGCACTTATCCAATATTCGACTCTCGATCATATAATCTCGAGAGCGAGAGCAAAACGGGCATTTCCGCGTGAAATCTTATCTCCATCATTTTGCCTATAACAGTTGTTTCCCCCAAATTGAAATTGTCTGCCTCTATGTCAGTTGAGTTAATTAAGGCTTGAGGTATGTTGGTCCTATATCTCTGCTTTGTATGTCATTAAAAGGTTAGTGGTTAGCTAATCTCGAGTTCTTGATTTAAAAGTTAATAGAGTTTAACCTTTTCCTTTTAGATTGATACTCGAGTCTTGATTTATATGCTCAAATTGGATTTGAATCGGTGCTCGTTTGGTCTACTCAATCTAGTTAATTTGAGCGTAAGGGTCCCTTCCCTTTTGGTAGTTTTATACAAGCAAAGGATGAGAATTCATATCCAGGTGAGGTTCTTATCCTTCAAGCTTTCCATTTCTTTTATTTTATATGTTTTTCTACTTTTATTATTTTTTTATAATAATTACTTTATTTATAGAAATGTTTACTCTTAAATAATCATCTCATGATAGTTGTTTTGTGACCTTAATTATTTATGGAATGATCTATATCTAAATTGTTCATTGTTGATGTGATTTGGAGTAATTAGTGTTATGAATGAAATTAATAAATTTATATGTATTGGAATTGGAATTGGAATTACATATATGACTTGGATTACAATTTGGAGATCTTAGTTAAGCTTATTTTGTTGGTGTTTTTAAATGGACTTGATGCCCATGTGTCTTTGTTTTGGAAGATCCCTCTTTGTTGGTGTCTATTAATGGACTTGTTGCCCAAGTGGTTTGGTTGGAGATCAAGAATATCCTTTTGTTGGCAACTTTGGAACACATACAAGATAGTAATGTTAATGGTCTAATTGTAGAGAATCATAGAAACATAATTGGTTGTGTTGTACTATAATATATTCTGTTGGACGTCTCATGGGCCGGTGATGGTGTTATGAGATGCTATGCCTGAGCCGTTGGCCTATGCTGGGTTGCGCGCGCCCCCCATAGTGACCATGAGCTTTTAATTACTTGTTTGTAAATTGAATTAATAAAGACTGACTAATCATACATATATGGCATTTGCGAACAATGTTGGTGACGAGTCACATTACTGTCAGTTTGATGTGCATTGCATTACGGGTAACATTGGTGACGAGCCATGTTACTGTTGGTTTGAAATCCGCCAGCTGGATATACATCCCCAGGCTGAAGAACATATGCATGTATACATTCATGTAAACGAGATTAAAGTTGGAATGTATGTATACATGCATGTTCTTCAACCTGGGGATGAATGTATACATGCACATGTTCTTTATAAATGTATATCCAGCTGGCGGATTTATACATGCACATGTTCTTCAGCCTGAATGTGTAATTTTTTGTATTTGTAATATGAGTGAATTGTTACATTTGATTGTTTTAAATGTTGTTTCTTTTGGAATTGTATAATTTGCTTATTATGCAATACATTATCATTAGTTGATCTTTACTTAACTGCTTTCATGCCTAATAATTTTGAAGGGTTTTTACCTCACTATGATAGCGTTTTAACGTTGTCGAACTATATCAAGTAGTGTAGGTGACGTTGGATGGGAGTTGGTGGGATTGTGTAACTCTAGTGTAGTTTAGATTCATTTATTTTTATTATCTTTCAATTAATGTAAATTTTGAGACCTTCGATTTGTATAAGCCTTATAGTGCCACTTGTACAGTTTAATATATGTTGGACATTGCATGTCTTGATCTGCTTCCATTATGATTTATATAAAAGAAAAAAAATTATACTGTAAAGTGGATCTTTGAGTGTTTACACCTGGGTTTTCAGAACTCGGGCTTAACACCTGAGTAATGAAAACCGGGGTGTTACAATTATGTATGCTCAAGTCTGTACGCGACCGGATATCGCTTTTGCAGTTGAAATGTTGGGCAGGTATCTCTCCAACCCAGGGATGCAACATTGGATAGTTATAAAGAAGGTGTTAAGCTACCTGAAATGGACAAAGGACTTCGCACTCACATATGGAAGGTCTGACCATTTGAAGTTGGTTGGATACTTAAATGCATATTTTGCTAGCTGCCTCGACACCAAGAAGTCCACTTCTGGCTATATTTTTATGATGGTTAGTGAGGTTGTCTTGGAAGAGCATAAAACAAACAATAACGACCTAATCTACCATGAAAACTGAGTATGTTTCATGTCATGAAGCTATGAATCAGGCAATATAGTTGTAGAGCTTCTTTTCAGGTTTGCAGGTATTAGAGCATATCTTGAAACCATTGAGAATCTTTTATGATCACTCAGTTGCAGTAAACTTCTCAAGCAACAATAATCATTCACCAAAGTCGAAGCACATCGACATCAAGTATCTTATTGCGAAGGAAAGAGTTCAGAATCGTCAAGTATCTGTGGAGCTCATCGATAGTAAGCAAATGATAGCGGATCCACTCACTAAAGGACTCCCTATTACACTATTTCAGGAGCATGAAACTTCAATGGGTATTATTGATCCCACAAATGTATTCAATTAGTGAAAGTTCAATTTGATCCATTTTGCACACACATTTACAGAGATCTCATTTATATAACTTTGATAATTCTATTTATTGAATTTGTTTCCACTTCTCATTAAGCATGCACAATTTTAGTTTAAGTAAGTGAAATTTAAGTCTTGTCTCATTGAAGACATATAAAGCTCCAGGACCTCTTGAAGATAGGCACATTTAATCACATTACATTTGTAATCTTCATACTACACTTTCATATCCTTAATTTGTCTTTAAGGGTAGTAGTATTTATGATCATGATTTATCTCACTTCGCAAAGATTAAATGTTGTGATGACCACCCATAGACAAATGGGCAAGCTAAAATTTTCAATCGAAAAATCAAACAAATTTTAGACGATGCTTTTTGGGCTCATCGTACAGCTTATAAGACCCTGATTGAAATGTTTCTCTATAGACTTATCTATGAGAAAGCTTGTCACTTGCTTGTGGAGCTTGAACATAAAGCCTATTGGGCAATTCGGGCATTGAATTTTAATGTTGACAAAGCTAGCTCGTTTCACAAACTCCAATTGAATGAGCTTAACGAGATCCGGAACGATGCCTATGAGAGCTCAAGAATTTACAAGAGTAGGATGAAAGCTTTCCATGACAAACACATTTTCAGAAAATCTTTCCATGAAGGCCAAAAGTACTCTTGTGTAATTTTTTACTTCATTTTTTTTTTTAGAAAAATTGAGATCTCGATGGACCAATCTATATATTGTAAAAGAATTTTCTCCTCATGGGCTGTCAAGATAGAAAATGCAGCGAATGGTAACTGTTTTAGAGTAAACAGACAACACCTTAAACCATTTGTTGAGAAGTCAATCCCTCTGAAGGATCCTGTGTATCGAGATGATTGATCTCCTAGTCTGATGGAGATTCTTTTTCTAAAAGTAAGATTAGGATTAGTTTATTTTATATTTTAGGTTTATTGCTTTTTTAGATTTAGTTGTCGGAGGTAGATTTCCATGTTCGACTCTCTCAGGTACTCTCGTTCTCACTCTCCTTTATTTATGACATTGCTCTCATATAATTGTTTATTGCATATAAATTTACAGTGAGGATAATGTAAGATTTTGGTTGGGGGTGAGATTCCTAGATGAATCTAGTGTTTTGTGACATTTTGAGCAATTTTTGTAGGATTTTTTTTTGTTTTTTTTGAAAATTCAACACTATTTTGGAAAACAAGTGATTTCCCTTCGTTAGCTAAGGAGAGTATTTCTTGATAGAGCGTTCATTGACAGGTATTGCGATACCCTGTCCATTTTGATCCATCGCCCTATATGCACACTTGGAATACACATCAATGATGATATATGGAACGTCTCATTTAGGCTCAAGCTTGCCCCCCATTTTGTGGATGATTACCTTCATGAGAAGTACTAGAGATAATGATTCTAGTTCAACCTAGGAGGTGTCACTTCCTTGTGATGAGCACTTTTGATAGAAGTTACATTCACTATTGTTGTTCTTTCTTTATCAACTTTGTCTATCATAATTTCATTTTTATCAATCATCTTTTGGAGTATATTTTTAATGGAGTAACAGTTTTCAGTTTGATGCTCAAGTCTATGGTGATAATGACAATAGCATTTTTCTTTTGTTCTCCCTGCTTTTTTAAGATGCCTTATCGAAGGTAACTTGATTGTTCCTGAGGCCAGTAACTGTTTCATCATAGGGATGACATCTTCTTTTGTAAATACATAATCTTCATTATACTTGCATCTTCTAAGTCTTTTATCTGTTACTCTGCCTGCATAACTACTTTCTCTGCTGCTATCTCTTCTCATACTTTGCTTTCCAGCGATGTTTGTTAATGTTTCACTAAAACCTTTGTGTGACGATTTTGTGTGAAAAGCTGACACTTCTTTGGCAATGATTTGAAGATCGTGAGGCTTTGTAGCGAAGTCATAAAAAGTTTGTATGTCAGCGCTAGTTAGGTTGAACGCTATTTTTGGTTTCATACATCTTAAACATAGCTTTACTTGTTCAGATTCTTTTGATAGTTGTTGACATGATGCCCCAGGGTTTTTCACTGAGCGATGAACTTTTCAACTAATTCGCCTTCTCTTTGACGGGTGGAAGGCAATTCGATTAAGCTTACTTCTCTTTTAGAGGAGAAAAAATTTGTCATAAAGTCATCTTACATATGATCCCAGGTATGGATAAATTGAGGAGCAAGGGATGCATACCATTTAAAGGCTTTTCCCGTCAATGTTGATTCAAACAAGCATAAACAATGTTGCGGTATTGCTGGGTAGATTCTCATCGTTGTCATAAAGTGCATCACATGTTTATCAGGTGATCCTTCACCATTAAACTTTTTGAAATGTTGGGCACTTAAAGCTGACCGGAAACGGTACATCCTCGACTTCTCTTGGATAAGGTGTCCAGTATTAAAACCTCTCCATCTGGCTTCTCTCACCCTCTAATCAGACAGTTTCAGCAATGATTTGCCGTATTTCATCTGTTGCCATTCCAAGGGTCAGTATTGGAGCTGATCCGTGAGACATGGCTTGAGGTGGCTGCGATCCCTCAGTATGGTGTTTCGCATTCTCTGTGGCAGCCATATTCTGAGGAGCATCGTTTTAGGACACCGTGCGGGGCTATCATGGCTAGTGCCTCGTGCATTTTTTTGCATTCCTCTATGAGAAGTGCTTGAGCACGCCCCATTTCCTCTAAGTGCTCTTCTGTGGTTTGACCGACCTGATTGGTCCCAGTCACAAGAACGGTAGCTTCTTTGCTCGACGATTGTTTTGATCTTGATAGGAGTGGTGATGATGTAATAGGAGAAGTGAGCGACAACGAACTGATACTCGACTCAAGACCAATAGGTCGTGAGGAGCTAACCGATTTAGAGTGCATAAGATAAGCGGGACTATTCCGGTAGTGTTTATCGTTGAGAGAATTGCGGGAGAGGACTAGTATGGTACTATGGCTTTGTCTTTTCTCTTATGTACTACAGGAGAGAGGAAGCATGGGAAAATCCTCAACGGTAAATAATTTCTCTTCTTGGTCCGCATATAGCGGAGGAGCCATGGAAGGATTACGCCTCATGATGCTTCAAGTAACGGGTCTGCATTTAATGTTCAGCTGATAAGTTTTTTTAAATTCGCCCTTGATATAGTGTTTGAAGAAGCCCTCTTCTTTTAGACATCACTTCGATCCATCCATCTTTATCAGTGATGGGTGAAACTGAAATCACTCCTGCGGTCATTATGATCATTTTGATCTCGCAATCATTCTTTGCTATCTTCATTTCCGGCTTCTTACCATTGATTGTAGGGGTTTGGTTATCGTAAGAGACCATGAAACCACTAGGGATGAAACGAAAAAGAGTCTTGAAAGCCGTGTACGCCATTGTGAATGCTTTGAAATCGTATATCTACGATTGAATAGAAAATCAACATTAGATGTTTTGATTAACTAATAACGTATTCCATTTTAGAGATGAAGGGCATAATGTTCCGGTTGAGAGTCGCCATTTTGGCGCTTGAATAGAGCCTTATAATGACGAATATTTCTCGATCGACTTACTATCAGTATCAGAATACAAACAATATCCCCAATGGAGTCACCATTTTGTTAAACATAAAATTTTATTTTGATAGATAGGGGAACAATTGTATTCTGATAATTGATAAGGTAGATCAAGAGAGAAACATTCATCATCTTTATTCATTAATAAAGAGTTCTTTTATATTTAGGCATTATCTTCCTTGATTCTAGAATGAAATACACAAAGTACAATCAATAAGAGAATAATCTATGCAAAGATTTCGGCTGCATTTCACCTCCGTTTGCTGTCCGTCGAAGTAACAGAAGGGTTGTGCGGGTTCTAAATGGAAAAACTGCTTTCAGAACGAGTTTGAAGCCTTCATAGATTGTCCCAAGAGGGAGTGTGAACCAACTTTTGGATGATTTGTCTCTTCAGTGACTTCATGTAGGACAAACGGACAGAGTTTCGACCCTTTCAACAAACAGGTGAAGGTCCGGTCCTTTACGCGGCCACGTAAAGTAGCTCATGGCTACTACATAGGCCACACAAGGCACTAGGCCCATCGACCTTCTTCACCAGTTCATTTTGGCAGCGCTTTTGTGTCCCTCATCATTCTTTCCGAGCCTAAGGAATGCACCAAGTACATTCGACCCAAGGCAGAGAAGGAGACCTCTGGAGCTCTGGAAACTGAATGAATGACAAATGAAGACTCCGTATGGGTATTTATAGGCTTTCTCACGTGTGAAGGTAGCCACGTAACGAAATAGGTCATTATGCGGTCGCGTAACGCACTCTGGTCGTTACGCGGTCGCATAAAGGACCTGAATTCTACACCTTTTCCTTCATTTTCTCTTCTTTCTTTTTCAGTTTTATTTGCATTTTTCTATGCCTCAACACCGGCACCGGACCAAAGATTGGTCGCACGGGCTCTACAAAACTGTCAGTTTATCATCATACAGTTTCCGTTCAACACAAATTCAGGCCCCGCATGGTGATGCACGTGGCGACCCCTAATTAGCCCAGTTCTCCACATTTTTCGACTATAAATACCTTGATTTTGGGAGAGAGAGAAGGTTATTAACCAATGGTCAGAAGGGAGAGCTCAAGTACTTCGCCAGAATCCCTTCTTACTCGTTGAAAACCTTTTCAAATCACCATAATCACTTTTTCGATCACTGAAAACCTTTTCCGATCGCCGAAATCCCTTCTTGATCATTGGAAACCTTTTCTCATTGCTGAAAATCTTTTTCGGTCGCCGGAACTCTTTCTCGATCGCTGGAACTCTTTCCCAATCTTCGGAAGGCATTTCCCGATTGACGGATGCTTCGTAAACCGTTCATAAGAGCCAAAACGCCAATGACAAGTTCGCTTGTACGGTGTCATTCGCCCTTGTGCAGCCACCGCGCAAGGGACCAGATGGCAATCTTCAGCCCCATGGCCAACAAAGGTAGAAGCAGAAAGATTGGAAGGCCTAGTGCAGCCTCCGCAGCGAGACACTTTCAGGTCGTGTGGTACTCGCACGGCCTCCGCACTAGAAGCTGGCTCCACCCGGCAGCCCAACCATGTGGGCAACGCGCTTCCACTGTGCCTCCTTCGTGTGAGGCTTCTATGTGACACTCCCCCCCCCCCCCCCCCGGCACGCGCGTGCGCGAAGTGTTTCATAGGGATTGAAAGTAGTCAATAAAAGGCATATTTTAAACTGTTTCGTTCACCGAATTTCTTCAAGATCATCTTAAATCCTAATAAAGAGTCCTAGTGAATCGAGGTAACCTCGATCCATCCTATGCATGCCCAGGATACTACATAATCACTCACTTAACATTCAAAATTCTATATGCTCAAAATGTTTCGTTTGTAAAGATAAAGTTCGGACAAAAGGCTATTGTCATGTTCGAAACTAAAGGAGAATTAAAAGTATTTTCGAAAAACTCGTCCATGCGAGAAACAAAGTCAATGCTAAAGACTTCCACCATTCAGAGTCGCCCTACCCATTCAAAACGATATCCACGGACATGACATGGGACGCCCAAAGTCGTAGCCAGTCTTCCCGAGGTCATCCCAGAGGCGGGCCCTATAGTTGCACTACACGATCAATGGTTAATTAGTCATGTTGCATAGAACTGAAATGATGGGACATAGACACCAAACTCATAGAGATGGTGTGGTTCATACAATTAGCTTGATGCGGTCCAAGCGACCCTCATTTCGGCCCGGTCGGCCTATTCATCAAAAGACTTATTCCCCTATAGACACGACCTTTTACCTTTTAATCAAGAGTTATATGTATAATGTAATTAAGGGTTTGTGCCAGATTACAGTGTGGAATGTACAGAACCTCGAATCTCTAGAATAAAATTTCCTCTTTGCGCCATGTCTATTGTGTACTTGTGAATGTATGTTTGTAAATGCTTATAAATTCTCTTATTCCCCAAACTATGAACGTAAATGTAAATGCATACCAATGAATTTCTCATCTCTTGAGTTTGAAAATTCACTGTTTTAACACTTATTAACAGGTTGGATGGAAAATAAACATTACAAAGGGCCCTGGAAAGTTTTTAATGGTGAGCGTTCAATCACCATTGTTTCTTGTGGTGTAGTCTACCTGATATTTGGGCCTGCTTCATTTTTAGGCTTGTGCCCTAAAATGAGCTGGACTAACGGATGGACACACATGCATCAGGGTGGGTGGCCCTGTCAAGGGCCTCATACAACAAGCTTTTTACCCTGACCTCACCTAATCTGCACCTCTTTGCTTGCGCGTTGATGGGTTGGCTGGCTCCTTTCATACGCATGTGGACTTAGCAAGCATCTTGCTATCTAGATGTCATCCCACGAGCACTTTCATACGTACCACACATGCCTAATCCAAGCGGTGAATAAGATAGTCAGGCGTGTGTGTTAAATTTGAACGGCTGACAGTTTTTAAAGTCATTCTTTTTGTATAAGGCATCCACTGTGATGAGCGGACCGATGGACTTTGTGCATGGTTATCTTTAAGTAGGGTTCAACTTATGCACCAGTCATATTCTCGATGTAGAATTAGGGGTGTCAACGGGGAGAGCGAATTAGGTGAGACCCCGGCCTCACCTAAGACGGTGCGACCTTTACATATGTTTACCAGTGGGGCCCACCTTGATGTATTTATTGTGTATCCATGCAGTCCAACCGTTTATGCACATAATTATAAGGCATTATACCAAAAATTAATCAGATCCAATTATCAGGTTGATCATATCATAAGAAACAGTAGTGATTGACCATTAATGGACCACAAGAGTTTTGGATCAAGCTGATATTTGTTTTTCCCCTTAATCCAGTCTTACTTAACCTTCTCCACAAATTGGATGGTAAATAAACATTATGGAAACAGTAAGGAGCGCCTTAAGAAGTTTTTAATGGTAGGATAGGAAATCACCACCGTTTCTTATGGTATGGTTCACCTATAATTGGATCTGCTTAATTTTTGTTAATTCCTTAAAATGATGTGAAAAAATGGATGGATGACATGGATACATAATACATACATCAAGGTGGGCCCTACAGTAATCCCACGGTAAGGGTCGCAGCCTCTTATGTGAGGACTCGGATTAGGTACTACCCCCACCAAGATGTTGAGGAGACGGATGGGTGCGTGGTACCTCGTCATTGGTGGAGAGCTGGTCGGGCCCGCACTGATGTGACGGTGGTGTGCTGACAGCCCCATCACATCGGCATGGGCCCCACTACTCTCCACCATGACGAGGTGCCACACACCCCGATTCATCTCCTGAGTGTGCTGATGGGGGTAGTACTTAATCCGAGCCCCTTGTGAGGCCGGGGTCTCACCTAATCCGCTCTTTTCAACCTAAGCTCAAACTCGGCCTAGGCCATAACTGGCCAAAACAGTCCAGCCCAAGCCCAGCCTGGATGGTTTCCACAAGACCTGGCTCGAGCCCAAGCCCAAATTTAAATTCCATTTTAAAAATAAAAATCCTTAAATTACCATATATTCAAACCCTAGAGGGCGTGGTGGAAGCTCTGTGTCAGGGAGGTTGGCAATAAGGGTCTTCTCGCTGGAGTAAATGAACGGATGGCGATACAAATGATTTTTGTAATCGAAAAAAACATGACATGTTGGTGGAGACCGATAATCAAGCCCTTTGGCTCTTGGAAAGAGAAGGGATGTCCCGTTAGAAACGACGATGGTAACGACAATGTTAGTGAAGGCGCCAAGAATGGTGAGACCGGCATTGAAAAGCTTGATGGAGTTGATGAAGGTGTGTTGTTTTCGAAAGCTTACACCTGTAAAGGAAAGTCGCCTACGAGAGTACCATTGTTGAAGGTTGGAGGAGAGATAAAAGGGAGGAGTGGGTACTACTGTTGAAGGTTGGAGGACAGAGAAAAGAGAGGAGAGAGAAAAGGGAGGAGAAATGATATTTTTGAGAGAGGGAGAGGATTGAGAGAACCGTAGATGGTAGTCAATTGACGTGATTTCCCGGGAGTGCCTTTGGCAAAAAGCTCCTGATAAGCTAGGTCGGGCCCACCATGATGTTTGTGAGAAATCCACCCCACCTATCTATTTTGTGAGATCAGTTTAGGGCATGCAACAAAAAAAACCGGATCGAAGACTCAAATGTGCCACACGAGAGGGAAAGCTAGGGAAAGAAATGCCTACCGTTGAAACCTTCTTGGGCTCCACTTTGATGTTTATATGCCATCCAAACCGTTTATAAGGTCATTTCCACTGGGATGAACTAAAACCACAAAAAACTTAGCGTGATAAACAACTTGTGTGGCCACACGAATGTTTCAACGGATGGGTGTTCAAACCCCACTGTTTCCTCTCGTGTGGCACAGTCGAGTTTTGGATCCCACTTAGTTTTGATGGCTTGTCCTAAAATTAGCTCGCAAAACAGATGAAAGGTGTGGATTTCTCACAAACATCACGGTGGGCCCCACCTAAATTCCTAGGAACTTCCACGGAAAGATCCGGGCAATTTAAATATGGAAATGCCTACCTGTTGGAACCTCCTAGGGTCCACCGTGATGTTTATATGCCATGCACCCATACCATTCATAAGTTCATTCCTAGTATGAACTGAAAGCACATTAAGGGCCTCTTTGATTTTCCATTTCCCAGGTAAATGCAATGTACATGTATAATGATTATTTCTGCGTATTTACTACCCATTTCCCGATGTATGATGATTGGAGGAGAATATTTGACTCCCTAGTTTTATATTGCTAAACTGGAGGAGAATAGTGAAATATAGGTGGGGCCCATCGTGATGTATCTGGCTTATCCACACCATTCATCTATTTTGCCAAATGTTCATAGGGCATGGACCAAAAAATGGGCCAAATCCAATGCTTCGGTGGACCACATCTCAAGAAAAAGGGAATCTAACACTTATCGTTTAAAACTTCTTATTGCCACTGTTTCTTATGGTGTGGGCCACTTGAATGTTGGATCTCCTCATTTTTTAGGCTCATGTCTCAAAATATTCAATTAAAACTAATGAACTGGAGTGGATATATCATATATATCACAATGGGGGCTATAATTCTAAACTACTTCTTTTCGAGGTAGGAACTACTAAGAATTTCAAACGAGATAAACAAGTAATAATGGGTGATTTCCTAGGGTATTTTCATTTCCCAGGAAATCAAACAGGCCCTAATATCAGTCCTGATCCAAAACTTTTGTGGCCCCATGAATATCTCAACGGTAAATGTTCAATCCTCACTGTTTCCTGTCAATGTGGCCCGTTTGAGTTTGGATCTGTCTCATTTTTTAGACCATGTTTGAACATGATCGAGATAAATGGATGAATGGGGTGGATTTCTCACAAACATCACGGTGGGCCCCAACCATCTTTCCATTGCAACATTCGACGTCCGTGATTTAAGATAGGTGGAATTATGGAAGCATTGTTGTAGATGCCAGCGGATTTGACGTGGCAAAGATCTATGGCCCCACCATGACATATGTGTAAAATCCATACCATCCATCCATTTGGCGAGATCATTCAAGGGCATGGTCCAAAAATTGAGGCAGATACATAGTTCAAGTGGTCCACACCAGAAAGATCAGTGAGGACAATGACGGCCACCGTTGACACTCCCATGGGGATCACCATGGTGTTTATTTGTCATCTAAACTGTTCATAAGGTCAGACCTAGATGAAGGGACAACAAAAATATTAGCTTGATCCAAAATTTCTATGGGCCCCAAGTAGTTTTCAATGGTAGGTATTCAACCCCACTGATCTTTATGGTGTAGTCTACTTAAGCTTCTCATCTGCCTAATTTATGCCCTAAAATAATATCGAGAATGGATGGTCGATGTGGATATAATGCCTACATCATTGTGGAGCCTGCTTAAGTTTATAACATCAACACACCACATGCAATCCACTTTTGTTGTACTTTTCAACGCGGGAGGCAAGATAATTGTACTTTCCAATGTTGGCTTTCCCTGAGAGAGGAAGCAAGACCGTTGTACTTTCCAATGTTGGCCTTTTTATAAGAAAGGAGGAAACTTAAATTTTTGAATTACTAAGTAGGGGGCAATTTGAAAAAAAAAATGAGAATTTTACTTTTTTGAAAAAGTATCGGGCCGGTCTGGGCCAAGCTGTCGGGCTTCTGGATGGCTGAGTCCAAGCTGGGTTCGTTAAAAAAACAAGGCTCGAAACTTAGGCATAAACTCGACTCTCGAGACTGATACTTTAGCCCAAGCCTGTCTCAAGGCAAGCCAGCTCGAAAGCCTGTTGAGCCAACTCAGCCCATTGACAATCCCATGTGGGAATGTAGATGGGTGTATGGAGTGGGTGCATGTGGGCTAACCAAATCTACACTCAAGGAATGCTAAGTGCATAAGCGGGTGCACCTTTTCGTCACTCCCGTCTTACACTTAGCAATGTGTTCTCATGTGTGAAAGATCCAATTCCCCATCATGTGCCCCTAACCTTTTAGATGCACCCTATCCTAAAAAAATGTTGATTTGTGTTTACGCCTTATCTGATCGCATTAGATTTAGCGACTTGGATGAATTCATATGGTAGCCTGATCTCAATATGAGACAAATAGAAGATATCTTCAGTTGTTTTGACAACCGAATTTGATCAAAATTTGAAAAGTCATAAATAACTCAAAAGGGTAAGTTCAACCCACTATTGTCATGAGACGCTTGGCACGTATCTCGCTTACATGGCAGAGTCAGTCACTCACCACAGTAGCCTCATTACCAATAATGGGTATTGACCAAAATATGATCGTGACTAGTGACGTATCTGGCCGATGTACCATAGAATCACATATAAGAAGCCCTTATGGCCGAAAATCACTTAAGGAGCTATAAGTTGATATAACACGTTTAAAGCAAAAAAAGGGATAACGATCACCAACATGTGGCATCATGAGAGAACCCTCATCCATATAGTGGGTACAAGATGTGCACCCAACCAATAGCCAACCACAACAAACACACATGGCATTGCATAACAAACCACAACTATTACTGGCTCAAACGGTTATTTCCACATCAGTAGACATTAGGAGTGGCTACGAAGGACTCTCTCCAACTACTGCCTTAAAATTTTATAAATATGAGGAAGATTGAAGAGCTCCGGGCCCTCTCTAACACAACAAAACTCTAATGTAACACTGCTTATGTTTTCTTAGCTTAGCTTAGCGTAGTATATTCCAGTCCATCTCCACTACTACATTTGACCAACTTTAACCTAGGATTAGTGTAATCCAATCCATCTGTGTTGCTACGCTGGATTGACTTAGGTTAGGTGTAGGGTAATTACCTTCATCTATGCCTAAGTCATTGGACCAAGGGAGACCTTTTTTTTCTTTATAGTGTGATTCTCTTTATCAATGCCCAAGTTGTTGAACTAAGGAAGACCTTGTTAGCTCTAAGACGTCATCATCTACACCGCAATCATTGGATTGCTGATGATTGTCTTTCATAAATTTTCATTCTCTTTTATTAATACAATTTCATTCCTTTTACTCTCACATTGTACCAATCCATTAATCTTTGCTATCATTGTGAAAAAGGTCATTTCGGTTGAAATGTAAAAGGAACTAATTAGAACAAGAAACCCTCCCATTCACAAATCACCTTATTTCTTTTATAGGTGGCTAAATAAACAGTTGAATGTCTTAGTTCTCTATCATAGATGACTACTCACAGTCCCTCTATCTATCTCAGCGCTTAGGGCAAAGGCATTTAGTTCGGATTGAGCCATATTAGGCTCTATCATGCCCAACATTCCGTACACGTACCAACGATGGAATTTTGAGCCAAACGGGTGTGCACTCCTCGAATGTAGTTTCATTACACGAGATAGCACGTAAGAGTCTGAGACATTTTTCACATACACATGATCAGGAACAGATGGCTAAAAGGCATGGGAATTAGTGTAACGCCCCCAAAATTCGACACTCGAGTATATAACTCAAATCTCAAAATCAAGGGTGTTATGAATGAATCCTTCACAATCGCAACCGAAACTTTTATCCTTTCCATTCACAAGGTACCAAATATATGGAATAAAAATAAACCAACTTTGAAAATTAAACTATAATCAACGAGTCTATGAAATTGTTCCAAACTATCTAAACTAATGGCCATCTAATGGGCCTTCTTACGTCAATGCTTTCAAACCAAAAATCAAAATAACTAATTCAAAAATATCTTCTAGAGTATTCCCTCATCTGGAACCGCTTCCTTGAAGTCTTCTAAATCATCACCTGTCACTACGGTTAATCGCATAACACTGCGTCAGCTATAAAAGCCGGTGAGCATTCTCATATAGTTTAACACATGTAACTCGATATAGAAAATCACTTGACCCTTTAAAGTACAAATCACTACAATTCCAATATTGATTTCATCAACCAAAATCTCTTAAATATGCACGTTATGCATGTTTCATCAACCCAAAACATGTGCGTGATGCATGGGATGCAAATATGCTTCAACAATCTCAGTATGGTTATCAGTAGAACATCCAGGGCCAGTTTATAGTCGGGCCTACACTGTCTCATAATTGCAGGGTTGGTCTCTTGTACACACCAAGGAACTCACCCAACCTGCTAAAATCATCTGATATCCACCGGGTACGCTAGTATGGTATCTTGCACACACCAGGGAGCTCAACCAACCCATCCACAATCGATGGACTATCAGAAGGGTATATTGCACACACAGGGCGCTCAACCAGGGACTGTTGCACACACTTGGGCGCTCACCCAAACAATCATCAATGGGTCTATTGCACACACCAGGGTGCTCACCCTACGGTAATGACTAGAGTTCTCAAATCGTGCTATGCATGAGTCAAATCAGCATACTCAATCTTTTTCCAAGAAAATTCAAAATTGACATCACACATGTACAACCCTAATTGGGTATCAAATTCATATGAAAAACATAAATTATAAACCAATAGATAGTTCTAAATAACATTAATATGATTCACAAATCCAACCAAAATGAAACCAAACTTAAACTTCTAAAACGAGAGATTAAAATATAAACATAGAGAATTCGAAATTAAACAACAAATTCTAAATTAGAATTACAGGTGAAAAATCATATGAGATGTAACTCACAGTTTCAATCTTTCTTTCTTCTTTCCTTCTTCTTTCTTCTTTTTCTTTCTTCTTCTTCTCTCCTTGCTACTGGGATATTACCCCAGAAATCTCTCTCTCTCTCTCTCTCTCTCTCTCTCTCTCTCTCTCTCTCTCAATACAACACCTCCCTCTCTCTCTACTCGTACTCTCTCTCTCTCTTTCTCTCTCTCTCTCTAACGTCTCTCTCTCTCTCGTCTCTCTCACTCTCTCTACGTTTTTCTGGGGGAGGGGAGAGACGACTACCAGTTCTTATATCCCTCCGGTACGCTGGAGGTGGCGTATTGCGGACGGAAGCTCCGGACGAGCGTAGTCGAGTTTGAGTGGGAGAAGGAAAGATCAAGATTCCAGATCTCCCTCTACATCCACGCTTGGTACTATGTAAACCGTTAAAATCGTAGGTGGGGCCCACGCAAACAATCCTTTCAAGTTTCAGGGACCCATGCGTAGGATCGGCCTTGATCTTGCGCGTTCTATTTTGTTTAGTTCTAGGTTTCAACAGATTTTGCGGCCCACTCTAGTCACTGATCACTAAGATAAATCCTTCCCTTAGTAGACCCAAGAGGGGGCTACCCAATGGGCGGAATGGATTTTCTGATGGGGTCCACCGTGATGGACTGTGTGGACCGACCAGCGAAGCAGTGGACGCTGCTGCCGCAAGCGTCGAACGAAGAAGACGCCTCGTCTTCCGCTGCGCACGCGGTCAACGCGCGTTGACCGCGGGTCTAACGTGCACGCTGTGCACGTGGGTCCCACAGTGATGTGTGTGAAAAATCTACTTCGACCATCATTTAGGCCACATGATTTTATGGTACGACGCAAAAATTGATGCAGTTCCGAGTTTAGATGGCCCACTTATGGCCCGATTTCTGATTAGGGTATTTGTAGGATGATCGGAGGGCTGAAATTTGATGTGTACGGTTAGATTAGGTCTCTAAACTATTATATGAAGTTTTACATGAAACGGATCGTCAGAAATTGGTACACTTAAAATCGTCTATATAGATTAGTTTAATCAATGGTATTTTCGTAATTATGGTGAGTTTTGATAAATCTGGCACTTCTACACTGTTCTAAGGTTCGTGTTGAGCAACTTTAATAAAGGGGTCCTACATGAATTCCCTACAGATTGTTCTATTATTAATTTATCAATATAATAATCCACATAAATTATTAATTAATTAATTAATTTGTTACTTTAATTATTTTCGAAAACTTGGGTTATTACAATTAGTTTGGATTGTTATGGTTGGCACATCTAACAACAACCCAGTCAAAGTGGTAATGTGTTTTATTACGCCAACTAGTAAAGCCCAAATCAAGCTGTGCACCAAATCCTCTTATCTACGACCTTGTCCAAAAATGGGTCCATATCCACTCCGCTTTGATGATAATGCACAAACAGATACCTAGTAGGCTTGTGGTTGGTCCACTATTGATTTATATAGTTCACTAATTCAAACAGGAAGTAATTTAAAACCTCCATGGTGGACTATGATACATCCAATGGTCACGATAAACCCGTCCTTATACATGCCAAACTTATGGAATCTTTTAACAAGAAGGATTCTATTGGTATTAACACCTCACCCTAAACGGGATCAAAACTACTCCTTAACTTCGGTTTAAGCTCGACCAAAAATATTTGTATGGATCATCACTCATCGTATGACTGTGCAAGTTAGACAGAGTATGGTTCAAGACAAGTTTCGAAAGTAGTCAACGAGTCAGATCCATTAATCGGAGGGCCCATCAACCCATTCCATTCGAAATTATAGGGCCTTCAGAATTCTCAAAAACCCAATCCTAACCACCCTAAAAGGCCATGAAAACCCAAGGGGAAAGCTCGAGAAGGCCCCTGGCACAACCTGGAAACAATTAACAGAATAGGTTAACGAGCCCGTAACTCGATCGGCTTGATCTTGGTCGTGTCGCAAATCGATAAATTTTTTTTTTTACTGTAATAATACTAAAATTCTTACAAAAACTTAGCCAAAAGAATCCTCGATACCTATCGGAGATAACCATTGCATCGAACTGACCAATATCGAAGCGGGTAGGTGACAAGATCAAGATGAGTTCCCTAACATTGAAAGACCTCAAGAATACTATATGCAAAAAGTTATGAAGCTGAAAAGACACTTTTAGAAAAATAGCCTTTAAAGGGCCAGTTGCATAAAGCGTTTCAAAATGGCAACACCTTTGCAAAAAACCTAAAACAAAAAACAAATCAATGGGTAAAAAAGGGCCATTATTTGGCCTATTTAAAAACCATAGCTACGAGCCATTCCAGAGAGGCGGGACGACAAAGGATCGTGTGAAGGTAGAGTCATTGTTGGAGAATCCTTCAGAGCCGATTGCGGGTTATCTCTAGCCTAGCTAAATCTCAGGCATGCGAATGCCTACCTAAAGCTACATATGTTAAATTCATCCTAATCCTCTATCATCTCAAGAGAAATTCAATTATACTGTCACCTTGTATAATTGACGCACGAATCATCTAAAGTCAAAGAAGATAATAAAGTTAACAGGTAGGTTAGAATCGGGGACATTAGATTATCCCTTTTAAAAGGGTGTTTGATTTCTCCCTTTTTTCTCACATCTCGAATCAAACTATACTCACTCTGCACATTCCAAGAACATTCACAACTTCCACACACATATCTTAGGCATCCTCTTTGAATACTTCTTTTATATATTTTTTTTACTTTGCATACATAGGGTCTTAATACCCTATGCAGTATGGCTTAATATAATAATACTGAAGTTCTTTTGAATCCCTATAAAAATCGTAAAATCTTATAAAGTAGAGACCGTGTATAAAACTGGCGAGAAAGGGTGCCTAACCCTTTCCTTTTCAGTAATCGAGACCCAACCAGAATGCACGGTGCAGATCAACCATAGGAGTCATGTGGCTTGGGAAATTTGGTTGTTCCCCGAGTCACGAATGATTCTACGGTTTCTAGCCAATCGTAGATTCTAAAATATATTTGGCTAGTAGCGATTCTAGTCAAATTATCTGATCCATCACACAGCTAGTAATGTCACACAATTAAAGCAGCAAGTGCAGTTTTAGCTCATAACCATCACTTGAACAAGTGTTAAAAGAAAATCCAAACGACCTGAGAAATTGCAGCATTTGCTTGCCAAAGTGCGTTGCGTCATTCTCGCGCAGGGGCGTTCACGGTTGGTTAATCTTTGTATCCAAACAACATGGTTCTTGGTCAAAATTTACTATCGTCATGAGGGAAGTAAAATGGAATTATGTAATTAATGCTCATTTACCATACATCTACTACATGAGTAACTGTTCCAAAAAGGCCCTAAAGTTTTCTATTCTACCAAACTAATTATGATGGCAAAATGTTTGAAAGTTGTTCACAGTACATATAGTATTGACATAGAAAAAAAAAAAAAAAAAAGATACATCACGTTTTTACACGTGAGGCATCCCATTGTGACTGCATAGGACATCCATCTAGTAGGGAAGATTGCGAATATGCAGTGGTCCACTCAACAAGTGGGTGACATGTGCATGAGGAAGGTGGATAGTGAGGAAAAAAGGACCAATTCTCTAATGTGGTCCACCCGATGAGCGTACCTACTTAATTTTTTACTATTTACAATCTTGGTGGTCCTCATTTAATTAATGGGCAAAAATCACCTCTTAAATCTCTCCTTGCACGGATCTCCTCAATTCTTCTCTTCTTTATTTAAGAAGGTATGAGCAGATGTTAATTGTATGTTCGTTTATTTGACCACAACTGCATATTCAAACATATAACAAAATAATGAGAGTATTTTTGTCTTTGTCAATGCTAATTTTTAAAGTTAGTTTCTCCCTTGTTCAAAAATAGTAATCCAGGGTGCATCCACTACCATTTAGTCCATAATATCAACCCCACAAACCCACCATGAATTAGATTATTGTTGGATTAAGACCTTAAAATTAATGGACCAACTCTTAATTTAGCCATAACCTAATATTTATTGATGTAAATATTGGAAGAAATAAAGGAAATTATTTGAAATGAGATTAAAAAAAAGAAGGAACTCCACACCTATTTGAAGATGACCATAAAGGAAAAGGAATTTGAATCTATCTGTTGAGGCGAGGCGTAACCCAGTCGCTATCTTTGAGATAGTTCACGCCCATTGGTTTAGTAGACTAGTGCAGTAGGTTCCTCAACATGTTACCTTAAGGATACAACACCCGACGAGGCTAGCTCTTATGTGCACAGATCGCAAATGAACCCAAACCCAACACTAAATACGATTTTCATATGCCTAACTTAAGGAAAAGAAAACGAAAAAGAAAAAAAACAATCCATAGATTATTTTTTTTTTTTTGTTAAGTGTTATGTTGTTGTGATGCTTTAATTAAAAAAGATCCTAGTAATGACCCTTTTATAGAGCATCAGGGAATTGATTGTTTTTAGAAGAGGTCTAAGGAATGTAAAAAACGTTCGATCATTTTTAATTGTAATTGATGGGCTCGGCTATTATGGGACATGTTTCTTATAATGAAAACAATGCTATCATTAGTAGGTCAAATCAAAACTATAGGAAAACGCTTATAGATGTCCAAGTCCATTCAAAACAATTTCAAAAAATTGACTTTGAATTAAAAATATTAATGACAAACCAGGATCAAGACCCCCCTCCCAAGTTCATAATTGTTTGTGTCAAACAAACACACTCATACAAATTAATAAACATGTCTCATCTGGGCAATTCATGAACATAAATTGAATATCAAGCATTAGGCTATCATTTAATTAATCAAAACCTTTAATTGAATTGTGCAGGATGATGATAGACCCAACCAAACAATCTTGACAAGAGACCGACATATAATCACGATTTCTCCTATGGGATGAAGTTGTGACATGCAAGTGGTTCTCCTAAACATGAACCTAACTAATGTTAACCATGTAAATCTAAGACACCCAATACTTAGAAAAATAGATCTCTCAGCCTTCCACCACCAGCATCACTTAGTCCACACCACTTGTTTCCTACCAAACAATGATCGTCTATATTTTTGTCACCACACTTATTGAACTCAAATGCAATTCTATGTAATTATAATACTGCATCACATAACAATGAGTTAAAATTTGTAACTTTTTTACTAATTGAGATCAATGTGGTGGCTAGCCAACCTATTTAAATCCCACGAATTTAGACTCAGGATTGCCTATATAATCCTGACTTTAATGGATCATACTAAAGTCATTTGATTTGGCCCAATATATAGTTGATGTTGATTGTTTCAAGGTTGGGAGTATCATTTTCCAAATTTGACGGTTAAATTAACAATTTAAAGCTTAACGACTAAAATCAACCATGTAGGATGGGTGATGGCCCTATTTTGAACTAAATCAAAACTTAATATCATGTCTATTGCATTACCAAGGTCATCTATCAAGTGAAACCAACCAACATCCATTGATTACGCCGAATTCACTTACATTGAAACCGATAACCTGAGTAAAATAAATTTCAATGGTTAAGAATATTATATATAGACTTGATTGATCAAAACTCCTTAATTAGGTCATCCTTTCGTGAATTTGAGCCGCTAGTTGTGGTCAGAACATCTTGATTGGGCTAGGGAACGAGTTTCATTCCAATATGATCTAAAATGAATCAAATCCATCCAAAACACTCTTTAAGTCGTCACGATTAATTTTAGCAATATTTGGATAGATTTTGGACAATCTATTGGTCAACACTAAATATTGTACTATTTTATTATTGATACTAACTTTCACTCATCTTACTGTTGAATCATAGATATGGCCCACTCAATGAGCAATCGATCTTGTCCATCCAATATTTCTGTAATCTAAGACCTAATCGGGGCAAATGATCCCTTGTTCTGAAGTTCCTGAGGAGAAAAATAAAATTGTTGGATCGGATCTTCCAAAAGGGGGCCAAAGTTGGGCTGAAATTTATTAACTTCACCATACATTGGTGAAATGTGAATGACGAAGGTAAACAGTTAGAAAAAAGGATAAATTCTCTAATGTGTTCCACCCAATGAGCATGGCTACTTAATTTTTAACCATTCACAATTTCAGTGGTTCCCACTTTATTAATGAGCACAAATAAGCTCTTAAATATCTCCTCATGTGAATCTCCTCCACTTTTCTCTTCTTAATTTAAGAAGGGGAGTTTTACTAAAATGATCCAAGGTATGGTTGTTCTAAGAAAATAGCTCACCTTTTCATTTCCTACATTTTTAACCCTCTTAGTAGCTTTTTTGTTTCTTCATTGACTAAAATACCCTTACTTTTGAGAGTTGTGCTTGTACTTACTTTAGCTTGCAGGAGAATCTTCTAAGCTCCAATCCTGTTGCATGAGGTGGCCATCCTGCGATAATTTGGTCTACTTTAAGGAAGATCAAATCCATTCATTCTTTTCGCGGCCCACTATTTTAGCAGGATTATATTAACTTCAGTCTGATACGAGCTCGATGTGGCCTAAATAAACGATACCAATGGTTGTTCACTCTTAACTATTTTGTGGTCCACCTGATTTGCGAACATAACTCATTCTTTGACCCATGGCCTTTTATGAAATGCCAACTCCGATGGATAGAGTGGATTTTGTACATACCTGAATGTGAGCCCCACAAACGATGTCCTTGTGGTGTTAAGAGTCAGGGTCAAGGTTGTCATATGATAATGGTCGAGATTGTCATGTGTTAAGATTCGAGGTTGTTAGGGTCAAGGTTGTCATGTGTTAAGGGTTGAGGTTGTCATGTGTTAATATTCGAGGTTGTTAGGGTCGAGGTTGTCATATGTTATGGGTCAAGGTTGTCATGTGTTAAGATTCAAGGTTGCTAGGGTTGAGGTTGTCATGTGTTAAGAGTCGAGGTTATCATGTCTTAAGGGTCAAGCTTGTCATGTGTTAAGGGTCTGAGTTGTGATGTGTTAAGGGTTGCGGGGCCCACCATGAGATATGTGTCGAAACCACTTCGTACATTTGATTCAGAATTTAATTTAAGGCTAAGGGACTAAAAAATGAGTCACATCCACAAATAAAGTGGACCCACCACAAGGAAATAGTTAGGAGTGAATGTCCATCATTATTGGTTGTTATGGGCCACAAAGAGCTCCTATTGGCTGAAATTAGTCTCTTCCATCTGAAATGATGGGCCACAAAGAGAATCAACATATTAGATCTCCCTTCTAGTGGACCCAATCACCACAAGATACATTAGCATTGGGCTACAAAGCTTTTCCAGCAAACAAGAGCAAGTACGGTGGTGGCAACTCATAAAAGCATAGGCATTTAGGTCTTATAAAAAGTGGCAAAGTATCAGGAGGCCAAATAAAAAAGAAATGAAAGCGAGAAGTTATTTTCTTAGAAAAGCTATACCTTGGGACCATTTTAGTGAAAAAACCCTTTAAAAAGATATGAGCAAATGTTGATCTTCTATTTTGTTTGTTCGACCATAATTGAATATGCAAACATAAAACAAATGACAAGGGTATTCTTCCTTATGTTTGTTTGACCATAATTAAATATTCAAACACATAACAAAATGACGAAGGTATTTTTGTTTATGTCCATGCTAATTGTCAAAGTCAGTTCTTTCCTGTTTCACGAGTGTCGTCCACTACCATTTAGTTCATAATACCACTCACCCAGAATTAGATTGTTATTGAATTGGGAACTTCCAATTCATGGGCCAACTCCTGATTTAGCCATACCCAATTATTTAATTAATGCAAAGCCATAAGTTTTGTCACTTGTTATTGAATTTCATGGGAGGTTTAGCCATGAATAGTGTTGATCTATAGGATTGGATATCTAGGCCCTCCATGAGGTGGCCCATAAGTTATAGGGTTTACATTTATCTCCTTTTGTAAGGTTTTCTTGGGAGTGGATTGTGTCCGGACCCATCTCAAGCAAGGAGCGGGCAGATTGGGGCCCACCGTGATTTATCTGTTTATCCACACTGTCTATCCCTTCTCTTAGGTCATTCTATGTTATCTGCCCAAAAATGAGGCAGATCCCACGCTCAAGTGGAACAAACCAGAGATGACTCTTGCGTTTCATGGAACTTGTGCATTTAATGCAACCTGAGCTTACTATTTGGTGTGGTCCACTTGAGCATTGGATCTACCTCATTTTTTTGGCTCATAATTTAAAACGATCCAAGAGAAGGGATGAGTGGCATAGATAAACATATACATAATGGTGGGCCCTCACACAGATCTGTCCGTTCCTAGCTAGAGATGGGTGTGGGGCGGACGCAATTTTCTCATGCTGTTTCATCAGTACTGGCTAGAGACGCTGCCAGTGGTCGGCCCTTTGTGGGCCCAACATGATGCAAGTGTTTTATCCACGCCTATCATCCATATTTTTTCAGATCATCTTAGTCTTGATCCAAAAATGAGGCAGATCTATTATTCAAGTGGACCTCCTAGGGCCCACTGTAATGTTTATTTGACATCTAACCTGTTGATTAGGTCATACAAACATATATGAAGGAATATATATATATATATTATATATATATATATATATATATATATATATATATATATATATATATATATATATATATATATATATATATATGGCTTGATTCAAAACTTTTGTGGCATTGAGAAGTTTTTAATGGTGGGAGTTCAATCAATACCGTTTCCTGTGATGTGGTCCACTTAAGATTTGGATCTATCTCATTTTTAGGATTATATCACAAAATGATCTTAAAAAATGGATGGACAGTGTGGATGAAACAAATATATATCATGGTAGAGCCCACAGAGCACCGAACACTAGCATGGGCTAGTGGCATGGTCACTAACCTATCCGCCTCCGTTTCATAATTGTATGTAGGGCGGCTTCGGTGGACGCCGGGATCACCCGATCCACCGAGGTCCACCTTTATCTGTGTGTCTTATATCCACGCCGTCCACTCTGTTTCCCTGGATCATTTTAGGGAATGATCCCAAACATGCAGTAGATCCAAATCTAGTGGACCACACCACAGGATACAATGGTGATTAGATTCTCGTCATTCAAACTTCCTGATGCCACGGGAATGTTTGTTTGCCATCCGTAAAATGTTTTTAATGGTCAGTCACTACTACTTCGGTTGGTCCACTTGAGATTTGGATCTGCTACGTTTTTTTGGCTCATACCTAAAATGATTAGGAAAATGGATGGATGGCACGGATATGAGACACATACATCAAAATGGCCCCACAGTTGGGAACCACCGACCTCGGTGGATCCGGGGATCTACCGGAGCGCTCCATGCCCATCAGACGCGGATCGCATGCTTATCCGGACGCGGTTTGGCCAGTGACCGTGCGGTGCTCTGTGGATCACGTCATCATGTATGTATTTTATCCGTGCCGTTCATCCATTTTTCCAGATCATTTTAGTCCATGATACCAAAAACGAGGCATATCTGAATCTCAGGTGGACCACACCACAGGAAAGCAGTAGAGATTGAATGTCCACCATTAAAAACATTCTTGGGCTCATTGTAATGTTTATTTGACATCCAAGCTGTTGATTAGGTCATACAAACCTGGATGAAGGGAAAAAACAAATAGCAGATTGATCCAAAACTTTTATGGGCCCAAGAAATTCTTAATGGTGGGCACTCAATCACCACTGTTTTCCATGGTGTGGTCCACTTGATAATTGGATATATCTCATTTTTAGTCTCACACCATAAAATGATATGGAAATATGTATAGACGGTGTGGATGAAACAAATACATCATGGTGAGGCCTAAAGAGCACCAACCACTAGCCAATGACTAGTGGCAGGGTCACTAGCCAATCCACGTCCTACTTATCCTGTAAGTACAGACGTGGCTACTTGGTGCTCTTGTGAATTGTATTTTAATTTTACGGTATGTGCCAAAAAAATGAAAGGTTTTAAATGATGGGCATTCAACCACTAATGTTTTCTTATAAAGTAGTCCACCTAAGATTTGAATCTGCTTCATTAATGGGCTAATGCTCTAAAAAGAACCGGCAAAATGGATAGACGACTTAGATAAAACATATACATTATGACATACATTATAGGGCTGACATAGCACCGATCAGTAGCTATCATTCTCGCAGCCTCAACAGGCAAACGGCGTCCGGGACATTATAGGGCTGACATAGCACCGGTCAGTAGCTATCATTCTCGCAGCCTCAACAGGCAAACGGCGTCCGGGACAAGCGGAGTGACCTAATTCTGTTGCCAGAAAATCTAAACAGTTTTGAAAGCTCGGAGTTTACAAATGTTGGCCACCGGAATGTTGTTGACAAGGTCACATAGACCGGGATGAAGGCAGAAAAACAATTATCAGTGTGATCCAAAACTTATGCGGCCAACAAGAAGTTTTTAATGCTCAATCGCCATTGTTTCCTATCGTGGGATCCACCTGATATTTGAATCGGCTTAATTTTTGTATTCATGCCTTAAAATGAGCTGATAAAACAGATGAATGGCATGGATATTTAAAAATGAGTCATATCCAATGATCAAGTGGACCATACAAAATAGCAATGGGACAATAATTCCTACGGTTAACCATTCATAGGGCCTATTAGAATGTTTTTTCTCTATCCAATCTGTTCATAAGGTCACACAAACTTAGATGAAGAGAAAAAAACAAATATCAGATTGATCCAAAACTTTTATGACCCTAAGAAGGTTTCAATGATAGATGTTCAATCTCCCACTGCTTTTTGTAGTGTGTCACACTTGATCTTTTGATCTGTCTTATTTTTTAGCTCAACCCTTACAACGATCTTTCCAAATGGACAGATGGTTTGGATATAACGTATACCTCATGATGGGGCCACAGAAATTGGTGACGTCAACACACCAGTGAGGTGGCTGGTGTGCGGTACACCCGCCAATCCGCTTCTTTATGTATTATATCCACGCAGCTCATTCATTTTGGGTCAGCATATTCAGATCTTAGGTGGACTATACTATAAAGAAAACGGAGATTGAACGCTGACCATTGGAAACTTATTATTGCCATCATAATATTTATTTTCCCCGGTTGATTAGATCATAAAGATGAGATTGTTACTGCAATAGCCCTCAAGTATGGCTATTTTTACAAAAAGTTCATTTTCTTGTGAGTCTCATCTTTTTTGGCCTTTTCACCAGAAATTGTAAACTTTTGGTCGAAAATGCCCCTTTGACCACATGCTCCTGCCCACGACCATGAAGAGGCGGAAGCCCTCTTGGGCGTGGACGTATGGTCCACTCATGGGACCCACCATGTTGTATATGTTTCATCCATGCCGTCCATCCTCTTTTCCATATCATCATTTTAGGCTTTGGGCCCCATTTTGGGCCAGATCTAGATCTCAGGTGGGCCATACCACAACAAACAGTTGGGACAGGGATATCCACGGTTGAAACTTTTTCTAGCCCACCTTAATGTTTATTTGTCAGCCAATATTATTGATATGGTCACATAGACCTGTATAAAGGGACCACACAAATATCAGCTGGATTCAAAGGCCCTACGGCCCCAATATAAAAAAATAGTGAGGGTAGTGATGCCTACCATTGAAGCCTTCCTTAGGCTCACCCTATGGGCCCCACTATAAAAAATAGTGAGAGCAGTGATGCCAACCATTGAAGCCTTCCTTAGGCTCACCCTGTGGGCCCCATTTAGGTGCCATGCTACCCAGCAAGTGGCCCACCCTGTGGGTCCCACCACGATGTATCTATTTTATCCATGCTTCCCATCTATTTATCATATCATTTGAGGCTGTGGGCCCCCCAAATATGAGACAAATGATCAAGTCTCAAGTGGACCACACAGCAGGGAACAGTTGGATCGGGGCCAACCGCGGGGCCGCCCTATGAGGCCCACCATGATATTTGTTGAAGAGGGAAGGGACCACCACCACCACTATCGTAGGGGACCACCGCCATCTATACCTTTCGCAAGAAAGCAACCACCATCAAAGAAGGCGGTTATGACAATTGCTTCCCCGTCCGTGGGACCCACTCCGATAATCGTACCTCAACTCTTCCTTCATTGCGACTGATATGACGGCTAGAGGTAAGAATATGTAGTTTTTTTTTATAATTTTTTCTTTGTATTTTTTAAACTCTTGTTGGATCCCCCTAGGTAGTATGGATTCTCCCTGAGCACTGTTGATTCCCACTGAGCACTATGGATTCTCCCCTGGCATTGTGGATTCCCACTGGGCACAGTGGAATCCCCTTATACCGTGGATCCTCCCTCTGTACTGTAGATTCTCACTAAGCACTGTGGAATTTCCATGGCACTGTGGATTCCCACTGAGCACTGTGGAATCCCTCTGGCACCGTGGATTCCCCCTGGCACTGTGGATTCCCACTGAGCACTGTGGATTCCCACTGAGCATTGTGGTTTCCCCTTGAGCACTGTTGAAACCTTTCTAGGGCCTGTAATGATGTTTATTTGTCATCCAACCTGTTCACAAGATTACACAGACATTGATGAAGGGAAAAAACAAATATCAGCTTGATCCAAAACTTTCACGGCCCCCAAGAATTTTTCAACGATACAGGTTCAATTCACAATATTTCCTGTGGTGTGGTCCACTTAAGCTTTTTATCTACTTCATTTTTTGTCTCAAGCCATAAAATTATTTGTTAAAATGGGTGAACGGAGTGGATGAAATACATGAATAACGGTGGACCCCACAAAGTTTACTCAATACACTTAGCGTACTGAGTTACTCAGTACACAATCTGCTACTGACATGTTGAGTAGATATCTCCCTACTGAAGTGATGTCACCAACTTCTGTGGGGCCCACTATGATGTATGTGTTGTATCCGCACCGCCCATCCATTTGGAGAGATCATTTCAGGGCATGATCTAAAGAATGAGACAGATCCAATTCTCAAGTGGACCCCACCAAAGAAAACAGTGGGGACAATGATGTGAATGTTGAAACCTTCCTAGGGCCCACCATGATATTTATTTGAGATCCAATTTGTTCATAAGTTCACACAGACGTGGAAGAAGGGAAAACACAAATGTCAGCTTGATCGAAAACTTCTGTGACTCCAAGAAGTTTTTAATGGTAAGATATCAATCCCCCACTATTTTTTTGGTGAGGTCCACTTGAGCTTTGGACTTGCTTTATTATTTGGATCATCCCCTAAAATGGTCTCTCTAAAATGGATGGATGACATGGATGTAACATGTGCATCATGGTGGGGCCCACGATGGAGCCCCTTTGTAATGACTAAGGGGGCTTTCGCCTCTTTGTGGGCGTATAGTGGTCAAAGTGGCATTTTGACCGAAAGTTTTGCGATTTCTCGTGAAAAGGCTAAAAAGGATCAACCTCATGAGAAATTGGACTTTTTTTGTAAAAACAGCCACACCTGGGGGCTATTGCAGTTAAAATCCCCACAAAGACTTGGATGAAGAGAAAAAAAAAACAAATATTAGCTTGATCCAAAACCTAATGGCCCTCGAAAAGTTTTTAATGTTGGTCGTTTAATCACCATTGTTTCCTATAGTGTGATACACTTGATATTTTGATATGCCTCAGTTTTTATGATCATGCCCTAAAATGACCTGTAGAAATAGATGTACATAGTGTGGCCTACATAGCACCATCCATGAGTGAGTAGCTAATGACAACATCAACAGGAAAACAGCGTCCTGTGGACTCATTGGTGGAAGCGGATTGCGGGCGGGAGAAGATTAGGCGACCCGGGGCTCACCAAATACCGTGCGGCCCTTACGGTGGAGCCACCTTGACGTACATATTTTTTATCCACGTCATCCATCCATTTTTTCAGATCATTTTAAAGAGTTATCTTAAAGTTAAGCATATCCAATTATCAGGTGAGACATACCATAAGAAACAGTGGTGATTAAAGGTAAAAAAATAAATATCAGCTTGATTCAAAAGTTTTGTGACCCATTAATTAATAGTCAATCGCTACTTGTTTCCTATTGTATGGTCTAACCGATAACTGGATCTGCTTCATTTTTTTGGTACCGCCATAAAATGATCTGAAACAAGGGATGAATGGCGTGGATACAGAATACATACATCAAGGTAGGCCCTACAGTAAGGGTCGCACCATCATGGTTAGTTTAAGGTCTCACCTAATTCACTCGCCGTTAAACCCCAACACCATGATGTAAGGACTCTATGGGGCCCATCGTGATGTATGTGTTTTACCCCTGCCCTCCATTCTTTTTTCTAGCTCATTTTAGCGCATGAGCCCATGTTAAGCTCTAAAATGTGCATATTCTAACCCCATTTCATCACTAACATTGCATGATTTCTATGCTTACGGACTTATTAAATTCAATGGTTTTGTGATTGTAGGATGAGAGAAAGACTTCACCGAGATGATGATTAAAGGACACTCTTAATACGTATTAAAGATCAAAGAAAAGAAGCAAGAAAAAGAGTGAAGAAAAGAAGCAAGAAGAAGAAAAGAAAAGAAAAAAAATAACCCTGGTCGATTGATCGCCAGGGTGATCGATTGATCCCCTAACCAGACAGATTGATTGGCCACAATGCAAGTTCTGCTAGATTGAAGGATGGGTGATCGATTGATCGGTTTTTCAAACCGATTGATCGCCCATAATGCAGAAACTCAGGAAAGTTGTTGGACAAAAAAGAGCATGGTCGATTGATCTCCCAAGCCTGATCGATTGATCTCTCAGCAATCGATTGATCGCTCAACCTAGGTGATCAATCGCTCGAACCATTAAAAAATTCAGAATTTTGAAAACCTGTTGTTGGAACTCTCTGGAAACTTTTTGCACACATCGATCAATCGCCCGACCCTGATCGATTGATCGCCAGCATGGTCGATTGATCTCCCAGTCAATCGATCAATCACCCAATCGCCTAGATCAGAAATTTCTAATTTCAGTTCCGACTTTTGCTGCGCAAGTGCGTAAATTCTACACAAAATCTCGAATCTTCAGTGATGGTGGGGCTTGAAAGCTATAAAAGGACCCCTCCACTTCGTTCCTAAACTAACCTAGAAGATATCTATCATAGTGGGAGGCGGAGAGAGTCGGTTTTGAAGTTCTATACTCCATCTTCTTAGTTTTCTTTCTAGTTCTTCATGTCTTCATTAATTTTCCTGTTTTTCTTAGCATGGTTAGCTACACCTCTTAGTTAGGGCTAAGAGGTGAAGCTTGTAGTATATCTAAAATGTTTTAATTCGTTTTTAATGGTTTCAAGTTGGATTTTTATTGATTAAACAATAATTTATTGAGTTTGAATAAAGTTCTAAGTAGTTTTTCTTAATCTTATGATGACTCATGGATGTTTGGAAGAATTGTCTTAGTTCTTAGTTGTTTTGCATAGATCTAGACCTGTACGCTCTGAGGAATCGGATTTAAGATGCTCTAGAACTTGGTTCTTCATGTAGGAACTTCAAACCAAAGTTCTACCTTTTTATGAGAAGTCTGAAACATGTGTTGCTTATTTATATGATTTGAATCAAGTTCAAATCATGATATTAGTTAAGCCTAGTGACAGGGTTTGATGATTATTATGGTTGTGATCGTAATCTATTGGAACTAGGATTGACCTATGCAATTGAGTGTGCTCAAGTCCTAACTTGAATTGAGTGAATCACGTTGATGAACAACACATGTATTGGACTGTTTTGCTGAATTAACCGCTCTATAATCCTATTAGATAGGATTTGATTTTGATTCTAGTTGTGTAATTGAGAAATCAAAGCGAGTTATGCATCAAGGATTGTTACAAGTGGATCCTTGGCACCCTAGTGCTTCTTTAGATTGTTACTTTTATCTCAAGTTACAGATTATTCCTCTACTTTCAAATTTCAGATTATTGTAATTTAATTTCAATTGGAGATTGTTAGAAGAAATTTTAAGAATTCCTAAATTATTCCCTGAGAACGATCTCGATCTCTACCGAATTATTACTACATTGCAACCCTACACTTGGGGAGCGAACAGCCCACCGTTGAAGTCTAGTAGGAATAAAGGTCATTTATAAATAAAAAAAAAGTTTACTATTTATAGTAAGTCTAGTCTTAGGGTGTTTGAGTTGGAGTATAAGTCTAAAACTCGATCCTAGGTTTAAGTTCCTTATTTAAAGAGTTGTAATTTCATTTTTTTAATCATCAATCAAGTTATTTTTTAATTTATTATGAATTATTCATGCTTTTATCTCTCATTGAATTATACATATTCTAACCCTAATTCATCACTCTTTATGCATTATTTATAGTGTCAAAGACCCATCTTATGTATGATTTTGTGTTTGTAGGAATGAGAGAGAGACATTGTGAATTCAATGCTAAAAGACTGCTTTAAGGACACCTTGAGGATCAAAGGAAGAAAGGCCAAGAATGGAAGCAAGAAGCTATAGAAGATGGAATTGAAAAATAAAGAAAAATCTTGAAAAAATCATCTTAAAAGACCTTGAAGGGCCTAGAAAAACCAAAGTGCAGAACTACAAGGCTAGAAAAGTAAAGTGTAGAAAGTGCAGAAAACAACCCTGCTGTTTCTCATCTGACTGGTCGGCCCTGGGGTCGGGATAGGTTGAATTTCCATCCTTTTTGGCAAAACTCGCTAGACTGAAAAAGCAGGTCGACGACCAGTTGGCCATGTAAAAAATCAGAAAACTTCTTCTTTAAGCTTCAATTTTTCCTGCGCAACTGCGTAATCTTTTGTGCGATTCTAGAACTTTCTGAGGCGGTGGAGCTTCCAATCTATAAAATGACACATAGGGGCTTATCTAAACTCATCATAGAAGGGTGGAAAGTTCGTGGGAGGTGGAGATGAGCGTTCGCAACTCCTCCAACTAGGGTTTTTATGATTTTTCTATGCTTTTATAGTGGTTTCCTTTTAAATTTTTAGTTTAATCTGTTAATGATTGGCTAAACCTCTTTGTTAGGGCTAAGAGGTGAAGCTTATAGTTGTCTGCAATGCTTAATTCGAATTAGTTCAAGTACTTTTGAGTTTAATGAAGAACACTTTCTGGTTCAAGTTTGAAATAAAGTTAGTATTTTTAGTTAATCCTTCTATCTCTTGTGATTTCTATTACATGGAATGTTTGATTACTGAGATTGCTTAATGAGGTATTGATTGATAGGATTTTGGGTTATAGAGATCTTAGATCCATCATGATATGTTAGATGCTAGGAGATCTTACAAACTAAGTTTCCTAAGTGTTTATCTAGAACTAAACTAGAAAAAGTTCTTATCTTTGTGATTGATCTGAAATAGATGTTTATGTATTGATGTTGGTTTAATAGAAGTTCAATTCATACATCTAAATCAAGTTTTGTGACAAGACTTGAGGAATAATCATGAATGTGATCTCAATTATTTTGTGAAGGATTGAGCTGTGTGATTAGATACGCCTAATGCCTTAGTTGATTATGAGATAACCATATCAATGGATGATCCATCTATGTTAGATATGTTATGATGATTTGATTGCTCCATATTTCGATTGGATAGGGATAGAACTCCGATTCCAATTGAGTTATTGGCTTGAATGGTTTGAATTGGCATTGTGAACGATTATAAGTGGATCATTGGTGCTATAGTGTTTTATTTCTCTAATTTAGTTCTAAAATAGATAGTTTCATGTTCTTAAATTTCATCCATCAATACAAATCCGAATTTAGTTCAACCTAGTTACGTAGTTTAGAATTGTTACGACAATCCTTAAGGATCAACCTCGGTCTTACCGAGAATTATTACTACATCGCAGACATGACATTCCCCAGCCCGACAGAAAAGAACCCAATGTTGAATGTTCTCAACCCTCTATGGTCACCACCCTGTGCATCAGGACGCGGTCCTACAAGGCCCCAACATGCAACAACAATAGTACCGAGCCCAAGCAAAATTCCAAATCCTTATACAGATGAAGCGTTTGATGATCCAAAAAACAATGAAGTTGAACATGCCTAGTATGAAGAAGAAGTTGAATGGACTCCTAGAGATCAGGGCGTCCCTGGTCATGCAGAGACAAATGTATACACCGAATAAGGAAGCCAATTCCCAACGCCACAACCTATTTCGCACAAGATGTACCGTGAATGGGAGAGTGTGCGATGTGATCATCAATGGCGAGAGTTGTGAAAATATTGTCACGGAATATGGTGGAGAAATTAACACTGGAAAAAACTGCTGCATCCTTCGTCATATACGATTGGTTAGATCTAGAAGGATAGTGTGACAACGGTAGCTGATCGATGCCTCTTCTCCTTTTCGATCGGTAGATCTTATAAGGACCAAGTATTGTGTGATGTCATAGACATGAATGCCTGTCATATGATACTTGAGTGGCCATGGCAATTTGATCGAGATGCAGTACATCAGGGTCAGGGACAATTTCATTATGTTTGTTAAGGATGAAAGAAGATTGTTCCTGCCCCTATAGTCTCGAAAGAGGTCCCCAAAACTTCTAAAGTGGAGGGGCAAACTCTCCTTGCATTGCACGACATTAAAGAGGAACTGCGAGAAGTAAGAAGAAGTGTGTAACCTCCATGCATCACCAAGGAAGCCTGTTGCAACACATCTAGTGCTGACATTGTACGTGGTTCGTGATCCAAGATCGAAGTGAAACTCGAGGATGAGTTTTTTTCAAATGGAAGAGTCTGATGTAGAGAGAGAACCCCCAGATGGAGGGTGCGGATCAAGCATGTTCTTTTTAGAGGTAAACTGGAAAAAGATCAAGAAAAGTGGAAATGATCCGGACTGTCAGAACCTTAGATCATTCGTTATCTCACAAACTGGGATGAGTTTTTCGACATATTATATATGATTATAGTAAGAGGACCTTCTTATGCCAAATTAGGACACTTACTATTTTTTGCCGAAAACCACAAAGTCTAATAGGAATAGATGTCGTCTATAAATAGCAAGTTTATTATTTATAGTAAGTCACGTCTTAGGGTGTTTAGGTTGGAGTCTAAGTCTAAAACTTCATCCTAGGTTTGAGTTCCCTATTTAAAGAGTTGTAATTTCATTTTTTTTTTAATCATCAATCAAGTTATTTTCAAATTTATAGGAATTATTCCTGCTTTTATCTCTCATGGATTCGAAGAAGTCTGGTCGAGTTGTCTCGGAAGCTCCATGGATTTGGAGTAGTTATCCAGTGAGGAAGATGGTGATCGACTTCACCACATCCCTCCCTGTGTTGACCCTTAATGATAATTTTATTCAAGTAGTCGCAAGACGATTTCGTTGGTGTCTCTTTACAGTGCCGTCAACTTAAAGTAATGATGACTACTTTACCTCCAAATATTGTGGAAAAGGAGAATCCAAACATGCCCTTCAATTATGACATCCATCCTTCATAAAATAGAATAATAGTTTGAAAGACTAGCCAAATAATTGCAATGCACCATGTACTTTAATAAAGCTTAGATTGTTTTTGAGAAAAATGAAAAGTATCTTTTTCAAGAAGCCATGGTATAGAGGTCTACGACTAGGTTTTGAATCCCTAAATATAATGTGATATGAAACCTGATGGGAGGGAACACCACCAACCAAGTAAGGGAGAGAATTTTCTCTCTACTATTGATAAAGTAGTTACATGTAAAGTAATTTCACTGGCTAGATACACTTGGATATAATTTCGTCAATATGTGTTATATCCACACCGTCCATCCATTTTGCAAAATCATTTTAGGGCATGTACCAAAAAATGAGCTTGATTTAACACTTCTATGGACCCAAGAAGTTTTCAATGGAAGGCGTTCAATCCCCATGCTAGCCGTGGTGTGGTCCATGCCTTCCTTGGATCAGACTCATTTTTTGTCCCATTCCATTAAATGACCATGTAAGATGGATTGACAATGTGGATATAGAGCATCATCATAGCGGGCCCCACAAAACTATGCTATGTCAACACACCTCCACCAATCCATGTCATGCGATGATTCCAAAGGATTACCTTGATTTGACAGCAACAATATCCAATCACAGGTAAAGAGTAATGATGTGAGTTTTACACCACATTATTATGGTAGTCCATTATCCAAACAAGCACTAAATTTAAGAATGGAAAAAGATAATCTCTCTTATGGTGGTGTGTTTCTATAAGTATAATTACATTGCATTTTGAATGCAAAAGGATGTTTGATTTGACCTGAATATAATCCTAATTAGATTACAACAAAGAAAATTCAAATAATTCCAATCTCAAATCCTAAGATATATATCACAATAAAATATTTCAAATCTCAACCAAAGGTTTGATATTATGGTAGAGTGTGATCATTGATGATCAGGCACTTAAAAATTGCCCATGTCTTAAATTAAATTTTTTATTCAATGGCTCCTCATTCAATGGATGTTTCACGTGAAATGCAAATTCAACCAAGAAATGCATATTAACCATAGGCCCAAAATTCTCCCCAAAAATGAGTTACTAAATGATGAACTATCTCAATGGGTCCCACAACTTGGACATGTGAGTTTGAATTAATTTATACTAATATCATGATGAGTGCATGAATATTAAACATCATTCACTTCTAGTAATTTAAATTTATGCAAAAGGAAACTAGAATTACCCCACTTTTAAGTTCCGCTTTGTGATGATTGTAGCAATGTGATAATATAACAATCTATCCATTAACAAAAATGCTTAAGGCTTGGTCGCTTTACACCTAAAAATGAATTCATTCGATTTTAGCTAATTGTAACAATGCATTTGAGATTATGACTATTAGTCATCAAGATTAATTTTAACCCTTACTAAAAGAAACACAACCTCTAATACATTACTATTGTTAAATAAAAATAAGAGATATAGCATGTGAAATGCATGAGGAGAGTGTAGGGTGGAGAAAAAAAGGAGAGAGTGGAGAAAAACGAGCAGCAACATGTGGGTGCACGATTGATGCAAAGAGATAAGAGAGAAGAGTGCCTAAATGGTTTCAACAGTGAGTGACCCATTTTCTGATGCAGGGAATGAAGTGGAAAGGGAGAGGAAGAACACCGACTTCTCTACGTGATACCAACCTCGAATCTACAAGGTGTGATGGCTCTTAAATCTACAAGAATTAAGAAATATTAAAATATTTTATTGAAGTCGGTCTCTAAAATGAGATTACAATGCATTAAATTATAAAACACAGACTCCTAATGAGAATAAATTGAAACTTTTTCAAAAAAGTAAAATTTACTAAAAATAGTAAGTCCTAATTAAATTTTTTTTTATTATTCTTGGCATGATAAGAAGCAAATCCTAAGAAAACTTCATATACTAATTAAACTCCAAGACTAAAGAGATACGTCAATCCTAAAACTTACTAAAAATAGTAAGTTTTTCATAAAACCCTAATTTTGAAGTAGAAATAAATCATTTTCTCGTGAAACGGAGCAATGTGGCCCACTTACATAGGTCAGTTGGTCCCAGATGGCCCATTCCAGTCAAAATTCATAGGTCATGCGTCACGTAACTCATCTCGGGTCAAAAGTTATGGTCAATTTACGGTTCACACTTTGAACAACATTTTTTCTCAATTAGGAATGGATTTCTTCAATCCGGACACGCCTAGGACCCAATTATACATGCCTCACATAAGACTAGGCCCGAATCTAACGAACTACATTCACTTCCATCTGGGCTTCTTTCAGTTCATCTGTGCCATGAATCGGCCCATCTACATCAATTTCCAACTTTTCCAAGTGTCAAGGTCCACTTGAGCTTTAGATATCCCTATTTTTTGCCCGGTATCTTAACATGAGTGGGCAATAAAAAAATGTACACAGTAGATATCACATGGCCATGATGATGGACACCACAGTGGACTCTAACACTACATGGGCCATGTGTGTTACAAGCAAAGAAGATTTCAAGCGGGAGCAGGGCACTCTTATCAAACAATTGAAATCATAAAAATACCCTTGGTTGAAGGGTCAGGTATATCCCATTTTTCACTTATAATGAAAAGCTTATGCCCCCTCCCCAAAGGGTTTGAATGACATACAAACATCAGTCGAGCCGTAAGAAGGTTTTTTATGGATGATATTTTCATCTACACTGTTCATGTGGTGTGGCCCATACTCAAGTCTTGGATCTGCTTTGGTTCTTCGTCTCTCATCCTAAGATCAGCTGGTGAAGTTGATGGACGGAGTAGATTTCACATGTACATTGAGCTGCAACAAAAAGGTTTTAATGGTGGATATTCCCATCTCTCAACTGTTCCTATGACGTGGCCTACACTTGAGCCTTGGATCTGCATCCTAGCATGAGCTGGTGAATATGACTGAGGATTTCGCATGTACATTGGGTTGGGCCCCACATTGGTTACATGAACATCAGCAAGTTCATTCCTTATCGAAAAGAGGAACCACTATTCTGACAGGACATTTTGGCAGTTGTCTGTTTGATTGACTAATGACCGTATTTTTGTCGTTGTAAGTGTCGATTGTCATAGGATGCGTCCACCTTCATTTAAGGTGGGCTCATGCCCTATCATGATCTAGAAAAACGGATGGATGGCGTGGATATCCACCCATACATCCTGTTGGGCCCCACAAAGTCATCCCTACCAGGTATGGGGCAATACATGTCAATGGCTAATGGGGCCCACCTTGATGGATGTGTTGCATATCGACACTGCCCATCCATTTTTCTAGCTCATGATAGGGCATGAGCCCAAAAATGAAGCAGATCCAAATCTCGGGTGGACTATACCATAGGAAATAGTGGTAATTGAATATTAAAAACTTTTTGTAGGCCATAAAAGTTTTGAATCAAGCTGATAGTTGTGTTTTCGCTTCATCCAGACAAGTTGGATAACAAATAAACATTAAGGTTAGCCTTAGAAAGTTTTTAATGGTGGCCATTAAATCACCACAGTTTCCTGTGGTGTGATTCCCCTAAGATTTGGATATGCTTCATTTTTGGGTTCATGCCCTAAAAGGAGCTGGAAAAATGGATGGACCGTGTGGATATACAACACATACATCAAGATGGGCCCACGATGTACCCTCACCTGACCTAATCAGCTCCCATGGTATACTACTGGACGCGCATTTGACCAGAAGAAAAATGTTCTGCTGATATCATCTACACGCACGAATGCATGCCAATATGGGAACACGCTGGTAAGCACTGATGTTTTATCAGGCGTGGGCCACAGTCCTGAGATATGGCTCAAAAGTCAGGCCGACTTTTTAGGTAGGTCAAACCGGACAAAACAAATCCATAACTAGAAAGCATTAGTTTTAGTCATCCCTCTGTTCTGTGCAATGTGGCCCACCTGATGAGTGGTAAACTTTGATTCCATGAGCCAAAGATCCAAACAATGTTTGATTTGATAAAAAGCTAGGATCCTCACAAGTATACCATGTTGGCATAAGCTGCATAGGCCATGTGGGCTTAGCAAACCCCTATGTACTAGTGGCAGACCATACCTGGCTGTGTTTTTCTATATATAATAATAAAAAAAAAGACGTAAAATATTTTAACTTTAGGAAGTAAATCGGTTATACATGTATATTTAAAAATAATAATATAAGCTAATTAAGGGGGAACAGGAGTTTTATTAAAGAACAACTGATTTCAAATATAACAAGGATGGCGGAAAGCACTGTGTGCATGGTGTGGGCCATGAGCTATTTAAGAGTTATTTAGTGCTTTATTATGTGCACCTTGAAAGTGTTGCACCCTATTTCTGGCCATTCCCAGGAGAACCAGTCAAAGAGAGACATGTGGCACTGCACAGTTATGTTACAACACCCGTGCGATCCACTAAACTATGTGAAGTGGATTTTTCAGAAAGACCGTTGGCGTTGGTTGATTGGAGCACATCATTCAAAAGGCAAGCGGTTGAGCTAGTGCAAGGCAATTGTGAAACATCACAGGAAGAGGAGTCTAGGAGCAATAAACAATCACAGTAACGACTGAAATAAAGAGGTTTGTATTTGAAAGTTCTTTATGGTGGAATGAAAGGTGCAACCCATTTATGGAGGATGAACCCTACCCTCCGATAATCATCTGATCATTCTGAACTCATTGCAAGTGGTTGAATAGGCGACCGACCTACTCAGGCCTCGGTCATATATGGTCGAGCTCAATGTATCTACCTATCTTGGCACTTGGGGTCGAGGTTGAATCGGTTGGAATTGAGCCGCATACTCGCACCTTAGGGGTCCGAGCAAGCTCTTGCGCTATTGACAATACCACAAATATACAAGGGCCGATCCACCCAAAAGGTAATATCCAATGTCTTGGCCCCCACCAGCCATGAAAACAACGACTCAAAGTCCACCGCTTGCAACACAATCACAACAATTAGGTCATAAAGATCTAATCAATTCGGTGCAAAAGTTAATTCCCCGATCTCATGATTGGAGGGTTACCGGATCTTTAATGGATGCAGCCAATCCAAAAAAAATTCAAACACCCAAAAAATCAACAGATAACAAATCGATGCCCAAAAAATAACTTAATGAAAAATGGGAGAATAAAATGGATAAGTCAAATCTAAAGACACTTGGGAGATGCAAGGACAAAAACAATCCCTTGTAAAGAAGATCCGTCAAAAGATATGTATTATGTGAAGGACGTTGGCAAAAAGTTTATGGACTAACTGGAATAATTCTCTAGATAAGCCAAGTAATAAATCACCACGTCTAAATCATTTGCATCAAAAGTCGATTCTTCATGAAGACAATCAATCAAAAGATGTGCCGCCTAAACATGTGTTATGTGAATGTTGATCTCATAAGATTTATACAGTAGATCGACACACCACTCCAAGCAAACCACAACAATCGCATGAAGAATCATCAAGGCCACCACAATCAAATACAAGAAAGATCCCACGGCCACAATAGCTGCATGGAAAAACATCACGGACACAATGGCTGAATTTTTTTTTCAAACAACCAACGATGGCCGTAATAACCGAATTCCCAGCTAATTTGACCAGAATTGCCAAATTAACGGCCAAAATGTTCGATTTCACTACCAATTCAACTAGAATGGCCAGTTTAACGGTCGAAAAATCCAATTAAATGATCGAAACGGCCATCTTTACAATCAATTGGATGAAGATCTGCAAAAAATATTTAATGTCTCTTCACATTAAAGAGACGTGAGGGCATTGTTTACACCCCGCCAATCATGACAGGTTCAAACAGTCTAAAAGGTGCCATGTGGGAGCTATACTACACATGGTCAAGATAAACATTGAGAGCCAGAGACGTGTTTATGTTGGGAAGTAACTCTCTACCTAGATTCCAGCAAAACCAAGTCTTTGGAAAGCAAGAAGTTTAGCAACAACAAGTCTTTGCAGAAGGAAGAGTCCAATTATGAAAGTTCTCTAGCGAAGCCTCTTACGGATGTTGCACAATCAAAATAGTAAGAGGCTTAGAGAATCTTTCCTATACATGTGGCTTGGTATAATATGTTATGCTTATGTGGAAAATCAAGGAGATTTACACAACCAATGTGCAATAAAAGATTCACACAATACGGCCACTACCTCTCCAAGTCTATATAAATGACACTCGACAAAGAGCTCCAGACCCTTGCTAACACACACACAATTTTTCTATGCAATGTAATGTTATCAATCTTAGTTTTAACATTAGTTCCTCCACTTTTATTCAACTCTGCTGTAGCAAGTTCGGAGTTTAGCATAGCTTAGTCTACTATTGTGCAATACCATTGATGTGAAATTACGGTTTACACCGCTATTGAGATAAGCTTGAAGGTATGCTTATGTCCTAAAGGGGGGTGAATAGGACTTTTTACAATTTCCTTGCCAATTAAAAACTCAATTGCATTTACAATCCAATTCACTAATCAAACACATTCAAGGCAAAAGAATCAATCACAAAAGATCTTTCTAAATTATCAACTATACTAAGAAATGCATTTGATCAAACAGTTGATATTCATATAAGTTCACACTCATGCAACTAAGATGATAGTAAAGAATATCATTCATGCATTTCATCAAACATGTAGAGAGCAATTCATCATGATCATAAGCAATAAACAGAAATAATGAACCACACAAGCATTTAACACATTACACAAGATGTATAGTGGTTCGACGATGAGTCTACTCCACTCCCGGCTGATCCACTCACTCCTTAAGTGGCCGAATTTCACTATCCAATAGTTTTAAGTAAGGTTCATCATAAACCTTTACAACCTATACAAGGTCTATCCCTACATAAGAACTCTACAAATCCTACACAAGGACAACGCATGTATTTTTTCATGTCAGAGGCCCACACAAGGACTTTCACGTCTTACACAAGGACACACATGTCCTACAGAAGGACAACCCTGAGATTGGGTAATAATCTCTCGACCTCAATTTCAACAAGAAGGGAGAAGTAATGGACTCTATAAGCTTAATACTTATAATTGATGACCCCCGATTTAACGCCGTTGAGTAGCTTTAGTTGCAGCATGCTTCAGCTCCTCTCCAAGATCCCATAATTAGCTACTGACGTAATATGATGTTCCTAGACTAATGCCGAGTAGGTGAGAGGAGGTATTGGTGTTCCATTTGCCTATTTCAATATAATGGTTAATGTAGGAACCATCAATCTGAGCATTTAATGGCTATAAACAACTTCAAAATGAAGCTTCAATGATTAGGACAGCCATGAATGTCATGCTTGAGTTTATTGTTCAAACCGAGCTTTGAATACTCAATGTAATGTCATTAATGGCTAGGTTTGAAAGATGAACTCAAGACAATGATTAGCAAATGGAGTTAGGGAATGCTCTTAAATGCCTCTCTCAATGCTCTTAATGGGTGTGCAAAGGATGCCATTAAAGTCCTCAAGATATGCCTTTATAGACTCCAAGAATCGAATTCCAACGGATAGAAAACGATCACATTCAGACTTGTCTGAGACCCTTGTTGATCGGTCAGACAGAGCCTTCGACTGGTCGACAGACCGGTCTGAAATTAAAACTCCAGGTTGAATTACTTGCTGGAGAATTTATGTCCATGACCGATTGGTCGGGAGACCCGTCGGAGGAGGTCATCGACCGGTCTGAAAATCAGACTCGAAATGCATTTAATCACTAGAGTATTTCTCACTTGTCCGATCGATCGGACGACTAGTCGGAGGTGGTCATCGACCGATCAGCCGACCGATCTACAATATAATTTTTTTTCTGTCAAAACTTGCTGTCTAAGAGCATCAATATAGTCGAGCGGTCGCCCGATGGGTTGGTGGGCTTTGTACTTGGCCTGTTTTAGGTTGTATTTCAACCTTCCTTTTTTGGTGCCCAAACAAAGTGGGTTTCTTATGTTTTTTCACATTTTGGCACCTACCCACTGAAGGTCTAAGTCTAATCAATTTGACCTGAAAGCCTTGGATTAAATGGTTAAGATTAAACAAGATTAGAATGCCATTAACGGGGTGTTTTGGGATCCTTTGGACTATCTATATGCCACATACCTTTCGAAGTAGATTCATTTGATCTTGGACAAGGGAAGCGGCTTCGGTCTTCAAGTCTTAAGTCTGCAATCTTCGTCGAGGCTCATAAGACTCGACTGACTTATACGATCACAAAATTGACAATATGATGCACGAATTAGTGCACTCACATGATGCAGTATGCTTTAGGAGTACTGTAAATATCCACGACCATCATCATCGGATCTCCGATCAATCGAGTCCATACTTAGAAGATCATACATGTCACATCTTGCTGGCCACATCCTCAATTGTTTGTATACAAGGACAATCATAAGTAATTTATCTTTTATTTGTTTTTATTTTTTGCTTATTTTGATTTTCTTAGCTGATTATACTGATTTTGTTTTTAAATAGATAAAATCAGCAATGAACCTTTATTTTAAATCATATCATTCATCATTGCATTAGTCGCAATCACCATTGAGAGAAAAGTCCTTAGCTGAAGGTAAAAAGATCACATTCAAGGACTAACCTCGCTTTCTAAGTCGCCTGATCACCACGACATTGGTGGCCGAACAGTTAGGTCAACCTTCATAGGTCTTATCCTATGGCTAATTTGGCACTTGGGGTCACAAGCGTTCAATCGAATTCGAGTAGAATATGACTCTAGCAATGTCAACGTTATCATAATCATGCACATTTGACCAAATATGGGTTGTTTGTTAACACGTATTGACTAAATACTCATCATTCGTTAACACATGTAATCTCGTATCTAACCAAATACAGGCCATTCGTTAACACATGTAGTCTTGTGTTTAATTGAATTGCAACACCATTGAGACATAACTTCGAGATCAATGGATAGCCAACGGTATGATCTAATATACTAGTGTCGTCAATCCAACAAGTGGGTTAGCTTGATTTTCATGTTGTTTGATAATTATGATGTGGCTCACTTTTTGCATGGATTGGATCTTGTTCACAACTTCAAAATCAATGGACAACCAATAGTATGACCCAATAATGTACTGGTATTGCTAATCTAATCAGTAGATTAACATGATTTCATATCATTTGATGAGCATTATATGGCCCATATTTTTGCATGATTCCATATCATACATATGTCACATGTTGGCGGGAAAAAAAATATTTCATTATAGATTAATGATATAACCTGTGTTTGTGATATTTTATCTTCATTTAAGCTTTAAATTTTAAATTAATTTTTAAATTAAATTCTAACCATAACTTTACAAAAATCTATAGAAGAAGCTTGTGTATAGCTCTCATTAGCTAGTGTGTGAAAATCACCCAAAAACTTTGTAATTCACGTAGTGGATTGTGTGCTAATTGGATTTGCCTTATTCTTTAGGCGTCCTATTTTCACAGTAAGGCGACCCTTTTGGACGACTTGGATACGGTGTGAACAGTCATACTACACATGTATAGTTATAGAATAAGTCTTTGCTATAAAAGTTTTACTAGATCTGCCTCAAACAAAATACAGATAGTTGTGAAATAAAGCTTAAGGGTCTGTTTGGATTACAACTAAACTTTATTTTGCTTACATTTTCTTCGGTAATAGTCGTAAGTGGTGTTAACACTTGTCCAACTTCTAATGATTGTTTAGATTGAATGCATTATTATGGTCTACCTACTTATTAGATGGCCTAAAAATTCAAGAGGCCCTTTCGCATTTGACATTTCTTGAGGATAGGCTTCGTCAACCATTTTTAGAGATTCAAAATAAATAACAATTGGATTTTGCCCAAACAAGGTCTTATCATTTTCATATAACATATAATAAGCAGGAACAAAATAGCCATTTAAAGTAGTCTCTTATTGTTTTTAGCATTTTTTTGTTGGAAACAAAGTGGTGCAAGCATATTAAGAAAGATAAAGCCGTATAAGAAAGATAAAGCTGCACATGTGATGAAGTGTCCAAATTTGCATAGCACAAAATAAGCTTAGGGGATTATATATAAACTTCTATTAGGTAGGCCCCACGTGATCCATAGTTTAGATGTGTAGGCAATTAGCTCTGGGTCTAGGTCTCCAAGATCTAGACCTGGTTAGCGCTACGGTTATTGTCCTTCACAGCCCCATCTTAGGAGACAAATTGTAAAAAATACCCCTCAAAGCTTCAGAGTATTTCAAAGTAGGTCAATGTTAGGGCTGTAAATGGGTCAGCGGACCCAATGGGGGTACCCAGACCCGACCCAGACCCAACCCGTTTGTTAAATGGTATGGGTCTGGGTCCAAGAATAGACCCAAATGCTAAATGGGTCTGGATCCGGTTTCCTTTATATTAGGCCCGACCCAACCCGAACCCATTTAGTAAATGGGCAGGTTTAGTCTATGTTGCAAGGGACCCATCTAGGCCTAGATCCATCTAGACCCAATTTTAAACTTGGTAAAAATGCTTGCATGCTAGATTTAGACCCAGACTCATCAGACTCAACCCATTTATAAAGGGGTCTGATTGGTTCTTCCTTTACCAGACTCAAAGCCATTTATAAATGGATCTGATGGGGTGACCTAGCCCTGCCCATTTAGTAAAAGGGTTTGGGTCTAAAATTTGGACCCAAACCCATTTAGTAAATGGGTGGGTTTAGTTTTGGCTAAACCTGCCCCAAACCCGACCATTTATAGCCCTAGTCAATGTACAGATTACATAAGAGTAGTTTTGTAATTGCACAGTGTATGGTCTTGTACTAGGATGTAGAGGGAAAATCACCAAGTATGGTGTATCAGTAAAGGGATGTCGACGTGACGTCAACGAACAACAATTAGTGCTTGTCCAGACATAAGAGACATGTCGATAACTTGGGGCCCACTGGTCTTAGCAATGAAAAGGGCTTCCAGCAGGATGAATCATATGTATGTGACCCACATCACAACACCATAGATCAGAGCATCGAATATATGCATTGTCGTGCATGTAAGCCAACAATGGGAAATAGATCACTCTTAGCAGGATCTAACAATTCAATGTTTGTAAATCTCAAAGTTTTCTTCTCACTTGTCGTTTGTTTCCCTTTTTCCTATAATCAATTTACATTGTCCATTTTCCTAGTCATGGTTGTAATTTGTGTGACAATATATCAAAGATTATATCTCCATTGCCCCATCGTGCATGTCCAAAACATGGTGCAAAATGATAATAGTGGCCTCATGGATGAAAATGCATTGACTGGTGTTTGGCCTATTCTCTCTAGGTCAAAGGGAGTGGTCATGGTGTGTGGGGAAATCGAGTGTTCCAAAGCTGTGAACTTGGGTTGGTTTCTTGCTCCTCTTATATAGACTCTAGCCTCGATCATTATAAAAATTGAAATAGTTGGAAATGAATCAATTTTGACCTATATAGCGTTTCTGTAATTTGTATTGTAAAAAGTAGTTATGGAAATTGATTGTCGTTATTATGCTTTTCTTTGAAAAATAAGTGAAATGATTTCTCCTAAAAGAAAATCAATCTCATAAAAATCCCTACTCACAAGCATTTCCATAATAATAATAAATGCCTCCTGCTGTTAACCATTGACTTATTAACATTTGCATGAAAATCAACTAAGCAAAACAAACGATGTATGTTGGATTCATATCCGCAATTTTCACTACCCAAAATATTCCATCATGGTTTTTCAATGCTTTGGATAATTCCCATCCAAACAAGGCTAATTTGTGCCCCTCCAATGATGCTTTTTTCATTGATAACAACATAATTTATTAAAACCTGGAGGGACTGCAGAAAAGATCGAACAAGGCAATGAATACAAATCCGCCACATAAAGTTGCTATTTGTTCGTTGCCCTTCATGTGCCCCTCCAAGGATACTATCTATTCCTACCCGCATTTTCTCATGGCATGATTATCAACCAAGGAACAGGTGCATCCCTCCAAAGATGCTATTGGTTCCATGTTGCATTCACTTCCAACTCCCCTAACACCGACACTACAAAGCCATCGCCTTCACCTCAAAACAGGACATCTCCTGGGCAATATATACACCATTGATAATATGGGCCTTTTTCTCGAATGGGGCGCTTTACTCACTTACACTAACTCAATTCCTGCTAGGTTTGAGACATCTCCTGGTGTTTTTCTCAAATCGGGCATGTTCATTGGGCTGTTGGGAATTAACATTCCAAACTGCAAGTTTAGAGTCCTGAAAGCCATACTTTCAAATGAGTCTTGAAGCATTCTCTACCAATCTAAGCATCAACGGAGCATTTTCATGTTAAGTTTTTACCTCCTCTTGAGTCTGATGTTTATTTAATCGAACACATCTTTCAGCAGAAACCAAGCTTTTAAGAAGGTTGGCTTGGTTGACCCTGGATATGCAATTCATGTAGTTTATTGGAATTTTACTCAAGTGTTCTAGGTGCCCAATACAGACCAGATATTGGCCTCACTGTGACCAAGGGCTCGTGCTTTTGGGTGTGCATTTAAGACAATAAGCACGCATCTAAGGACATACTACATTGACCCCTTCTTGAATCCATTTCAGCCAGTCCCATTATGTAATGTAACTCGCCAGAAAGAGACAATGCTCACTAGTAATCTAGGCAAGAACATGAACCATCCTTGAAGTGATGGAAGCGACTGTGGTCTCGAACGATGATATCTCTACCTAGAATCTTAGAAACAAACTTCATCATTGTGTGGTAATCGATGCACACATGAAGGTTCTTGACAATGCGAATGGCCGCACATGGGTCCAAGCTGATGAGCCCGAAAGCAACTGCCAACTTCTCGCTGTGAATTTTGAGCATGTCTTCGTTATCTTCTTCCTCCATGTCCCTAAGTGCCGAGCCAATGTTAGAAACATAGCCAAACACCTTAAGTTGCCTTTGCAATTCCTCTAGCTTATTGTAGATACTTTTGATTTGGGGGTGAAACCTATCTCCAACGAAGAACTGATGAACCTCGAAATCTGCCTCGATCCAACTACAACCAGGTGTCTTCCTAATACCACATTTCTCATCTTCGATGCCACACCAGCAGCATCATCCCATTGTCCAACATCTGCATACATGTTGGAAAGAATCATATAATTACCACGGTTTCTTGGCTCAAGCTCTACCAAATGGCCCATCACCCTTTCGCCCAAATCAATGTTGATATGCATTCTACAAGCCCCAAGTAGGGCCCCCCAAACAACTGCATCAGGCGAGAAAGGCATTGTTTGTACTAGCTCTAATGCCTCAGCTAGTTGCCCAACCTGGCCCAAGAGGTCCACCAAACAAGTATAATGTTGGATGGTGGGCACAATCAAATAATCTTCCCTCATAAGTGCAAAATACCATCAGCCTTCCTCAACAAGGTCTGCATGCGTACAAGCACACAAGACACCAATAAATGTCACGTAATTGGGCTAATTTAACAATGTTGTCAAGCTATTGAAAAGCTCAAATGCATGGTCTGAGTGCCTATACATGGAAAATCCTCTAATCATTGCATTCCATGTCACTATATTTTTCTCGGGCATTTTATCAAAGACTTCCTTTGCCTTCTCAACAAACCCACGTTTGCAATACATGTCAACGAGAGCAGTCCCAAGGAAGACACAATTCACACCTCCCTCCTTCGCCTTTCTGTGGATCCACTCCCCCATCTTGATTGCACCCAAGTGAGCACAAGCAGGAAGGACACTGACCATGGTCACTCTGTCCAACCCAAATTTCGATCCGGCCATCCACCGAAACAACACCAACGCCTCCTTAAAAAGCCCATTCTGACAATAAGATAAAATCATAGCATTCCATAAAACTCAATTTCTTTCAAACATTTTGTCAAACTGTTGGCGTGCAGCTTGGATGACAGTTGACCTTGCATAGACAGCAATCAAGCTGTGCACAACGAAGACATTGCTGATTAGGGCAGATGCGAATGCTTGGGCATGGATTTGCACACCTTCGGAGCAGGCCGTGCATGGAGCCAAGGACTTGAGGAGGGGAGGGAAGGTGAATTGGGGTGGGCCTGATTCCTTTGGATTGCATTTGCTTGTAAACTAGGAAGGGGAGCTTGGCTAAGGGATGGTCTTGGGTGTAATAGGACCTAATCAGTTCATCCCACGTGGCAGCATCTAATCCGTTAGATTTGGACTTCAGTTTTTGGGCATGTAGTTGCTTGAATTCATGGGCAAATGGTCAGAGATTTTTTTAATGATGATAATTTTTTGAAGCTGTGATTGCACAAATTCTATGAAGTGTCATTTCATGACAATGGCGGAAAAATTGGGGTTTTTTCAAACAGCGGTTATTGACGATTGGGGATTATGCGCCTTTTTTGTTATCCCCAAAATAACCTTTTGGTTTATTGCTAATTACCAGAAGACAAAATATTTGATACTTTGGCAGAATGTGATGGATGATACGTAGGCGTTTATAAATTACATAAGTGGTCTACAAGTATGTCTAATTAATCTATCCCAAATATGGTTAGGGGTGGTTAACGAACCAAACTATTCGTGAACGGTTCGAGTTCGGCTCAATTAAAGCTCGTTTGAAGCTCGTTTGAGTTCGTTTAATTAGTAAACAAACCAAACTCAAACCCTATTTTTGGGTTCGATTAGTAATCAAACTGAACTCAAACAGGCATGAGTTCGGTTCGATCAGGGTCAATAGGGTTCGTTTATAGTTTAAAAAAAATCACTATTTCCTATGATATGGTCCACCTCAGATTTGTATCTACTTCATTTTTTAGCTCTTGTCATGAAATGTATGAACGGAATTGATATGGAATACATGCATCAAGGTGGATATGGAATACATAATTAAACTCGTAATCAAACCCAAACTTGAGTTTGAGTTCGGTTTGTAGAACTAATCAAACCTAAATGAACCAAACTCAAACTCACCAAACTTAAATGAATCAAACTCAAATACTAAGGTTCAGGTTCGAATCAAACTCAAACCAAACTCAAACTTGGGTTTTGGTCATCAAACTAAAATCAAACACTGTGGTATTCGGCTTGATTTAGTTTATTTACATTCCTAGTAGACACCCTACTCCAATAAACCATACACTTATCTTGAACCCGAACAAATGACTTAAGGGCGTGTTTGGATTCATGGATTGTCTTGTATTGTATTGAGTTGCATGGAATTGGACATCATATCATCAGTTTTGGTGGGTTTGATTAAAATGGATGGAGAAAGTAATAGTGTTTGGACGCGTAGTGTTTACATATCACTAATATAGTTGGCTATTGAAACCACGGTTTGGATAAATGTAGACATGAAAATTAGCATTTATAATTACAGCAACGATGCTCACGCACTTGATTTGGGGATCCAATTAGGTGAGACCTCAGATCAACCAAGGCGGATATGACCGTTGACTTTGGAGCCCACAACGATGTTTGTGCCTGAAATCCACACTGTGCAACCATTTTCAAAGCTTATCGTAGGGCATGATCCCAAAAATGAAATATGAACAAATCTTAGGTGGAACACACCAAAGGAACTAGTCATGATTGAATCCTCACCATTAAAAACTTCATAGAGTGCACGAAATGTTTATTTGTCATCCAACCTGTTAATAAGGTCATGAAGACCTATATGAAGAGACCACATAAATATCATCTTAATCCAAAGCTTTCGTGGTCCAGAAGGAGTTTGTAATGGTCAATTACTAATGTTTCATGAACTATGGTGCATTTGAATTTAGACCTGCTACATTTTTTGGATCATGCATTAAAATGAGTTTTCAATATAGAAGAACGACTTGAATTTGGTGATATACAATAAGGTGGGCCCCACAATTAGGGGTCATAGGACCTCGATTGATCCATGGTCTCACTTAATCTACAAATCTGTTTATAATGTGCCTCGTAAGTGCTAAAAATCAGGAAATATACAAAATCTACATTAACCATATAGGAGTTGAAATCTCACCCATCTATATTTAATTAGTCCATGAACTCCATGCATGCAGAGTCCATTATAGGAGTATAGTGAGTTATGGAAAATGAGTATTAACATGATATTAACGTGCAACAATAGTAGGAATTAACATTAACAAAAAATTAGTACTTGATTGTAATAGTTCTAAAGGGTGTCATGGGGCCATCACTACACATGAGGGAACTCATGGTTATGGTCCAAAATTATCACTTACATAACTTTTAAAATACTAACCGAAAGTGGGTATGATTACTCCAAAAAAGTTCATAAAGAGAGAACTTAAAAAAAAAAAAAAAAACATAAAAGGCCCCCCCAAAAATGAAAGATGCAAGAACCATCCTCAGCAAGCATTCGAGATCTCCACATTCGTAAGAACCTGTCATGCTTCTAGTTGAGACCGAAACGTCATGACCTGAAATAGACTTTGAATCTAGAGGTATGGAGACTCATGAAACTCGGACATATGTATCGCAGATGATAGCCTGAACAAAGATGGGCTCAATGCTCTAATGGTGGGAGTCGTTTCAATTTACATTGAGGTTAAGTACGTGCTTATGCCATGCCTTCAACGTGTCATCATATTTCTTATAGGAGTGATGACAGTAGACGAAATATCCAGTCACTTGTTTTTTACATTCGACCCAAGCATTGAAGATTTCAGTTCTTCTCCCCTGGGTGACTATGTATTATTTTTGGCCCATTGTTCACCTGCAATTAAAATTAAAATATATAAATAATGCGCATTCATGACATGATAACATAGGATCACCATGTAATCCCACATCCAAAGGTGTAAGGCACTTAGCTTTTTTTAAAGTTGGATGCCTGTAAATAAATGAAATTTCCTCATGCAGTTATATAAATAGTGTGTCTCTCAAAATAATAAAATAACTATACATAATGATTGTTGGATGAGCAAAAAAAAAAAAAATTTACATAATGCCTTAATATATTCATAACCCAACACATTTTTAAAATAATCATAACCTCTTATTCAATTAACACATTACTTGCAGAACGTAAAAGATAATCAAAACCTACATAACATTGAAGAAATGCCAACGAGGCTAAAATGAAGAGTACTTCATTAGTGTAGATTAAGTCTATATATCAGCTAATTATATACGATAAGTCAAAAAAACTAGTCCCTTCCAATTTAACTTAATGTGTACATAACTCAACATATTATTAAAGAAAACATAAACAATACGTAGGCATATCACGATGGATTGTCCAAAAAGATTTTCATAACCAAAAAGTTTTTTGGTTTTGTCGTTACAATCATCAGACTATTGAGACAATTCATGACTAGATCAACCAACGAAGCCATGTCATCCTCCTTTATGGGGCCAGTATAAGGAAGTTCAGTGCCGCAATGTCTTCCGGAGACAGAATTGACCCCGTACTTATTATATCATCTTTAGCCAATCCCTCCATTTCGTCAGGCAAGGCGTTAACTCGATACATTCGAGTCATCTCCTTTCCATCTGCTACTGCCGTAGCTAAATGATCCACAACTGCAGACATTCCATCCATATTGCTACCAAGGACATCAGTACTAGAATCACTTCTAACTTTCTTCCTGAATTTGACAGTGCTTCATGTATTAGCCAACATAGGTGCCCTATGTGCAAGTATATAGGAACATCATTCGTTCCAAACCTACTATCAAATGAGTAATGCAAATCTAGACCACTTTTACAATAGTCATCAAAATCCAAGTGAATCATTTCTTCAAAATCCTTCTCCAAATTGTACTCATCATCCAGATCACTCGACCCCATCTACTACCTACGACTACACTACAATAACCATCACGGAATTTTTCCTGTAACCTGATCGACCCTAATAATTATAGCAAGATCGTCAAATCTTGGTTAGGGTTTTGCTTGTAACTTCCTCGCATTTTTGTAGGACTTGAGTGATTAGAGAAAGAATTTAAAGAAGATAATAGTATGATCATATTTTAAGATAAAAATTAAATGAAAGACTCACTACACATCATATAGAGATTAACCTTCAAGTACTCTTCCCATACTTCATTGGGTGCAACCACTACCTTCGTCTCTAGATCCCACCATAATTCAGAGGCATTTAAGATATCCTTGATAAAATTGTAGTCCTTTTTTAAAACATGCATGTGGTTTTGAATGTAATCCTTTATAAAGCACATTTCAAGCCTCTTCTCCATTTTATAGACCACCTCATTATATAATCAGGCCTAAAATTGTCATCCGTTTTTTACCCAAAACCCACTTGCTCCAATATCGTGTCTATAAAGACGATGTTCATCTTCTTAGTCCAATATAATCTATTCTTTGTGGTACCTCTTTTTGATGTTGATTTACATTCCTACTTGTGCAGATATTGTCATGTGGGTGTCTTTATTGATGTCTTTCCATTACCTTTCGACAGTGTGGAAGGACAGCATCGCTTTGACGTGTCCATATCTACCTGATAAAAAACTTACACGGGTTGTTTTATTGCAATATGATAACATCCATGCCATCTATAATCATATCAAATCATTATGGAACACAACTATGCATATATATTTCATATTATAAGAAAAAAAGTTCTCAAATAAATGGCTAACAAAACATTCAAAGAAATTGTAAACAGTGATTCTAATAAGTTATTAAACATCAGAAAAATTAGTAAAGTTTAAATGTTGAAGTTATCATTTGGGTGACTATTCAGCCACAACCTATCCACAATTGAGTCATGCTTATGTGCCCATGGATCCTTCTCTACTTGGGTAACATTCACCAACAATCTTCCCTCGTCTGTGACATTGACCTCAACCAGTGTAAGGTTAATCTCTTCAACCCCACTACTATTGACATCTGACTCTTCCAACTCTCCCATGCCTGTTATGTTAATGAAGTTGTATAGGACATTGCAAGCAATCACGATTTTAGCTTGTGTCTCGAACTTGAATTGTGGTGCAATTTTCAGTATTGTGAATCTTCTCTTTAGGAGTCCAAAGACATGTTCGATGGCCTTAAGCACTTGTGCATACCTGTAATTGAATAATTCTTTCTTATTACATCAATTCTTACTAGTACGATACTTATTTAAATGATATTATACACCTCTGTAAGGGGTCATAAATCTGAGAGTGTGGTCATATATAGCATCCACCATGTAGTACTTTCCTGCAAGTCGTGTATAAAAAATTATAAGCTAAGAAAATATCAGTAGCTTAAATAAAACGGTTAGATTTTATTTTAAGGGTAACTAGTTACCATGTGGGATAAGAAGATTGTCTGGTCGTCAAGTCAATGCATTTTACAATACCCTTGCATCAAAGGTGGACCCCTCCCATCTAGTCAGAACTTACACAAATCTCATATCCAATGTGCATGCGACCATTACATTTTATGATATGATGCCTTTTCTATTCTTGAAAGTCGTTGCTTGAAATTTTGGCACGTATGCTGGAATATGAGTTCCAGCAATTGCTCCTATGCAATCCTAATTACCAAAGGTATGTAAGTATTGGAACTTTATATGACAGCATTAATTAATGAAAATTACTAATAAGAGATACCACTATGTGTGATCTTTATACTTAGAAGTAAGCGCTCCAGTTGGGGTTGGAGTATATTTCAATTGCCGTTTCAAGTTGAGGGAAGTTCACGTAGTCGGGATAGAGTGATACAATTGTGTTAAGAACTCTGTTAAAGTGTCTACTTATAGTCTTTCCAGAACGTATGAACCTGTGCCCTATTACACAGTTACACATGTTATGGCCAATTGTGTAAAAAGAGAACAACTTGTTCTTTGAGAGTAACACGCCATGTGTTGCGAAGTAAGTCCTTGTCTCTCAATGTCACACAAAGACGAAAAAAGATTCCCTTGTCATTCTTAGTTGCGACAAACAATCTCTATCACTCTTAAAGATAATCCACTTATAAATCGATTCCTCTCCCAATTTTCTTTCCTTAGCAATTCCTTATAAAGGTGTCGACGATAATAATTGATAACTTTCATAACCGCAGCATACGTGACCATAATAGCATCAACCACAGTCATTTCGTCCTCTTAATTTTCATATTTGGTCATATTAACATACCATGAGTCCATCTAAAATTTTTATTCCACATGATTAACCCAAGTAATAGAAGAATTCTATAATTTCTTCTATAGCTTATTTAAGAACATCCTTGACATATCCATCATCAAAAGTGAAATGTATTTCCCTACTGTATAAAATGTACTTTCATAAATGTTCTCACAAGTGGAATGATATCTTCCTTGTGGTTATTGTTGATCCGTGTAATCTTCGATTCATGATTGATATTAAAATTACATTCAACATCTTACAACATCATTAATATAAAAATAAATAATTTTAATGACATTGGGATTTATCATTCATGTATAACATGCTTGGTAATTTTATTACTATTATACCATAATGAAATTTAAAAAAAAAAAACATGTGATTTAGAACTGATTAATGATGGAGAAGAAGAATGCATATCACAGTCTGTTTTACCATAACTTTACCCAATGCATATCACAGTGCATAGCATAGACAATGTTAACCGTCAGCATACAATTGAAAATATTTGAGGTCATCAATACATAATGGCATTCTAATGTAAGAAAGTAGGTGGAGACTGCAATACAGTACAAGGCATGAATCAACAAGTCTTGTAAATTGGAGATGTTATCTTCACCTCCACAACAACCATCCATTTTCATTCATAGATATATCTGATTATGATATATAGAATAGGTAGTTAGATGGATAGCATAGATGGAAGATGTAGAACGAGGTGAGGTTGAAGCCAAAGCGTTACACTGACAACTGTATTCAAGGCTTCATTTGGCACTAGCGACTTTTGTAAGATGGAGACACTATCCTCACCTCCACACTAACTATTACATTGCCATGCATATGATATTAAAGAATTCCATAGATAAATATCTTGATTTACACACAAGACAAACATACATAACAACTTAGACCTTAGATGATGGTTGATTAAGGCAGACGAAGATGACTACCAAACATACATATTAGAAAGGGGTAAATTTCATACAGTTTAAAAAGATTCACAAAGAAGAGAAAGGATTTTCATTGAATTAGAAATACAGTCTTACCGTATGAAGATTTGAGGTTGAATTAGCTTTAAAATACTTCTTCCACTCGTCATTACACTAACAGAAAAGAAAATTAGGGTTTATCAATTAAACCTTTTGATTAAGAGAAGGTACTGATTAAAGGTGTAAAAAAACTAGGTGGTTTTTTAGATATGCTTCTTTCACCATGTTCGGAGTCAATGAGGTGGCTGATATGGCGTCTGACTTCTAGAAGACCTATGATAATCGCCCCTCTTATAGGGTTTGGAATGAGAAAGGCACACCATCCACATACGAACATGCAATGAGAAAGGTACACCATTCACAGACGAACATGCAACCAAACATCTTTGAAGAAGGAAGAGAAGGTGAACAAAAATGCAACCCATGTAAGACAAGGAGAGCAGAAAAGATGGAAATATGCTTCTTTTAATAAGGTGGTATGCGTACCATAGAAGATTCCATCGATATCGCCAGATGTGTGTTGTCCTTCCTCCCGGTGAAGAAGGGTTAGAACTGCTTTCGGAGGAGGGTTGGGAAGAGGATATGATAACCACTTTAGGTCCCTCTTCTATAAGTACAAATCTTGGTACCCTCATGACATGTACAGAAAACTTAAGTTTCATTAAAGTGTTTTTTTAAAATAGTGTAAGGTGGAAAAGGATAAGTTCATCGATTCACTTTCAAACAATCTACCATCATTCAGGTATGCATTCAAGATTTAGTTTTATGATCTCTATAATTGATGCATAAATGATCCTACATTTTGCAACACAACCTAATAGTTAGTATCAGAGCCACTTGTGAATCAATGTAGTAAATTTGAATATTGACAGCTACGATAACCCTTTAAAATGTATGATTTTGGCCACCTCGAACGGAGGAGAGCTAAATTTTGGCATTATGCACAAAGGGGCTTCAGATGGCGGGCTAAATGAGGGTATGGGATGCCCGTGTTGCACACACCAAAATTTAGCCATGGGTGTCCTTTAATTTAGCAACCGTTGGCGTCATCTAGCAGTCATAGGATTTCCAAATCCGACAACCCTGAGAGTTCCTTAATCCGCTAACCATGCACCCTCATTGGAATCTAATGGTTGCTTATGGACATTGGATCAAGGGCGGATTGCGCTCATGGGTGCCATTTCGAGCTTTTGTGTGTATTTGTGACTCAGGGTATGATATATTTAACTTGAAGTCATTACTGGACAATTACTTAGATTTCCACAGTCGACTAGACCCTGTAGAAGGAATCTGTGGATTTCCTTTCTTACATTGATTCCTGATCTGCCATAAAAATTTTGCGTAAGAAACCACAGTTATAAAAAAAAAAGGTAGGTGTTAGGCACCATCTTTGCCTGTACAAACATACGATCTCTACTTCATTGAACAAAATAAAATATCGAGGAACAGATTAGTTCTCATGTAAAGATGATACAAATGTGTGTGTAATGCCGTGTGGCAATGTGGTACCTACTACAAGCAATAGCCCAGGTCAAACAAGTTTACCTGGACTCACCCACTCACAGAAGTGGTCGAAGCCTAGTCAGTCTAAGTTTTTTATGGGAAAAAATTGATACACCAGCGAGCTATAAAACATACACTTGAACTGATGTATGATGTTAATGCAAGTATAAATGAAGTTGATAAGAGTGGGATGAGTAGGTGGATAGGTTTATCACAACGATTGACTCGAGTGGTCTAGATCGACCTTCGGTGACTCAACTAGCTAAAGCTAGAGCTTGATTAGGTTGACCTAAAGTTAGATAAGCTTCCTCTCCTACACTCTTCCTCTCCTTGGTGGATGGATGAGCTTATGAAATGGTGTCTAGGGGTGTAGGGTAAAGGATGGGAGTGAAGAATGAAAAATGGAAGATGGTTTGGAAAGGGAAAGAAATGGGGTATTTATAGGCTTGTCGATTAGTTTTTTGGTAATTTTTTAAAACTTTAAGGGTAAAAGGGCTCTAAGGGTTAGGATTGACTGTTGGAATGTGATCGTCGTGTGGCATAATATGGGTTGTTGAATCGAGAGGCGAAAGGTATAATTCTAGGCAAAAGGGAGGGGGGTAGAGAGGTCATTTCACCCCAGCACGTTTGTTAATGCATGCACGCTGATGTCATCCTCCCACCCAACCTTGCTGTAAAAGATGGCAGATGTCCACATGGTGGATGAACTCCATTTTCACAGTGGTTCCTCCCAAGGTGGTATTTCCCCTCTGATCCACTCAGATTTACTTTATTGCGGTCCTAAATACTAGTGGGCTTAGGCTTAAATTGGGTTTGGGTTTGGGCTTGGGTAAAGATGGGTTTTGGGGGTTCTATGGGGTTCCTACAGTGCTCTAGCTTGTCAGCCCTTAGTGGGTTGTCTACATTGCCATAGAAAATGATAGCCACAGGGGAGTGAATCCTACAATCTTCTCCGGCGATTAAAGTTGTTACTCCATAGACCCACCAATAATCACATCAATGGGTGTCTGGGCGCACTCAAAATCTATCATCTCTCTAGAACGTTTAAAACCCACCAAGGAATCTCTAAGAGAAATTCCTATTGCAGTAGATGTGGGTCACTCATTTTTTATATTCCTTAGGAAGACTTTGATGTTAGGGTAGAGTAAATGGTTGATACTTAAATACTAAAACCTTGTACATGTGGCATATAAGTTCCCTCAAATGAAACCATCTACTTTTTAGACACCTAAATAAACAATAAATCAAATTTATATTGATTAGACTAGGTTTATGTACAAGCCTTACTCCAGAGAAAAACCAGGACCGAGTTTGGCCAAGGCCCATGACAAGCTAAAAACAAATAGACCTGAGCCCAGCCCATGATGATCATGCATGGCTTGGCTTCAGGTCCACCTAAGCCTGATTCCAGCTACCCTCTTTTGTGCAAGATCTTAGACCCTTCATTTGGTGTGTTCACCCAGGCATCATATTGATAAAATGCATTTGAAATCGTAAATGGGTTATGGCTAGGCTGATGGGCTCTTAGATGAAACTAGAGCTCGACCCAACTAATAAACATGCATAACTTTTAAGCCCAAGTCCAGCTCTTGAGCCTAGAAAGGACTAGAGACCCATTAGGCTAGCTAAACTTATAGATAGCCTTAACAATCACGCTCATAGACTCTTTTATTACATTAAATATTTCCCAATGTTAGTGTTGACTATCATATATTAATTTGAAAATTACTTCTTGGACTATTCTAAGAAAGTAGTAGGGTTCACCTTCAAGCCCTTCATGCATTAACTATAACGGATGATCTCAACCGTCTGAGCCTTTATAGGTGTTAAATCAAAATATGGTTTGGTTGGTCGGTATATTTGCATTCTAATAAATGACAAAAGGAATTTGAATAGAAGACATTCATCATCAATTAATTTATTAATATGAGTTCTTTCACATTCCGTTAAATACATCCCGTGATTCTAAAATAAGGTATAATTAATATACATTATGAAATGAACTATTGAAAATTAATTTCGGCAGCATTTCGGCTCTGTTTATGATCCACTGACATGGAGGAATAGTTGTGTAGGTTTGGAACCCCTGCTGTATTCTTTAGACTAAAGATTGAATAATCTCAGACTTCAAAATTGTGGTCAATAACTTGAATTATCAGTTGGAAGAAAGTTGGAGGCTGCGCTTGGAGTTGCGTGGTCGCGCAACTTTCTTTGAGTTGCACAGTCGCGTAAATTCTTAGAAGTGTTCAAATGAAGGGTTGGGGGGGTATTTTTAGGTATTCACACATGTGAAACCCCTTCTTGCGCAATACCTTTGCACGACTGCTCTGCTTGGAGTTGTGCAGTTATGCAACTTATAGTTTTTCCATTGTGCTATTTGGAGTTGCGCGGTCGCACAACTTGGAGTTCTGCCACTGTGCTACTTGGAGTTGCGCGTCTTTGATGCTTGGAGTTGTGTGGGTGTGCAACAGTTTGGCATTACATTTCTTTGATGTTTGAAGTTGCGTGATCGCGCAACTGCTTGGCATTATGCACCTTAGATGCTTAGAGTAGTGTGGTCGCGTAACTTGGATTTGCGCAACTACTCTTCTTGCAATTTCAAGGCTGCTCTTCTTGCAGTTGTGCAACTGCTCTGTTTGTAGTTGTGCAACAGTATTAGAATATGTACAACTTCAGTCTAAACAACACCTTCATAATAAGCTTTTTATGCCACAACAGATGCCCCCTCGATCCTCTTTGATTTCTTTAGAGATGGAATCAATGGTGGATCAATGTCCTAACAATCCTTTTGGTTAGAAGTGTAAAATTCATGATAAATGTCTATTACGCGATGGTTGAAGTGATGGCTGAAGGAAAGAAGTACTCATTGTCTCCCTCGGTGCTCTGTTATTTATGTAGAGCCTTTGAAAATGGCTACACATTATAAACATCCCTCTATTAGAGCATCATCAGTATATACCCCTTGGCATTATTTTGCAGGGTGACTTTTCACTTTTCTTAGATTTATGAAGAATCGGACAAGGTGTACATTAATCCCGATCACCTCTCTCTCTATGATTTTTTAAGAGAAGGTAATGAGTTCTAATGCGAGCCTTACTACCCAAGCAGGTTCATGCGTCAACCCGGCTTCTACCGAACAATACTAGAAACCTAAGTTCAAATGCCAATCACTTCTCTTTCAACCAAGTAAGCTAGGCAGAGTGTCTCTCCAACCCTTGTAGAATCAAGAGTGCCTACAATTATGCAAGTTCAGCTAAAATAGGTTATGGTGGAAGAACCCAATCAAAGGGATCCCAGTGAAGAAAATATAGAGGTAATGAAGAGTGAAAACTTTGATGGGGAGAGCAATTTTTGAAGGAGGGTAAAGATGACGGTGACAAATATATATTTATTGATGAAAATGATGACACTAGCAATGCCAAAATTATCGAAGAAAATCCTTCTGCAGGAGTAAAACTGGTTGACGATTCAAATGCTTAAATGGACATGGAGAAGGATTAAGTGGATTAAAGTGAATTCACTCATTCTCCAACAACAAACATTACCATGTCTTTCAGCACCAACTATTCACCTTTGCCTAGGGATAAGCTGACCATTCCTCCGATTACTATTCCTCCCGTCATTCATCCCACACTTCTGGTGATTGCAGAAGTTTCTTCTTCAGGAAAGGTAGAGTTCTCCTTACAGGCACCAAATATTGCATAAGCGTTTATCTCTCTGAATAGGCCCTTACCTACTCCCAAAAGAGTGAAAGTGGATCAAAACGTGGTGATCGTATCTGCACGTGCCAAAAATATGAACCTCACAACAATCGCTTCTTCCGTCATTCCTGAACCTCACAACAACAACTCCGAAAAATGGACTCGAGCACCGTTGCTAGTGAACCAACTCTCAATATTGTCCCCTAGGCAATTCTTCTTGAGCCTTCTGTTACCCTCAATGCAACTAGACCTTCAACTTCTCCTAATTCTGACAACAAGTAGAATTATAAAACTCCGAACTTCTTCTTTATAGTGAAATTACTTTGTTGTCTCTTATTTTATATCTTGTCATTTCTTTTTCTTTCAGCTTCACAAGTGCCAAGTTCTTCTACTGGTTTGGACTCTATGGTGACAGTATCCGATGCCCTGTCCTCAGAAAATGTTCATCCTCACAAGCTTATCTTGATAAAAAAAATGTGCTTACAATAATCTTTTGCATATTCAAAGATTTGGAACAGTGACCTCTCCTTCACAATGCGCTAGCAATTTTGAATAATACTACGAAGTTTACCAAGATCACTATCACTCGGCTTCATAACTCTTTGATTCAGTTCTATGCATAATTATAGTCATCGATATGGAAATATTGCAGAAACGAGAAGAACTTCTGTTTCTTAATAACAATATATTCAAATGATCTTCCATCATTTATAGATATAATAAAGAATGTGACTCATTTCAAGAGAAAATAAGAGTATCCGAACAGGCCTTGGCTTCCATTAATGAACAAATTACCGGCCTTCAAACTAAGAAAGAAGCCGAAGAACTAAAACTGAGTCAAATTCAAGCGAATATAGCCGAGAATATAAGCCTTGTAAGATTTAAACAGATATAGTCGAGAATATGAGCCTTATAAGATTTAAAGAATTCGACCTTTCGAAGAAGAATATTGATGCAATATCATTGGAGTAAGAACTCACGAGGGTTTTCATCAGAGCCGAGCTCATCACTGAATACGAACTTAATATCGTTATGGCTTGTATTGAACTAAGATTTGCAATGCTACCTCTCAGCTTTAGGCATTTCAGAGTAATATAACACATGTAATATTTGTAAAACATTTCATGAATTTAAATGATATTGAATATCTTTCGCATAATTGGCATATTATATTTTCATGAATGATTTCTAGATTTTGTGAATCATGTTGTAATTGCATATGAGTTCATATTCGAGTTTCTTTTTGTTTATAACATGCAATATTCCCTTTTTCAATGGGCTAAACTACCCTAAGGTTATGTTAGTAGAGCATGCCTGAGCTTTTTCCTCTCTTTCCGTGGCTTAGACACAGTTTTAGCTCGTAAGTAGTTGGATAAGGTGTGGCTTACACACGTGGGCTCTCTCTCTCTCTCTCTCTCTCTCTCTCTCTCTCTCTCTCTCTCTCTGCGGCCTGAAAAAGGGGAGTCCATACATCGCAGTCTATCAAAGGAGCCCTTGAAGCTACCGGAGCGGTGGACTCAGCAAGATTTATGTATATAGTTGGCTTCAGTAACTCTCTTGAGTTCGCGGGGCTCACAAGGCTACCTATGGGGGTACCAAATCCCAGGCCGCCAGTCCATCAATGGGGTGTTAGTCATAGTTTGCACTTCCAACCGTCCAATGGGGGATTTTCTTAATTTGCCAGTCCCATAAGTTACTATTGGAAACAAGCCGAAAAGATGAAGAGTCTTATGCATGGTTGGCCATGTGATTCACTCATAAAGCGCACATTGTGACCTCATTTTCTTCGCCTCTATGACCCGGGTCCATACATAGTGGGCTCTTATTTTGCGCACTTTCCTATGGTGCTAACAAGAGTGATAGAAATGGCATAAGACTTACGCATGGGTTTTTTGCTCTCTTCGTGGCCCACATAGGTCTTACACATGGTTGACTCAGTGAGTGACCACTGCAGCCCGTATAAAATATGTTGTCAATGGGGGCTTTCTTGCTCGTTCCATGAGGCAATGTAGGTCTTACGCGTAGTTCGTGGCCTGTATAAAAATCGGTATTAGGGCTTACACAGTCTGTTGCCTGTCCTATATGAAAGTTTGACATATTCATTGGTGATCTCATTTTAAGAGAATCAACGAATCGATGGATCTCGGATTCATTTCTTTATTAATCTTAGAATCATGAGAATTTAACTTTAAAGGATCGGCGATTATTGTTTTAGTGAATCATTGTTTCAGAGAATCAGTAATAGTCATTTTAGAGTATCGACGTACTATTGTAGAATTGGAGACAAAATAATTCTTGCTTCACTGCAGATATCTTTCATCATTACATGGCATTGACCTTTTCTTTATCATTATACACCCCCCCCCCCCCCCCCCCCCCCCCCCCCCCCCCCTCTTTATGCATTTAGCTCTTTGCCTTTAATCTCAACCTCTAAATTGAAGACTTTTGAAGGAATATTAAAAGGCAATGGTTCCAGTGCAAAGCTCGAAGGTATTTCCACCATGTAGCACATATTCTCTAACGACGTCGTATTCGTCGTGGCTTATTTTCCTTTGTTATTACTTTTCTCCTACCACAAATTCACATATATCAATCTTTTTTGAAGCACTTTCTTAATGGTGTAATAGTCTTGATGCAGGACGCCCTAATTATGATGCATGCTCATGAACACATATAATCCAGTGGAAATAAAAGACAATAATAATCTAAAAATTCAACATCAACCATCATAAACTACGAAATCCATAAAGAGACATGCAATGGAGTGAGCCATCATCACAACCACGAAGTGAAAAGTTCAAATAGTGCATAGATTGGATCCGGAGAGGAATGGAACCTCCCGATCTTGCATGGTCATCACCCAATCGAACAATGGGGTTCACTAGTCCGAGGGATCAAAGGATTTCTCAGATTAGGGAATTGGAAATTCGAGAAATTTGGGTTTTGATTCAATTCTTAAATTTAGGGTTAGAGGATTGGGGAATAATAGAAATAGAGAGAGAAGGAAGAAGGAGTTTACCTTAGATGAATATTAGAAGGGCATAAGAAGCAAAAAAGAAGAAGAAGATTAGGAAAGAAGATGAAGATCCACAGAGAGAAGGAGAGGAGGAGGGAGATAAGCCACGAAAGTTTTTTTTTTATCAAATCAATAACATAATGAAAAAATTTTAGGGCAACACTCTTATAAAATTCAAAATTAGCATAATTACCAAAATATCCCTACTAACAAAATTTCAAAAAAAAAGACATTTGCATGAAAAAACATGTGCACACTAACCCAAAACCCAAATAAGTAAAAGTGCATAAAATAAACTCAAATCTAAGATGCTTGATGGGCTCCAATGATGGTGTGATGAAAGTGGGCTATGACGAACAAAAGGTCTAAGCACATTATCATCGCGATCCAACGGTCCGATCATCTCCTCCAAGCAACTTACACATGTCTTTCCAAGGTGGGGTCTTTTCAAATGTCTCGGACTACATGTGTAAGGTCTTTAATGTTCCTCAAGTCGTCACAAACGATCCAGGGCCGTCATCATCGAGCCATAAAAATATAGGTGTCACTCGCCTCCTACGCTGATAAACTCTAAAGGGCCTGATGTCCGCAACATTCTCCTCGTCTGAGAAGAGCTCGACTCCAATGAGATAAAGCTCTGGTGCATCTCCAACAAATTTGGACCAAGTCTTTGCAATTCCGCTTCCGTCAACTATGTAGAATCGGGTGGTAACTTGTTCTTCCATTTTACAAGATATCTCTGGAAGCCTTCATCTCTCGTGGATACTCTCTTCATCCACAATCCCTTCAATTTTTTCCTTTCGATCAATCGGTGGGGGAAGGGGTGGAATGGTTGAGAAGCAAACTCAGAATATGACCACGAAATAGAAGATGTATCAATGGCAAGATTAAGGGAATGGACTAGATCTTCCACATTAAACATTGGATTAATGCCCATTTAAGGTGGAATGTCTATCTTAAACGCATTGGACCTAACTCTTTGTAAAATTTTGAATGGTCTAGCACTGCGAGCTTGTAATTTCTTAGTGGTACCCTGAGGAAACCGCTCTGGCCTTATCCTCACCATTACATAATCTCCTTCCTGAATTTCTTGTAACTTATGATGCAAGTCAGTTGAATGTTTATAACTATCATTGCTCTTATTTACCCGCTATCTAATATATGTATGCTATTCATGAATGTGTCGTGCAAATGCATCGACTGACTCTAAAGACCTTTGGGTGAAACTAAACGACGCTTTAAAAAAGCAACGGACTTGAAATAAATAATCATATGGAAACAAATAACCCTACGATCTAGAACTTGAAAAACTGTAACAAAAAGACACTTCCCATGAGTGACACATAATTTCTCATTATAAGTGTTATAATAAGGATGATGTTCAGGTATCCCAACACTTGACAACACACACTATTGATACCAAGTTTTGCACAGATCTTGACATTGGTCATTATTTTCAACATCTCATGAAGATGTGAGATAGGGGCTGTGGACCCTCGCCGTTCCGCGCTCCCTACGACGTTCTCCCCTTTCCTTTCAGAAAAAGAAGAAGAGGTTGCGTGCGTGCGAATCGTCGTTTGTGCCACTGGCTCGCCTCGTTCTCGAGGGCTTTGTTTAGTTGTCGTGTTACGCTGGATGTGTTTAAATGAGTTTATATAAGACCAGAGTCGCCACTAGCCAGTTACTTCGAATCTACAGTCGGCTAGACCCCGTAGAAACATTAGAGAAGGGGATCTGAAGATTCCTTTCTCTAAAATGACTCCTTTTGATCTGCGGCTAGAGATTCGAGGTAAGGGATCATGGTTACAGGGTGGGAAGAGGTTAAGCACCCCACACACTGCCCATACCGAGGTACGGTCTCTACTTCACAGAATCGAACGAATACTTGAAAGTCTGTTTTAATCCTCAAACATTCTCATAGATGACATGATGCATGGATGCAGGTCTGAACGGTAAGAGTTTTTGATGGGCAGGTTTCCATTAACAGGCAAGCCCAGAGCATACGCTCGAACTGACAGGTGCTTTATGCGAGATGTATGTTGTGTGTTTGAATAATCAAAGTGCTCGTAGTGACTAATGTATGAATGCAGGTCTGAACAGTAAGAGTTTCTAATGGGTAGGTTTCCATTAACAGGCAAGCCCAGATCATACGCTCGAACTAACAGGTGCTTTATGCAGAATGCATGCAGTGTGTTTGAATAATCAAAGTGCTTGTAGTGAAGCAGGGGGGTTGGAAGAAAAGTAAATGTTGCACTTATGCTAGATGCGAATGAGATGATGCTGGAAAAGAGTAGCTAGATGGACGGAGGTGTCGCAAGGTTTGCTTCGAGTGGCTGGATCAAGACTTGGATGGCTTGGGAGACTTGGACCAGTGGTTAGGCTGGGCTGGACCAGGGCTAGGCTCTCCTCACTCGGGCTCTCCTTGGTGGAAAGATGGGTTAAAAGGGGATGAAGGGAAACTCGGAACGGACGGGTCGCTCTGGACTGGATGGGATTGCTGAAATGAGAAGGGGAGGGGGTATTTATAGCAGCGGGCAGTGGCAGTTCCCGTAAATATGTTTGGGGGCCGCCCGTACGGACGCTCTCGGGATCCCGCGAGCAGTACAGACATGTCTCGGGATCCCGCGGGCAGTATGGACCTGCTCCGAGGCTGGGGTCTGGAACTCAGTGAGTTGACTCTGTGGGTTGACTCAGCGGGTTGACTCGGTGATTTGACTCGACGAGTTGACTCGGTGATTTGACTCAGTGGGTTGACTCAGTGAGTTTGACTTTTTTAGGATTTTTGACTGGTTTTTCTTATGGGGGTTTTTAGGCTAATGTTTATGGGTGAGTTGACTGGGTTTAAGCTTGAATTGGGATTACAAGGGTGAGTTTGGCTGAGTTTGGACATGGGATTTGGGGGTATGGTCCTCCATTCATCCAGCTATCTCTACTAACAGTGTAGCCTAAGGTGGGGTGTCTACAGATGCCCCTCTTTAGCAAAGATTACGTGCAACCGAATGCCAAAGCGAGTGGACACCCCACTTCTGACCCGATCATTCATAGATCATGGTCTGAAATCTTTGCTTGCCTTTGCATCTGTGCCAGTTGATCGTCTGGAAATCGATCACTTGCACATACCGTGGAAGTTTGGAGAAAACGTTGCGATTGTCCCTTCAGTTTGCTGCAACCTGGGTACCCAATCACAACCCTTCCATTCCCGATCAGTACTAACATCAGAAAGGTACAGCAGAGCCTCTGCGTCGTAGTCTTATAAGGTTGCTGACCTTGAGATTGATTGTGATGTTTGATGTTTTCCCGGATCACTCCAGGAGTACTTGTTTCGCTTGACTGTCAAAGTGGTTAGATGCCCTGCGTCATGTAGTCTTGCGGGATTCTACTACGCCGACTTGGACTCAGTCAAGGTACTTCAGGCATCCACGCCTAGGTATGTGCGGGTGGACTTTTTCCACCCGATCTGTTGGTTTTGATGCTTGGTTTGCAATTCATTCCTTCCTAGATTGTAGTCTGGAATCTTTGTTGTCCTTTGTATCTGAGTCAGTTGATTGTTTGGAGATTGATAACTCGCACATACCGTGGGAGTTCGGAGAAAATGTTGCGATTGTCCCTGCAGTTTGCTGCAACCTGGGTACCCAATCGCAACCCTTCCATTCCCGATCGGTACTAACATCGGAAAGGTACAACAGAGCCTCTGCGTCGTAGTCTTACGAGGTTGCTGACCCTGAGATTGATTGTGATGTTTGATGTTTTCCCGGATCACTCCAGGAGTACTTGTTTCGCTTGACTGTCAAAGTGGTTAGATGCCCTGCGTCATGTAGTCTTACGGGATTCTACTACGTCGACTTGGACTCAGTCAAGGTACTTCAGGCATCCACGCCTAGGTATGTGCCGGTGAACTCTTTCCACCCAATCTGCTGATTTTGATACTTGGGTTACAATTCATTATTTCCACCTGTTCAAATGGTTTCTTTGACCGAGCCTTTTGGCTTTCATCTTTTTGTATCTTGGCATGTGGTACGACCGCACTGACACTGGAGTTCAGTTCGACCGTACTTTGAGTGCATTAGATCCGATGGTCTCCGGGGAAATCGCGAGACATCGGATCTTATTTGATTTTTTGCGTCGGCTCCTACCCAGAGATATAGAAGATCTCCTGGTGTTTTAGAGGCAGAACGCTCTACTGGGAAAATATTTTTTGGATTTTTTGAAAAGATACCCACTCTGGGGAGTGATACTCCGTGGGGTTTTTATTTACAAATAGTAATATTTTTTTTGTCTTTTGAAATAGGAAATCTGGTCTGTATGCGCCTCCACCAGGGATGCCTATGGGTTCTTTAGCTAACCGACTTTAATTTTGAAAGCAGGTAAATATGATGATTGATGCGATGGATGCTGATGCATGGAGATGCATATTTGATGATGGATGCATGGCTTGGCTCATTCTCTTTCAGTTTGATGATTTTGCTTTTGCTGGAGATGCAGAGAATTTTGAGCTTATTGCTTGCAGGGTTGTGCTCCCCTGGGGATTTCTTTCTTCTTTATGCGGATGTTTGGTCAGCGGGTTGGTTAAGATCCCGACCCGTGGTCGATCAGGTCCATCGTCCCAAGATGCTGTTTCTTTGCTAATGAGAATGTACGAGGATGTTATCCGACTTCAAGATGTTCTTCCGGGCATAAATGCGATTGAGACGGTGCTTGGTCGCCAGTTTTGGTCAAGATTCCAATTTGCGGGCGATTGGATCCGTCATCCCAAATTGTGAAGAGAGCGAAGTTCGAGACTCCTGAAGTGTAGTGCTGGAGATAGTGACATTTTTTGTATTTTTGTAAATATTTGGTCCGAATCTTTACCTGAGTGGTCAGGATAGAGATCAGTTATTGAAAACAAAGGAAATATTTTTTTTTGGTTTTGAAAATATTTGGTTTGAAAGCAAGGGAAATATTTTGTGATTTTTAAAAATATTTTGCAATGTTTTGGTATTTTGTTGGATTTTCTGAAATGCAGGATAAAGGTATGGAATTTTCATCCATTTCCAGCTTCTACTGCTGGTAAGGCACCTGATCCATTTTACGTCAGCAAGCAAGATGAGTCTCACACAGTTAAGTGCCATAGTTTTATATCTTCGGATGAGGAGATTTTGAGGGTTTTCAGTCAACACACCCACAAAGTTGCCTGTTCCTCATGTGCAATGCACATAGACCACGTATTGTCTGACGGACTCCTTCTGCCACAGAATGAGCCACATCCTCACATTTCCCTTTGTCAATCCAGTTTGGGGCCTTACGTTGCTCACAATTTCGTGAGGGTGCGCTCCACCTCCCAACAGCCTTAATCCCCTTCATGAGTTTTAGGAACAGGGAACATCCGTCAGATTCAACAGCGACTTCCAAATCAAGGTTGTCTATCACGGTGCGTTCAACACGAACAGGATTGCGAGGTTCTGCTCGCCTCAGCCTTTACCTGTTTAGAAGATTCCGGACACCCGTACGATCAACTGTCAGCCATGTCCGGAACAGGTTGGGAAAGAAAGCCCCCGAGAAGTTAATCACAGTGTAGTTTTAGGTCTTCAGACCGCTGGAGATAAATTTGTGCAGTTGAAATTGATGGTGAACATTTCTTTTTGTGTTTTGAAAAAGTTCCAGACTTCAACTTGAGTAATCGAGGTTGATGCTGGTTTTTATGAAAGCTTAAAATCTTTTCAGTATTTTTAAAAATGATCCGGGTTATCGAACCTTGATCCGAGCGGTTGAGGCCGATGCCGGTTTTTAGTTGAAAGCAGAAAATGGTCCCCTGAGAAATTAATCCCAGTGTAGTTTAAGGTCTTCGGACCAAAAATATGTACATGCTGAAAATACAATTTTTTTTATATAGAAAATGTCCAGGGTCGTCGGACCTTGATTCGATCAATCAAGACCGATGCCAGTTTTTATTGAAAATCTCTCGGGATGTCGATCCCGACGTAGTTTAAGGTCTTCGGACCCAAAATATGTACAGTAGGCAACAAACACATTTTTTTATTTTTGGAAAATGTCTAGTGTCAACGGATCTTAATTCGAACGATCCAGACTGCTACTGGTTTTAATTTAAAAAGTCCCTCGGGATCTTGATCCCGACGTAGTTTAAGGTCTTCGGACTAAAACTTTGTACAGAATAGGGCAACACATTTTTTTTTTTGAAAAATATCCGGAGTCGTCTGATCTTGATGTGAGCAAACAAGACCGACACCGATTTTTATTGAAAATCTCTCGGGATGTCGATCCCGACGTAATTTAAGGTCTTCGGACCACAAAACTGCACAAAACAGGGCGAACACATTTTTTTTTGTTTTGTTTTTGGAAAATATCCGGAGTCGTCTGATCTTAATGTGAGCAAACAAGATCGACACCGGTTTTTATTGAAAATCTCTCGGGATGTCGATCCCGATGTAGTTTAAGGTCTTCGGACCACAAAACTGTACAAAATAGGGCAAACACATTTTTTTCGTTTTTGAAAAATGTCCGGAGTCGTCTGATCTTGATGTGAGCAAACAAGACCGACACCGGTTTATATTGAAAATCTCTCGGGATGTCGATCCCAACGTTGTTTAAGGTCTTCGGACTAAAACTATGGAGCAAGACTAGTAATACATTTTTTTTGTGATTTTGAGAGGTGTTCTGAGTCATCGATTCTGATTTTGATGGTTGAGATCGATGCCCATTTTTATTAAAAATCCCTCAGGATCATGATCCCGACGTAGTTTAAGGTCTTCGGACCAAAACTTTTATGGTTGAGCATACTTACCTTGCTTTGTTTGACTTCTGACGGGGCTGATTGTGATTTAAGTGGTCTGAATTGCTTGAATTGGTCCTATGGGTCCCTTCCAGACCTCAGCTTTGCTTTGGAGCACCTTTTCTTGATGTTTTGTGAGGTTAAGAAGGCTTCTCATGGTGTGGATGATGACTTGAACAACTCAGATTGCTTGATTCGGCCCTGTGGGCCCACTTGATGATCAGATCTTGGATTCTGGCCCTCTTTCTTGATGATCAAACATTTGATCTTGCTATTTAATGGCTTATGCGAGCTTTTGCATGGTTTAGATCATGATGATCTAGTCTTTGAATGGCTCGGATTGCTTGTGGGCCCTTCTTGATCAATTTCCCTTATCCTTGACTTGATCAGACCCGTGTAGGCTGTAATACTTCATGATTGGATAGGTGGGGTACCTTCCAAATGATTCTGATCAACCTCAAACGAAATCTGGAGTGGATTGGGGCCTTGGGCGGCCCTCAGGGTGCCATCTGCTGATGTGGACTATCAGCCTCACCTACCAACGACCATGGAGCCAATCCCGCGGAGAGAGAGGGAGTGCGTCCGTACGGGCGGCCCACAGCGGGCCGCCCAAGACTCGCCTCTTGTGCGGTCTGGGCTGGCTCTGGTTCGGACATTCTCTTCTGTCCACTGCCCTTGTCTCCATATTCCGTGCATGTCCAGGTTCGACTGCAGCCATGAATCTTCTCTTTGTCTCATCTTCCCTTCTCCTTTTGTTTTCTTCTTGGTTTGTCTTTTCTTAAGCAATGGACAGTGGAGATTTAGGGGCTGTGGCGGCTGTCCATGGTGGGTCCCACACTTCAGAAAGTGTTGAAGGCTTTAATGATGGAGGGATTTCTTTAATGGATGGTGGAGATGGAGCATTGAATGGGGGCATTGATGAGGGGCTAGGGATGGTGGTTGGTGGAGCTTTGAATGGCCCCATTAATGGCAGCCATGTTAAAATTTCTGATTTGAATGGGGCCTTCATTATGGGAGAAATGGATGGTATGGATGAGATGGGAAGATGGGACGTAAGTGAGGCTATGCATCCCTTGAATGTGGGCCACCTGGATGGTGTGATTGATGGAGGTGATGGGAGTATGATGGACATAGATGGGCTGATCTCATGTCTGGATGGTATGGATGGTTCAGATGATACCTTTGATGGTTTGGATGCTCTTGATGATGGCCGAGATGTGCGGCATACTTGTTTGGGTGGACTTGATGTGATCATTGATGATGTCCCCTTGATGATGGATGGTGTGGATGCCTCAATGATCCCTTTGATTGGTCAGGATGATGACTGGATTCACGACTTTATGCTGGAGAGGGCCACAGGTCCAGATCTGACCGTTGATTCTTCGATCGGGGTTGCCGGGACCCTTCTTGATGGTTCAGATGCATTTTTCGACGGTCAGATTGGTCAGGGTGCCACGATGTGTGGTGTGATATTTGCTGATAGTCCTTTTGATGGAGAGTATCGTCCTTCTCCTGATCGTCGGTCCTTTGCGCACTCTATTCATGAGGTGGGCGAGTCTTCTCATGCGGCTGAGGTCGTGACAGTTTCATACAGTGATGCGACTATATCAGACATAGCCGTTACTGGGGGCAGGTCAGGGGTAGTTGAGTCTGCAGAGGTTACAGCTTTTACTTCTCCTTCGCCCGTTGATCTTCCTATCCTCGATGAGCTGTCATTGATTTCTGGGCCTTTTGTTTTGGAGGGGGTACCCGTGAGGACTTGTCAGCTGCTTCCTCGTCCTTCTTGCTCGCCACGACTGCTTGCTTGGCTTGACAGCTTGTCAGCTTATGAGATTCGGGATTTGGAGTCCTACGACTTTGGCAGTCTGATCCATATGGCTAGAGTTGACATTGATTGGAGGATGATCGGGGCCGCACTGATTGACTGGGTCTCTTCGTTGAACTTGTTTGCGTTCAACGACATGGAGATGAGACCCTCTTTGGAGGAGCTTGCGCGCTTGACCGGTCTTCCTTGGGATTATACTCAGTATTTTTCGTCGAAGACATTGCCGAAGACTGCCACACAGCAGAATTGGTTCGGGATCCCCTATCTTCTTCGGCCTGCAGCTGCCGACCAGGATGCTGTAGTGTTTTCCTTGGACTTACTGTATGATCTTTTTTGGGGTCCTCGGAGTGTGGCCGGATCTATTCTTGCTCGGAACGCACTGATGTTCTGCTTGATAGCTGAGGTGCTATTCTCGGGATGGCACAGGTCCCAGACTCCTTTGCTTTTGAGGTGATGAGCCGAGCTACCCGACGGCAGGGGATCATTTCTCTCGTCCTGGCCGAGCTGTTTAATGGGCTGACTGACTGTGCCCTGGGCCGCACTCAGGTCCTTCACGGCTGCTGTGCATTTCTTCAGGTATCTTTTCTGCACCTTTCCCTTCTTGCTTTTTTAGGAATTGTTTTTCTCTAGCTGAACTTCTTTTCCTTCTTGTGATCAGGTCTGGCTATGGGAGCGTCTTTCGCTGACTGTTCCTGTACCATTTCCTGGCACCCATCGCCCAGACCTTATGCGCCACATCATGGAATTTCTTCCTCATACGGCTAGGATGAGTGAGCCCTTGTATCGCAAGATGTTCGCTGAACTTCGTGACTGGAATGTTCGTTGGGAGTCATCTTGGCTTTCACTTCCTCCAGTGCTTTGCGATGCGCACCGCCTTCCTCTGATGTTGGTAGGCTTTCGATCTTACTTTTCTTATCATCCTATCCGGTTCTTGCGGTAGTTTGGGTATGAGAAGGATGTTCCTCTTTTTGCTTTCACTTGTATCGGGCGTCGAGCACTTCCATCCAGAACCTCTGACTTTAGGACTTGGGTCGATGGATCCTGGGCGAGTTACTTGACTGCCGATTTGCTTGGTTTTGAGCTGCGGGCTTTTTCGATGGCGACCGCCCCATATCAGTACTGGGTTGCTGAGCAGTCTTTGTATCGACGTATCCCTTGCTGGCACCAAACTGCTGATGAGGATGAGCAGGAGATCGTTGGAGATGCCGGCTCTTCATCTGGTTCATATGAACCCTTTGAGGAGCGCCCATTCATCGATCCTGGCTTCCTTTTGGCCACTCATGGCCATCTGTTGTCTAAGATTTTCGCACTTCGGTATCATTGTGAGATGATGTTGAGGAGGTTGGCTGTCGATCAGAGGTTGTCTGATGAGGAGACAACGATCCGCAGCCTTGAGCGCGATGAGGTACATTACCTATGTATGGAGGTGAGCAGGTTGAGAGTGAGACTATTTCATTATGAGTCAGAGGACTTACCTGATATGGCCGAGGAGGAGGGTAGAGATTGATTATATTGGCCACCTGCATTTTCCTTTTTGCATAGTATATGATTGATGATGATGCATTTTTTTTTTGAAAAAGATGACATGATATATATAAAAGAAATATGCTGCATTTAATGAAAAAAAAGGGAAAACTATTTGAAAATCTATTGCGCCATGAGTTGTCTTGTGAGTGTGTCTGGATTTTGTATCGGGATATAGGAATCAGAATTAGGGCTTGGCCAATGCTTTGACCGATGTCTCGAGATTTGACTTACGTGCTCCTTTGGTTCCCTAGAGGTTTAGGCAATGAAAACTGTTGCTTCCTGAGATTGTCAGAGTTTGTAGAACTCTTCGTTCCTGACTGCACTTCTTCTTGTTCTTGAACTGTGACTGCTTGAACTGATCTGGACTTTCTGATTTCCTGGTACCTGTACTTTTCATTTTTCTTTTCCTATTTAAGTCATTTTTGCCTGCAGCGCTTTTTTGAGGTTTCACTACAGCCGGCCTTTTCCTGTCATTTTTACTTGTGCCGTCCTTTCGGGTTTTCACCACGTCCCGGGTATTTGATCTTGCCTGCCCCTTGGCAGCTATGCTGTTTTTACCCTCGGTGCCCTTTCGGGTTTTCACCAAGTCCGCCGTATGCCTACTGTTTTTACTCGGAGCGCCCTTTCGAGTTTTCACTCTGCCCTTTTTGTTTAGGCACACATTTTCTTTTTCTTTTTTCTTTTTTTTCTTTTTGGATCTTTGTTTTTTGATAACTGCGGCGGCTAGAGGTCGGGAATCCGTCGTTGCCGGCCGATGGCAGTCTTTCAGCCCTTATCCTACGATGATAGAGTTGTTGGTCTTAGCTAAAGACCCTTCTGAGATGAATGGATGGATGACCGTGTTTCTTCTTAGGTTAATTTTTCTCGGGTGCCTTGTTTTGGCTTCCCATTTTCTTTCTCTTCTTTCTTTTTCTTTGTATTCTCTTTTTTTTTCTTCTTTTTTTTTGTATTTTTTCTCTTTTCTTTTGAATCCTCTTATTTGAAACACTTGTTGGTGGACGGAAATGATTTCTCAGAGGTTTTAGTTTCGACCTCTTGACTTCAGCTCTATTAAAGTAATTCTTAATAAAGTCAGAATGACTTACCTGTGAAAGACCTTCACTTTGTCGGCGTTGATTGGCTCAGGAAGATCCACCCCTCTCATGCTGGTGAGTCTGAGGGCGCTTCCGGGAAATACTTCTCTGATTATCAGCGGCCTGTCCCACGAGGGTTTGAACTTTCCTCTGGGATCCGGAAGGTGCGACGGTAGAATCTTCTTCATGACCATGTCGCCTACCTTGAAACTTCTTTTTCGGACTCTCTTGTTGTAAGCCCGAGCGATCCTTTTCTAATAACACTGAGAATGACTTAGCGCATACATGCGCTTTTCATCTGCTAGCTGCAACTGATCGAATCTGGCCCGTTGCCATTCTCCTTCTTCAACTCCGCTTTCTAGTAACACTCGTAGTGATGGTATTTCCACCTCGACTGGCAGAACTGCTTCCATTCCATAAGTAAGCTCGAAAGGAGTAACGCCCGTAGCAGACCGTACAGACGTTCGATAGGCCCAAAGTGCATATGGGAGCATATCTGACCAATCTCGATAGGTTACGACCATCTTCTCAAGTATCCTGACGATCGTCTTGTTTGTGGCTTCTACCCCACCATTCATCTGAGGACGGTAGGGGCTTGATCGATGACGTTGGATGTTGAATTTGCTGAGGAAGTCATCCATCTTCTTGTTGAAGAACGGGGTCCCATTATCTGTGATGATAGCATTGGGGATTCCATACCGGCATATGATGTTGTTCTTCATGAATTTGATCACCTAGGATGCTGCAATCGTGGTGTAGGAGGCTGCTTCTACCCACTTGGTGAAGTAGTCGACTGCCACAAGTATGTACTCGTGACCGTTTGATGCTTTGGGACTAATCTTGCCGATGATGTCGAGTCTCCACATGGAGAAGGGCCAGGGGGTGGTCAGGTTGTATAATTCTGATGAGGGGGCATGGATTTGATTCACATGCTCCTGACACTTGAAGCATTTTCTGACGTGCTGGCAGCATTTTGTCTCCATGGTGAGCCAATAGTAGCCGAGTCGTAAAATCTTCTTTGCCATCATGTGCCCGTTCATGTGTGGGCCACAGATTCCTTCGTGTATTTCTTTCATGATCTTTGCAGCTTCTGTTTCATCGACGCATCGAAGGAGGATGTGATTATAGGATCGCTTGTAAAGAACTTCGCCACTGATGGTGAACTGGCCGGCCAAACGCTGGATGGTTCAGCGATCTGTTGCTGTTGCTGTCTCCGGATACTCCTGGGTTTCGAGATATTGCTTGATGTCGGCATACCAAGGTTTGTCAGGGACAGCTTCGGCTTCTTCTATTTGCAGGCAAAAAGCAGGTTCATCTTAAGTTTCGACTGTAAGCTCCCATTCTGAAGCTCCTTTCCGGATCTCGAACATTGACGCGAGTGTGGCGAGAGCATCTGCAAACTGATTCTTAGCTCTGGGCATGCATGAGAAGGTGATTTCTTTGAATTCTTCGATCAGATTGTCAAGATACACATGATATGGTATCAACTTCTCGTCCTTGGTTTTTCATTCACCATTGGTCTGATTGATGATAAGCTATGAGTCTCCAAATACTCGTAGCTTCTTGACGCCCAAGATTATGGCTTCCCTTAAGCCAGCGATGCATGCTTCGTACTCTGCCATGTTGTTGGTGCACTCGAATGCTATGCGCCTTGAGATAGGAATAGAGACATCATCTGGAGAGTAGAGGATCACTCCAATACCACTCTCTTTAGAATTTGCTGCGCCGTCGAAGAATAATGTCCACTCATCTTTTTTCTTCTTTTCTTCACCTTCGATAAGTAAGAGATCTTCATCAGGGAAGAATGTCTTGAGTGGTTGATAATCTAGGAGAGAGTGAGCGGCAAGATGATCGGCGAGAGCCTGTCCCTTGATTGCCTTCTGAGTGACATAGGTGATGTCGAATTCAGACAGGAGTAGCTGCCATTTAGCTATCCTTCCAGTGAGTGCCGGCTTCTCGAACAGGTACTTGAGCGAATCCATGTGAGCGAGTAGGAGAATAGGGAATGCAATCATGTATTGACGGAATCGCTGAGTTGCCTAGACTAGGGCGAGGCAAGTCTTCTCGATCGGGGAATACCTGGTCTCGTAGTCGGTGAACTTTCGTCTCAAATAGTATATTGCTTGTTCCTTCTTCCTGGGCTCGTCGTGCTGGCCGAGGACACAGCCAATGGCTTTTACTGCTACCGAGATGTATAACAATAGTGGTCGTCCGAGAGTGGGTGGCACTAGAACTGGAGGATTCATGAGATATTTCTTGATGCGGTCGAAGGCAACTTGGCAATCATCATTCCATTCTTTTGGAACGTTCTTCCGAAGGAGCTTGAAAATGGGCTCACAAATAGGTGTGAGCTGTGCGATGAAGCGATTGATGTATTGAATTTTGCCAAGGAAGCTACAAATTTCTTTCTCTGTTTGAGGAGGGGGCATCTCGATGATTGCTCTGGTTTTGGTCTCGTCAACCCTGATGCCATCCTCGCTCACCATAAAGCTGAGGAGCTTACCTCCCATTGCACCGAAGACACATTTCTGAGGGTTGAGACGGAGCTTGTACTTTTCTAATCTGTTGAATAACTTCCTCAGATCTTCAAAGTGTCCTTCAATTGTGTGAGATTTGACGATCATATCGTCCACATATACTTTAAGCTCTTTGTTCATCATGTCGTGGAATAGTGCTGTCATTTCTCGCTGATATGTTGCTCCTGCGTTCTTTAGACCAAACGGCATTACCCTGTAACAGAAGGTTCCCCAGGGAGTGATAAACGATGTCTTCTCACGATCTTCGACGGCCATCTTGATCTGATTGTAACCTGAGAACCCGTCCATGAATGAGAAGACCTTGTACCCAACAGTGTTGTCGACCAGAGTGTCAATATGCGGTAAAGGGAAGTCATCTTTAGGACTGGCCTTGTTGAGATCTCGGAAGTCGATGCACATTCGAACCTTGCCGTCCTTCGTTGGTACTGGTACGATGTTGGCGAGTCATTCAGGGTAGTTGGAGACTACCAAGAATCCCGCATTTTACTGCTTGATGACTTCGTCTCGGACTTTCAAAGCCCATTCTGGCTTCATTCTTCGAAGTTTCTGTTTCACTAGCTTCATATCCGCCTTTGTTGGCGAATGGTGTACAACGAGCTCTTCATCGAGCCCCGGCATGTCTTCATATGAGAACGCGAAGTTGGACAATCTTGGAGCTAGGAACTCTATCATTCTCTACTTCATCTCTGGTGGCAACAATTTCCCAATGCGTACTTCCCTAGGGATCTCAGGTGTCCCCAAGTTTACTATCTCGAAATCATCAGCTACAACATTGGCTTTAGATTCAAACTTTTTGAGGAGATCCTCTAGTTCGGGAGCCGGATCATCATCTTCGTCATCCCGAGCTTCGTCCAGACCCATGAGCTCGAAGTCTAATTCGATGTCAAAATCAAATGATTCGACTTCAAACTCATGCGACTCTTTAGACGGACTTGGCACACTATTGAATGCAGGAAAAGAAATGTTTTTTGGTTTTTGAGATTTTTCTGAAATGAAAATGCTTGATGTTTTTTGTTTTTGAAATTTTTAATTTTTTTGGATTTTTGAAATTCACGGGACTTTGAACAAGCGGGCATTGCAAACCATGATTGATCCCAACTTGTCCCAAAGTTCCGCTCACTGCTTAAATAGGCATTTTTTGGAAGCCAGAGCCCTCAGATGGCTCTTTGGCTGATTCAAAAGTTAGGGGAACGGATGACCATTTAGAACCCCACACTTCCTCCCCTGAAGAGGTGAGGGTTGATGACTTGGGTGAAGAATCACAATCTGGCCCAATGACCATGATTTCTCGCTGGTTGGGCTCGAGATCTGAGTCGTACTCAGTCCCTCCCGGATCACTTACCTCGCATTGCAGTTGGTCTGGTTCCACAGTGAGACATATGTTTGGGATCTGGACATCGGACCAATCCAGGGTTGGCCATTTCCCTTTCTTGGTCCAATGGATGGGCTGCTTCTATCCCTGGCCGGCGATTGATGATGTTGATTTTGTAGAGATGGATGGGCTGTGCCCCTTGTTGATTGATGCTGAGATGGGCAAGTTGTGCCCCTGGTTAATTGGAGTTGAAGTGGGCAGGTTGTGCCCCTGGTTGATTGATGCTGAAGTGGGCAAGTTGTGCCCCTGGTTGGGAGCAGGTATCAGAGTATCCTGGTCCTGAAGCTGCTGTATTTGACTCTCTTCTTCATCTTCATCCCTAATTTCTTCTCCTTCCGGAGGCTTGGATGGTTCGAGAATCTGGTCCCATCGAATGGGGGGCCACGTGGCCCAAGCTAGGCTCATCGGGATGCCTTTGTATAATGCAGTCGGTTGATTTTCTCCTGGATCTTTACAAGGTTCTCCTGGCTTGACGAATTGGATGGGTGAGCACCGAAATTTCTTCCTTCTTTTGTCCATGAAGATTGCCCTGTATCCGACTCCCCATTTGCGTTGGTTATATACCAGTGGTATCTTTCTGGACTTGAAATGATTCTTCATTCGGTATTTGAGGCTCAGACGGTCCACCCTTATCGGTTCCGGGTTGGCGATAGCGTTCACAATCTCGAATTCGAAACTATGAAACGGGACGTCCTCTTCAGAATGTTGGATATCAATGACAGGGATGTCTGGTTCATTGGCAGCAACATTGGAAGGAATGATGAGCTCCTTCTCTGCATGGATAAAGATCACTTGATTTCCACAGATGTATTTCACTCATTGATGCAGGGTTGATGGCACAGCCCCCACCTTGTGCAGCCAAGGTCGTCCAAGCAACATGTTGAAAGAGGCTGATATATCCAGGATTTGGAATGTGATAGTAGAGATTTCTGGACCTATCTGTACCTTTATGTCGACCTCCCCTTCCACTGATCAGCGGGTGTTGTCGAATGCTCTGACACATATGGTGCTGGGTCGAAATGTAGAAGGACTGATTCCCAGACGTTCCGCAGTCTTGAGCGGGCAGACGTTTAAGCTTAAGCCATTATTGATAAGGAACAGCGGGACACAGAGGTCTTTGTATCGTAAGGCTATGTTGAGGGATCGCCCATGATCGCGTCCTTCCGGTTGCAACTCATTATCGGTGAAGGTGATGGCGCGTGGAGCCAGGAGTTGTCTAATCATCAATGCTATCATTTCTGGTGCTGTATCGAAGGAGACGTGAGCATTGCTCAAGGTTTTGGCAAACATTTCTCGGTGTATGTGAGATGTGCAGAGTAACTCCCTGTTATAACTTAGAAAAAGAAGAGGAAGAGATCAGAACTACTCGTCAGCAGTCCTTCTTTCTTTTTCTTTCGTATTTATTTTATTCTGGGGCAATTCTGAGTATAGAGACATTCATGGACAATCATAAGCAATCACAAAGTGTACACAAGAGAGATATCGCAAGGCGAATTTTATTCCAGAGATTCTGAGATCTTTTACATTCCAGGCTGTGATATTGGTCACGAGCCTTTAATTACATCAACGGTTGATCACCCTTGATTGGAAGGCAAAAGACTAATCCGCCGGGGATTATGGCCTTGAGTTCATGGTCGTTTACACCTTTGTTTTCTTGTTATGGACTGAGCCACATTTGTTAGACACGCCGGATGTCTATGTCCCATTTTCTTTCGGACTGTCCGGGTTGAGAGACTGTCAGGATTCGAGTGGTGCAACTCGGGGCCCGCGCCTGTTACTGTGAACAGGTGACCGCTGGAATACACGATCCTCGAATGTTGGTCGGCATGACCCAAGGCCCGCGCCCGTATTTTTATGACGGGTGACCTTAAGAAAGCACTCCGCAACGTTCCTGACGAGGGTTTTTAATCGAGTGGTGCAACTTTGGGCCAGCGCCTGTTACTGTGAACAGGTGACCGCTGGAATATACGATCCTCGAATATTGGTCGGCATAACCTAAAGCCCGCGCCCGTATTTTTATGACGGGTGACCTTAGGAAAGCAATTCGCAACTACCTCATCAGCTCAACCAACGGACTCGTTGTCGATGGGTAGGGCATCAACTGTCTTTTTCATAGTGGCAGTCCATAGCAAGATGTTTCAAGCTTAGTTAGAACTCTTTGTTTGTGGTTTCTTGTGGTAACCATAACCCCTTAGGTTTAGCCTCGGACCTTTATCCGGGATGAATAGAGCTTTGTACAGTAAAGTAAATGTATTTCTTCTGGAGTCGGGCGACTCGGCTTTGAGAACATTCTTTCTTCTGAGTACTTTCAATGATCTGTTTGGGATCAAGTAGGCTTTATCGAGCCAAGATCTTTTGAGGATCCAAATTCAATGGGTTGGATCGGCTGTTTTCGATGCCTGCAAGTGGCTAAGTATAGGGTCCGATGGACTCCTGTTCATGCCAATTTCTTATGAATGATGGGGATCGATGCCCCATAAATGCTTAACTCGGCTGTTGGGATAGCCTGAGCACTTTAGCTTTGCCTCAGCGTCTTTGAGATCGCGGTTGATTTCATTTGGCATTAGTCAATTTTCAAGCCAACAGGGCACTTCCCAGGGCTGAAAATGACTGAGTAGTGGACCTGCTTATGGTCTGATTAGGGAAATCGGTGAATATTATCGATGACCGTCTTTGAACAGGGGTGGATTATGTCCATGAAGATCGCGGTGCGATCGCGTTTCGATTTGCTTAGCAGAAGTCGATTTCCGGGCCAACAGGGCACTTATCAGGGCTGGAAATGACTAAGTAGTGGACCTGTTTGTGGTCTAATCAGGGAAATCGGTGAATTTTGTTGATGATCGACTTGAAACAGGGGTGGATCATGTCCACGAAGATCGCTGTGCGATCGCGTTTCGATTTGCCTAGCAAAAGTCAATTTTCGGGCCAACAGGGCACTTCCCAGGGCTGGAAATGACTTAGTGGGCTTGCCGACCGCTCGATTAGGGTATTCGAGGGTCCTGAGATCGGATAACCTCGTCGCAGTGCATGATTATGGTGTATCATGTCATGTAGAAGAAAATTTTCCCTCTCGGGCTCGGTCCAATTCCACCCGTTTCTTCTCGTTTTCGGCCGCTTTCGGCTCTTTCAGAAGGATTTCCTGAGCTGCCAAATTGGTGAAGTATTGGTTATTTTGGACCAAAACACTGATTTGGGCCATTTATCATTGACCGTTGGAGAATCTGATCCGGTGGATGGATAAAACTCATCGAGACGCATCTAGGAGAGGCGGTTTCATCAAAATCCGATCTCGGACGAAGGCGGGCCGCGCGACGGAAGGTCCACCCCTCCCATCAGTGTCCAGGCGCATGGGGGGTGTGGTACAGGCGCATGTCATGCTAATGTAAGCACATGTGGTGATGGTGGAGCTTTCAAGCGCATGTAATAGGGAGCCGGGCGCATGTGGCATCTCTCGGACGCATGTGGCCCCGTTTTTCATGAAAAATGGGAGTTCGGCAGGCAATCCCGGTGCATGTGGTGGTGCACATGCACCTGGACCTAAGGAGTGGGCGCATGTCCCTCCCAAACTTAGAGGAATTTTAAGATTTTTCGGCCAGAAAAGCTGGTGCATGTGGTGGAAAAAGCCGGCGCATGTGGGGGATATGCCGGCGCATTTGCCCAGCACTTAGAAAATTTCAGGATTTTCTTCCTGAACTTGGGATTCCGATGAGGAAATCCCTTTCCGGCGAGGGTTTCCGGTGAGGGAATCCACTCCGGCCAAGGCATCCGGCGAGGGGAGAGAAAGTAAGCGCATGTGGTGCTTACATCACTCTGAGGTCAGCGGGGGATGATCTCGTGCTGATGAATGAATGACTTCACTATTTATAGGGGATAATCGGGTTCGGGTCCGCCCGACGGGTATTTCCCGGCGCATGTGGTAGAAAACAGTGTCAAGTGCATGTGGCAGAAAGCAGCTAAGCGCATGTGGTGGATCCGAGCGCATGTCCTTTACCGGCGCATTTCTCGGCGCTTTTCGGAAAAGTGTTTAATTCACTTCCTTTCACTGATAGAGTGCAAGCGCATGTGGTTGGAGGCCAGGCGCATGTGATTTGCTTGCGCTTTCCCACTACTTAACCAGATTTTCAAGATTCCAGCACTTAGAAAATTTCAGCATTTCAGCTCCGACGAGGGACCTCCAAAGGACAGCTACCTTTTCTAGACATGCACTCACTGTCGCTAAGCCACTTCTAGGCTAGGATTGACCTCCTGAATGAAAGGGGTGGGGTGTGGAAGTCCAGGTGTTGCTAATTTTGGTACTTCCTTCCTAATTTGGAGCCTCCGGGTCGGCTTGTCGTATAAGAACGTTGTTCCGAGGAGCGCGCGCATGGAAATACGTATCGTAATGACTTCAAACTTGCTATTTAAGGGTTTTGGGGCACTTCGGATCATTTGGCGATGAAGCACATGTCCAGTTCCACACTGAAATGGTAGCTGTAGGCTTACGGACCCTTTTTTTGTCAGCTCCAAACGTGGATGAAACGCATTTCGAGGTGCGCAGGTAAAAATATGCACCGGATGACTTCGAAACTTGCAGGTTAAGGGTTTTGGGACATTTTGGATCATTTGGCGGTGAAGTGCATGTCCAGTTCCACTCTGAAATGGTAGCTGTAGGCTTATGGACCCTTTTTGTCAGTTTCGAGCAGGGACGAAATGCATTTCGAGGTGCGCGGGCAAAAATATGCACCGGATGACTTCAAAACTTGCAGGTTAAGGGTTTTAGGACATTTCGGATCATTTGGCGGTGAAGCGCATGTCCAGTTCCTCTCTGAAATGCTGTTTATGGATTTCGGTCGCTACCAAGCGATCAGGGTTGTGCTGGCGTTTTTGGGGCTCTCCCGGCCTCAAAACTTATCCAAATCATTGTCAATAGACCACGGGATGTTGTTTTACAATGGGTGCAAATTTGAGCCCCAACACTCCCATACTGAGATTTGAGCAGGGATTGACTTGAGCTGAGTCGCCACATCGTATGCGGCTTCATTTTTGTTGCCGAGGCCTGAGAGAGCGCCTTTGGGATCTCCTCTGTTTTGATTATCTCTTCGGATGCAACGCCCATAGGGATTCATGTTTCCCACTTCCGCACATTCTGGATAGTGCCATGGTACCTCTTTAGAATTTTCCTCACCTTTGCCTTCTAGGACCACCAGTTCTTGCAACGGTGCTGGTGTGGGTACCAGATCTTCCTCGTATGGAGCTTTTGCCTTGAGGAGTACATTGTTACCTGTGCTGAAGGAAAAATATCGAGGCTTGTCTTCATAGATCACATAAGGTCGCGGTCCTGGCTTGACCGTTCCTGGAGCAGGAGGCTCCCATGGAATGAATACTGGTCCTCTTGATATGGCAGGGGGTTTCTCTGTTCGTCCCAGCTGTGGTAGTGTGATTGACACGCCTCCGGGATTTGCCCCTTGTAATATGACTGGCTCAACTGAAGAGCTCCTAAAAAGACAATGGGCTCTTGCTGCTGATGAGTATGGTTTCTCCATGGCGAATTGTATTGTTCCTGTGCTGAAATTGCCCCTTGCAAGATGACAGGTTCGTATGTGGGCTCGATGTATGATTGTGCTCCTTCCAGAATGACTGGCTCCCAACATGAATGGCTGTAAAGTGCCCTTGAACAACTGGCACATCATATGGAAGTGTTCCTTCGAGTACTACTGTCTCGGAGACTGAAGGAGGAAAGGGACTTGCCCCTTGCAGGATCAGAGGAGGATTTGCTGTCCCATAAGTGTAGGCATGAATGGACTGGATAGGGGAGAAGAAGCGATTGAGGCGCTCTCCTTCTTCTATGCTATTGACGGTGGGGCCACGAGATGAATTGGGATCCGTCGGATGTTGAGGCAGAGGAGTCTGAAGGATATTGGTAGAAGCTGCTGCAGGAGTTCCAGGGACCGAAATGACGATCTTTCGGTCATCGATCAGATCTTGTATGTCATTCTTCAAAGTAAAGCATCGATCAGTGGTATGGCCACATCCTTGATGGTAGGCGCAATACTCATTTTCTCAGTAGTTTGGAGGTAGAGGATTTGGAGGAGGCCTGGGTGTCATCAGAGTGAGTAACTGCTTTTGTACCAGCATAGTCATGACTTGACTAAGTGGTTGCGTGAGTGGAGTGAACTTCCTGAGCTCCCTGTAATTCTGCCTATTCTAGTATGAGTATTGACCGTTCCCTCTGAACTGCTGCTGTTGTCGAGGTGGTTGTGGCTGTGGTTGAGGATTCGGTTGTGGCTGATACTGCTGAGGTTGGTGTTAAACCTGATTCTGCTGATACTGTTAACGTCCCTGTGGGGGAGCATGTTGATTACCCTGAGCAGTGGTTCTGATGTTGTTTACCTCTGTCGGGCGAGGAGGAGAACCGTTACGGTTTCCATTCCCATATCCGATGGGTCTTCCCTCCACTCTGTTCCTCTTGACTGGAGTGGCTTGATGAGGCCATGGGGAGATTGTCCCGGCACGGATTCCTGCTTCTACTTGCTCTCCAGCACGGATCAATTGTGAGAAATTCGCATATGGATGCGAGATGAGATATCCAGATATGCCTGGATATGTTGAATGAACAATCATGGAAATTTATTCTTCGTCGTCGACAGGTGTCCGCATTCTGGCTGCCATAGCTCGCCAACGTCCCACATAAGCTGATAGTGTTTCATCACTCCTTTGTTTGAGAGCCGCGAGGTCAGCTCTTCTGGGTGTCATGTTGAGATTGTATGCGAATCTGTCGACGAAAGCTTGGGAAAGTTGTTCCCATGTCCTAATGCGGTGGCAGTCCAATGAGGTGTACTAATCTAAGGTATCGCCTTTTAGGGATTTTTGGAACAAGCGAATGAGGGTCCCTTCATTTCCTGAGATTGCACTCAGCTCTCCACAGAAGGCCTTGAGATGTGCTGTGGGACAACCGCTGCCATCGTATCTTTTGAATTTTGGTACCTCAAAGTTTTGAGGTACTTGAGCATCTGGGAAAGGACACAAGTCTCTGAACTTGGTCGAAAGTAGATCGATTCCTTGTTGTCGCTGAAGCTGATTTTGCAAGATTTGGAACTGCTCCCGCAACTCGTCCAGTCCTGAGTGATCCGTTCGAGCGACTGGTGCCTCTTGGAGTAAGGCACATTCTTCTTCGGCATAGTGGTCGATGTTTTCGACCCTATGGGCTTGCTGAAAAGCAACTGCGGGTTGCTGAAATTGATTTGATGACTGAACTGGATTCTGATGAACTTGTGCTTGAACGGATTGTAACTGAACTGAGGATTGTACTGATGGTTGAACTGGAACCTACTGGAAATTAACTGGAGATTGCTGAATTGAAGATTGCTGAAAATTAACTAGAGTTTGCTGAATTGAAGATTGCTGGAAATTAACTGAAATTCCATCGGTGGGGATGTGTTGGAATTGAAAAGTGCTCCTGTTTGCAGGAGGTTGAGATGCTGGGAAGTGACCCCCTTGTTGGGTATTCGCCACTGTCCGCTGATTGATGTGGGCTTGACACTGACCCCCATTGTGGGCATTCGACAGTGCTGTCCCTGTTGCTGGAAATTGAATTGAAATCCCATTGGCGGGGATGTGTTGAAATTGAAAAGGGGTCCCATCGGTGGGGACATGCTGAAATCGACTGAGACTGTTGTTTGTAAGATTGACTAGAAGCTGACTGAAAGTTCCTGCGACAGGAGTGCTCTGAGGCGGCATTGTCGTCGCGGGAAGGTACTGAGGAGGATGCCCCATAGCAAAGGGCTGAGACGGCTGCTGTCGGTAGTCTTGGGCAGACTCCGATGGTTGTGCTTGATTTGAACTGGAGGCCAGAGGGACTCGGCATGGCTGCTGAGATTGCTGAACTGGGCCAACCTGGTTGTTGGCTGCTGCGGTGGCTCGTGCTTGCATGAATTGCAAGAGCATTTCTTGCATTACTCTCATTCCTTGTGCCAATTCTTACATGATTGGCGTATTCTCAATTGGCTGTTGCGCTGGAGGTTGCACTTCGGTCATTTTAAGAGCGGGGGAAGAGGTGAGTTTCCTCTTCGTGGTCAGACATGGCTTGCTGAGCCGGAGTGCGGATTATGCTGCGGAAGGGAAGTTGTTTCCGAACACGTTGAGCCCGAGGAGGCGCAATGGTGAGGACTATACTCTTTTTGGGTTTTGGGATTTTCTTTTTTTTTTTTGGGTAGAATGTTATGCAGATGAGATTGTATGAGGACTAATGACTTTCAAGTATAGGAATGATTCTGTTTTTCAAGTTGGATCACGACTAGTGGGACTAGCATATCCCCAGCAGAGTCACAATTCTGTGGACCCTCGCCGTTCCACGCTCCTGACGACGTTCTCCCCTTTCCTTTCGGAAAAAGAAGAAGGGTTGCGTGCGTGCGAATCGCCGTTTGTGCCACTGGCTCGCCTCATTCTCGAGGGCTTTGTTTGGTTGTCGTGTTAAGCTGGATGTGTTTAAATGAGTTTATATAAGACCAGAGTCACCACTAGCCAGTTACTTCGAATCTACAGTCAGCTAGACCCCGCAGAAACGTTAGAGAAGGGGATCTGAAGATTCCTTTCTCTAAAATGACTCCTTTTGATCGGCCAAAGATTCGAGTTAAGGGATCACGGTTACAGGGTGGGAAGAGGTTAAGCACCCCACACACTGCCCGTACCGAAGTATGATCTCTACTTCACAGAATCGAACGAATACTTGAAAGTCTGTTTTAATCCTCAGACATTCTCATAGATGACATGATGCATGGATGCAGGTCTGAACAGTAAGAGTTTCTGATGGGCAGGTTTCCATTAACAGGCAAGCCCAGAGCATACGCTCGAACTGACAGGTGCTTTATGCGAGATGCATGCTATGTGTTTGAATAATTAAAGTGCTCGTAGTGACTAATGTATGAATGCAGGTCTGAATAGTAAGAGTTTCTAATGGGCAGGTTTCCATTAACAGGCAAGCCCAGAGCATACGCTCGAACTGACAGGTGCTTTTATGCAGAATGCATGCAGTGTGTTTGAATAATCAAAGTGCTTGTAGTGAAGCAGGGGGGTTGGAAGAAAAGTAAATGTTGCACTTATGCTAGATGCGAATGAGATGATGCTGGAAAAGAGTAGCTAGATGGACGGAGGTGTCGCAAGGTTTGCTTCGAGTGGCTGGATCAAGACTTGGATGGCTTGGGAGACTTGGACCAGTGGTCAGGCTGGGCTGGACCAGGGCTAGGCTCTCCTCACTCGGGCTCTCCTTGGTGGAAAGATGGGCTAAAAGGAGATGGAGGGAAACTCGGAACGAACGGGTCGCTCTGGACTGGATGGGATTGCTGAAATGAGAAGGGGAGGGGGTATTTATAGCAGCGGGCAGTGGCAGTTCCCGTAAATATGTTTGGGCGGCACCCAGGGGGCCACCCGTACGGACGCTCTCGGGATCCCGCGAGCAGTACGGACATGTCTCGGGATCCCGCGAGCAGTACAGACCTGCTCGGAGGCTGCGATCTGGAACTCAGTGAGTTGACTCGATGGGTTGACTCAGCGGGTTGACTCGGTGATTTGACTCGACGGGTTGACTCGGTGATTTGACTCAGTGGGTTGACTCAGTGAGTTTGACTTTTTAACGATTTTTTGACTGGTTTTTCTTATGGGGTTTTTTAGGCTAATGTTTATGGGTGAGTTGACTGGGTTTAGGCTTGAATTGGGATTACAAGGGTGAGTTTGGCTGAGTTTGGACATGGGATTTGGGGGTATGGTCCTCCATTCATCTAGCTATCTCTACCAACAGTGTAGCCGAAGGTGGGGTGTCTACAGGGGCTATGGCCATCACATCCACCATGACGTAAATATGTCGTAAATTTAACCTACACTTGATCGAAATTTTGTGGACGGTTAGGATGTGCCCATATGTGCGCCATATGCCATTGTTCTTGGAAGTAAAAAGGGCAGGCATGACACATAGAACAAAATTCCAACTCAAACTTTCCTGGTTAAATTCTTCCCCGAGAACTTTATCAAATTGACGTAGCATTTCTACATATTCTGCGGGGTTCACTTGGTATAGAGAAAAGCTTAATAGGACCAACCCAGGGACAAGATCGATTGTGTGCTGAATGTCCCATTTGGGTGAAAATTTATCCCATAAATCATCTGGTGGGATATCACAAGTCATGTGAGTATCTACCATCATATCCTCACTAGTCTCCTTTTCAAATTCATTCGTGTGCATTATGGTAATAGACTTAGATTGTGACTCTACATCACTTAAGTCACACATGACATCGGAAGTGGTGTGGTCTCAATTTATTCGACCTTTTCATTACTAGCACATACTTCGTCATCCTCAATGATGATGATCAATGCCTCAATTTCTTCCATTTCATCACCACTGATGCCAGGCACGTACTCTTCCACTTCATAAGCATCATGTTTGGACCCTTCCAACTTGTCGTTCACCAAGGCATGATTTTAATCATTTTTTTATAGCCGGGGCTAACCTGGCTTTGATACCAAAATTTGATGCAGGACGGCCTAATTATGATGTATGTATGAAACATAAAATTCAGCAAATAAATCCAACAATCTAAATTAAACATTCAACAACTATTATCATAGTCAAGAGAATTGTAAAGGAAACATGTAATAAAAGGGGTCATCATCACAATCTCATAGTGAGGGTTTCAAATCATGCGTGGATTGGATCCGGTGAGGGATGAAACCTTCCGATCTTGCATAGTTATGATCAAAACGTGTAATGGGATTCACTAGTCCGGAAGAACAAAGGATTTCTCGGATTAGGGAATGAAAATCTGAGAGAAATAGGTTTAGGGATCAATTCTCAGATTTTAAGTTGTGGATAATGGGAGAAATAAGTTTAGAAGAAAAAAGGAAGAAAAAGAATTACCTTAGAAGAAAGTTGGAAGGAGGGAAGAAGAAAGAAAAAGAAAATTGGGGAAGAAGATGAAGATCCACAAAGAGAATGAGAGGAGGAAGATAAGCCACGAAAGCTTTTTCTTCTTTTATCAAATTAATAGCATAATGAAAAAGGTTTAGGGCAACACCCTTATAAAATTTAAAATTAGTATAATTACCAAAATACCCCTACTAACAAAATTTCAAAAAAAAAGATATTTGCATGAAAAAAACGTGTGCACACTAACCCAAAACCCAAATAAGTAAAAGTGCATAAAATAAACTCAAATCTAAGATGCCTGATGGGCTCCGATGATGGTGTGATGAAAGTGGGCCATGACGAACCAACGGTCTGATCACATTATCATCGCGATCCAACAGTCCGATCATCTCCTCCAAGCAACTTACACATGTCTTCTCAAGGTGAGGTCTTTTCAAATGCCTCGGATTACATGTGTAAGGTCTTCGATGCTCCTCAAGTCGTCACAAACGATTTAGACCCGTCATTATCGAGCCATAAAGATATAGGTGTCGTCGCCTCCTACGCTGATAAACCTTAAAGGGCCTGATGTCCGCATCAAATCTTTAGTCGAATGCCCCAATATGTGGTGATAATGACAATAATCCTTTTCTTTCATCTTCCCCACATCTTCAGGGCATCTTGACTGAGGTAGTTCGATCATTCCCCTGGCTAATAATTGTTTAAGCATAAGGAGTATGTCCTCTCTTATGAATGCATACCCTTCATGCTCATCATATCACCTTCATTTTTTATCTGTTGTCCTTCTTGAATAACTGTTCTTATTCTCTCTTCCGCCATGCTCATATCTTCTTCAGGGATTATCTTCTTTCCTCTCTTTGTCAACGACATTTGTTGACGTCCTGTTAAAACTCTATCGTGGTGGTTCAGTTCGAAAAGCTAATACTTTCTTGGCCATTTTTTCAATAGCATGGGCCTTTGTGGCAAGATCATGGAAAGTCGTTATATCAGATCCTGTGAGGCCAAATGTGACTTCGGGTTTATTACAACTCAAACACAATTTAACTTGCACTTCTTCTCCAAGAAGTTGAGGACAAGGTGCCCCGAGAGTCTTCCATCAGTCGATAAATCTTTTGAATGCTTCACCTTCTCTTTGGTGAATAGCAGCAAGCTCGATCAAACTAGCTTCCCTATCCAAAGGGAAGAAGTTCACCATGAAAGCATCCTGCATTTTCTCCCATGTGTGAGTAGACCCCGGAGGTAGAGTTGAGGACCATCTTAAAGCCTTTCTTGTCAGATATTATCCAAATAGTCGTAAACGGTACTATAGAACCATAGAGAAATTCCCCATGGTGGTTATGAAGTGCATCATGTGTTCCTCCAGCAGGACATCCCCATTGAACTTCTGAAAGTTCAAGTACTTGAAGTTGGTGGGAAATGGTATTTCTTCAATCTCGCGAGGATATAACGTTCGGTACTAGAACCTCCCCCTCTGATCCTGTTCTCTTTCTAGACGGACAACTTCGACGACGACTTGCCGAATTTTTTCCTATGTTATAGTTTGAGCAACAACTGTTGCAGAACTGTGAGACCTGACTCTTTGCAGCTGCAACCCTTCTGCCTGCTGGCCAATCTCGTTCATAACGGTCATCATCAAAGGAATAGTAGCTTGAATCTTGTTACCAGTTAACACTGCCAACGCATCTCGAAGGCTTTGGCATTCTTCTATTAACATAGTCTACACATGTGCCATCTCAGCCAAATGTTCATCCGTCACAGGAAAATTTGCTTGACTGGTACTAGCCATATCGACTGTAGCCTCTTTGATTTTTTTGTTGTCCCAATATCGAAGGGGAAGATGAGTAAACCGTTCTTGGTGACGTGACAAAGAATGACCTGCAACTTAACTCAAAGTTAGCGCGTTGCTGTCTCGGGGAGTTAGCCGATCCAGAGTATGATGCATTTGTTTCAGCAACCCGCATTGGCTTTATCGTCTGTAGTACCGTAAGTAATAGTCCGTTTGACAAAACTGCTTTCCCTTTCCTCTTCTAGCTTGTTGGGGAAGCTGTCGCATACGTACTTCTTGTTGTGGTTGAGAGTGCAGGGAAATCCTGTGAAGCAAAGCAAAATCCTATTTTTCCCCGGAAGAGTGCTGGTGGTGTCAGAGCGGGATTATTTCTAGTGATACTTTGCGTAATCGCTCCTCTTACTGTTCTCAATGGTACAAGGCTTTTTGCAGGAGCGGATCGGGTCTTCCCTCTTTGGGTTGTCACCATTGTCCATTCTTTCGTGTTCTTCTGTACCACAGGTGAAGTAGAGCCTATTAGAAGTATTAACCAGAATAATCTTCTCCAATGTTCTTTTACGAAAAAAATTAGCTTCATTTGTGTAGGTAACAGTAAACCCACCAGGTGTAAAGTGAAAAAACACCTTAACGAGAAAGGAAACCATGGAAATTGCAAGAAGATAGAATAACTAAAATAAAAACATGTTAAAATTAGTTGTCTTAATTAATCCATACCATATCTTATTTTAGAGATGAAGGGTGGAATGTTCCTGTTGAGAGTCATTATTTTGGCATTTTTTTATAGCGCCTGTTGATGAAAAACGTCCCCCATTCATTCCGAAGTTAGTATTAGAGTGTACATATTTCAATTAGAGATTATAGATTCGATCCCCAACAGAGTCGTCATTTTGTTAAATCAAAATATGGTTTGATTGGTCGATATATTTGTATTCTAATAAATAACAAAAGGAATTTGAATAGAAGACATTCATCATCAATTAATTTATTAATATGAGTTCTTTCACATTCTGTTAATTAAGTCTCTTAATTTTTAAAATAAGTTACAATTAATGTACCAAATGAAATGAACTATTAAAAATTAGTTTCGGCAACATTTCGGATCTGTTTTGAAATTGCATCAGATAGTCTACACCCAACATTGACACGCTTTGCGGAAGCTTAGAGTGGAGCTTATAGAACTATGGCTAAGTCCTGGAGGGAGCTGATTAGGACATTTTTAAGTCCTTTAAAAACTCATACTTAATTAACTAATTAACAATTATAAACTAATTAAATCAAGAACACTTAGCTTCCAAGCTTAAGCGGATCCAATCACGAAGGCTACAAAAGATTAAGCAATTAAGCAAACTAGCCTAAGTACATAGATTATAAAATGATGCAACATGTTAAGCGTCTAATCAATGTGCAATATCTAGACTACAAATGGTTTAACTATTTAAGCAACTAATCTAGAAAGCTAAGTAGACAATATGAGATTCATCATATTGAGCATATGTCTACAAGCCTAATGAACATACATCTTGTGTGTGAATGTGCCCATCTAGAACATAGCATTCAACTCATTTATCATTAATATAATTAAGTAATCCAAAGACAATGCATGAATAAAAGAGTGCTCAAATGACAATCACAATCACAAGCATGCATAGTGGTTCGGTTTCCCTACTCCACTCCCGGTTTTCGTACTCATCCCTTAAGCACACTGAAATTCACTGAGGGAGTTTAAATCAGATTCATCCCACCCTAGGTATTTTAAATTGGTTCCACCCAACCGAAGAGTTTAACATGGTTTCTCCCAACCTATGATAAATATTTTAACAGGTTCATCTCTCAACCTAGATATTTATGGGTTCCATCCAACCCAGGAGTTTGACAAGGTTCCTCCTAACCATTCGGTCCTACTCAATAACCCAACGTACACTCCCGCCAAAGGCTCCCCTTAGAGACTTGGTCGAGTTTGATTCCCAACTCTCATACTCAATCCTTCATAAGGAAAGAGTGCAACTATTCTCTTACAATTGACAACTTACTTTGTCGGATTGAGCCCCTTGTTTAGCGTCGCTTCGGATTGCTTGATCTCCGCTCTCCCTGCTTCAATCATCTCCCATTTGCTCCCCTGATCATGTTGCCGATGTGTTGTCAATACCTCAGCTCCACCAATCAATCACCTTGCATATGGTGCTCTTTGAGATACCCAAGGTGATAAGAGATAAGTAGAATCTGCTACAAAAGGTTATGTGTTGCAAGCCTAGAAGGATTCACCTATATGGATCTTTAGAGAGGTTAAGACAAAGGATCTACCTATGATGTAGGTGTCTAAAACATCTAGAGATCAAAAGAAAGCAAGTTCATCTTTATATGAGCTATTGAATGCTCCAACTTGTGATGAAACACAAGGAAAATGACTTAGAATAGATAAGATTAGAGCCTAATCATATAGGCAATGTGGGTGACTTCTAATGCACTAAAATCTCTCTATCTAGCCCTCAAATTTAGTCCCTCCAATATATAGAAAAAGTTATAATGGATAGAAAATATTTGCCAACGGCTATCTGTTGGTTAACCTACAAATCCTGTTAGTCGGCTAAATTAAGCCATGGACAATGTTTGGTTACTATCTAATTTTTTGCCTTTATCGGTCGGTCGATTAGTCTGTCGGTCAGTCGATACTTCCTGCTAGCTGGCCAACTGGTTGGCTGATAACACATGAGATTTGATGTTTTGGTTTGTATTTTTACAGCAACTCATGAACCTCTTAGGCCTTCCTTTGGGTGGTCTTTTGAGGCATCTTAGGCCATTATAAGATGACTAAAAGTATGCCTATTGGGTCAAGTCATCTAGTGGTTTGATTTTGGTTTTGGTTCAAGGGTTTTGGCTCACCAAGGCATCCCATTTACCTGTTTCTTCTTCCTTGATGCAGCTTGTCCACTTTTGTTTTCAATCTTCATCTTCTTTGGACTCAACCAACACCTAGAAACATGAACCTACGTAATTGACAAATAAGGTGTACTAGTATGCCACAGAAAAGTGCACTAACATGTTATGGTCCACCAAGATGGAGGAGGAATTATGCGGGTTTGGAACCCCTGTTGTATACTTTAGACCAAAGATTAAATCATCCCATACTTGAAAATCATGGCCAACAACTTAAATTGTCAACTGGAGGAAAGTTGTGTGGTTGCAACTGGTGTTGTGCGGCTGGGCCTCATGGAGTTGTGCGGTCGTGCAATTGCTTGGCATAACTGTGACTTTGATGCTTGGAGTTTCATGCCTTAAATGCTTAGAGTTGTGTGGTCACACAACTTGGAATTGCACAACTACTCTTCTTGTAGTTGTGTGGCTGCTTTGTTTGCAGTTGTGTAACATTTTCAGAATTCGGACAACAACTCCATTCATACAACACCTTCAGAACCCTCGCAACACCTTCATAATGAACTTTTTATGCCATAACAATAGGTAATCTCTTCTATTTATTTATTTATTTTCGTATAAAAAAGTTGTAGCAACCCTTAGATTTGATCATTCTCGAACCAAGTGAATACACGAGTCTTAGTGATAGGAACCTGGATTAACGCGATTAAACCCTCTCAGGAACTAAATAAATGCACTCCATTAGATCTAACCTACATTTAACAATGCCCGCTACAACCCTATGATAGTGCGACACAAAGTTTTATTTCCAAAATAACCCTACCGGTGCTCGAAAAGCTAAAAAGAGCTCTAGACCCTTCGTTGGGTGCCAACGATCGCAAAACTAAATGTCATTGTTCGCCTTAATGAGCTTGACATTTGGCCTAGATTGGATTCATAATGCCGTACCTAGAATCGTTCAAGTTAGACTGAAACCTAGGTATGTGAGTTATGCGACTCACCTTACTATTGGATTTTCAAAACTATATAAAGGAAATGAAATCTAAAAATTGGTAGAAAATCACAAATTTGGGGTTTTTCTTGAGTTTTCTTCTAGGGCTTGCATAAATCCTTCAATTTCGTCGTCGTTCTTCGTACCGATCGTAGGTGGGCCATGCTTTGAGGTAAGATATCCCTCTTATTGCAAAAATGAGGAAGTTTTGTTAGGAATTTTCAATTCTAATTAGGGTTTATGCCGGATTTAAGTGTTTTAGCTAGATTCTCTTCGAATCTTTGAGGAATACTCATCCCTAGCTCGTAGATTCGTCAATTAGGTAAGGATTATTCTCCTAAGTTATTAATTATCAACCCTTAATGGCTTTGGATAGTGAAATTTATAATTTTGGGTAAAATTCATTCAAAGTTGATCATTTGAATAATTCACGTACGTTATGTGTTTATTTAATAACATGCTTCTATTGATGTATGAATTCATTCTTATTTGAGTTGATTTTATGAAATATGTGATTTAGCGCATTTCACATGTCAAGTGTTTAAAATGCATAAATGTTGAATTCAATGTTTATTGTGAATTCGTACTTATTAACATGCTTAGAAGTTCATGAAATTATTTTATGTGAGATTTAAATATGGAGAACTGTTAATGTGTGGACAACTTACCTTGGGTTGGGCCGTCACAGACTCGTTTGGTTGATTTGGGCAGAAGGTGGCTAACCAACCCTAGCTAAGACAATTTAGTCATCGTTCACTTGACTTTACCAAATTAGTCCATTCAAGAGGAAATCTCAATTGTGTGAATGTTGCCGAAGATTCTATGAAATTCAGGATACCATAATTTTTATTGTTATACAGTCACTATCATTAGGCATCCGTTTCTCTGACGGCCTACTCGTTACAACTCATGGGCCAGGCATGGTGTTATAGGTCGTTGTGCTTGTGTTGTCTTTGGCTTGTGTTGGGTGATGAGCCCCGCAGTTAGCCTTGAGCATATAAGGAGGACTCTTGTGTCTGCCATCTTTATGTTAATTTTGGGTGATAATCCATTAGCAATGCCCGTATTTATGATTTGATGACTTATAGACTTCGAGTAACGAACACTGATGGAATGGGGGACCTCGGTGATGAGCCGGTAATCCTCCTTACTTGACTCGTGATATAATTGTGGTATGCTAGTTTTGCCAATACTAGTAGTTGAAGACAGACTAAATAAAGACTAGACAACCATTCATGCATCACATAGGTGTTCAAGTGTTTGGTTGCCTTCTTGGTTATGTCAACCTTGACCCTTCATGCATCACACAGGCGTTCGGGTGTCTGATTTCCTTATTAGCATGCTAGGCCTGACGTCACATGAGTGTTCAGGTGTCTAGTTGCCCTCTTGGTTACGTTAGCCTTGACACTTTTATTTCGCACCATCACTCTAGAACATAACATTTGCATATCATGGTTGCATGCATTATTCAACTAAAATAGAAAAAAATGTTTGTGATCTTATGCTTCATTAGTTGTACCTGATTTCGTTGATAACATGTGTAACTTAGGAATTGGTAACACTGAGTTGATCACTCACTCCCACTTGAGATGGTGTTTTAACACATCAATTAGATACTTTTGGCGCAGGATCAATAGACGCACCGGTGGTAAACAATGATTACTACAACCCCATCTCTATCAAGTCTTTCTTCTAGTTCACTGACGAGCAGCATTAGGTTGTTATGCTTGTCTATTTAGATTGACGTTTTGGACAGATGATATTTAGTTTTGGACATGTGTTACATTCATTCTTTTGGACGTGTATATATTAGGTCTCCAGTTGTGTGGACTCTATGGTTGTTTTGAGATGATTGTATGTATGCTGCACTTTATTTTCATGATAATACACTGTTTGGTTTAATCCTATGCTTTTGTTTGTGATGTCATATGAATTAGACCTTTAAATTATGCTTCCGCATTGATAATGACACCTAGAAAAAGGGGGTCGCGTGTTTACTCGATCCCTGATTTTCGAGGCGTGACAAAAGTTGTGTTAATTTCATGTTATTAGTAAAGTCTTCATAGTGAGAAGATACTATATATATAAAAACATAGTGGTTGATACACATACATCTTTAGGAGCCTACTGTGATGTGGAAAGTACATCCAATCCTGTCCATCATATGTGTCCCCTGATTCTCTCTTATGGCCATAAAAAAGACCGATTGATCATTAGATAAACCACATGACATGGAATAAAAAACATTGATTAATTATATGACAGAGAACAATTGAGAAGGGGCGCTCATCGTTAAAACCTTCTAGATTACGCGGAGGGGTCATTATGTGTGTGGAATTTAAGTGTTGAAAATAGTTTAAACTATGCAAAAATAAATATTAAAGAAAATAAAAGAAAGCTAAAAGAAGTTATTAAATGACTGAGTTGAAGCGTGATATGAATAACTTGGCCTGAAACCGAATTTGCCCTCCTTGGACTGCATCTCAAATATAATAAGATTCTTCGAGCAATTAACCTCTAGGAGACAACGACTATAATTCGGTTCGGCGGTGCATTCATTGTACGCAGGCTCGAACCACGTATAACCTTAACTCGAGAGTACCAAGTCAACTAAAAACAGACTTAGTAAAACGGAACTTAGCATTCAAAGAGTTTTTTTTCAAAAAAATAAAGAGTTTTTTTGTGTTATAAAATCGGAGTAAGGAAGTCTATTTAAAAATACTTCGAATAGGTGTTAAAAATGTCTTTTTGAAAATGAGTTAGGTCCATTGGATTTAAACCTAATTGGTGTAACCCTTCAAACAGGATGTGAGTGTGAATACCCTAGTAGTACACCATGGGTGCATTCACACTCACACTTGAAGCTGTACTCACACACGCCAAAGTTTAAGCATATGCCCATGCCCGATGTGGCCACACGTGCATGTGCCACAGCCATGCTTGACACATCTTAGCTCGGCTCAGCTCACATTACAAATAAATAATCCAACAGAAACTCCAAGTACCTTGTCCCCTTGAAGGCCCAAGCCTTCTACACCACATCCCACATATAACTTTTTCACATTCCTTTTACATTTTCGTTGTCGGACTATTTTCAATGGAAGATACTCAAGGGATAAAGAATTTCAAATTTTCTTTTAGAAAAAAAGTTTTGAAAGTGATGGACGTAACGTCCTAGTGGGCCTCACCCATGTTTAACATGTGGCTAAAGGGGATTCAATGGTTGTAACAACCAAACCGTATTAATGTAGTTTTAAGAACTAACATAATTCATCTCCTTATTTAAAGAGGGATGAGAGAGTTCGGACTTAAGGGAGTTTTCCATCCACACGATCTATAGTGTGGAATTCCAATCGTGAGGGAAGGTTTCTAGTAAATCCATTCTTTCACCGATGAAGAGAGCAAATCCATTTTTTGGTGAAGTGAGATGCATCCAGCAAGCTCTGACGGATCTTTTACCACCTTCCACTGTGGGTGGATTAACGATTCGCCAACCGTACGAATCTAACATTGGTATCAGAGCCAGAGAGGTGCGCCTTCATCGCTTTTATCTGGTATTTTTTTAATACTAGTTGACAGAGCATAGACTTGATCAAATTATCACTTCCACTAGATGGATTATCTAATCAATATTCTATGTTCAATCATATACCTTTCATCTACCGTACACATGGCATGTTTTTTATACAAATCTAGACTTGTCAAAGTCATGTGCTGGTCTGCCCCTTTGCAGATCTAGCACAGTCTACTAATTAGATGTTCCTAGATATCCAATTGGTAGTCTTCCAATGGATAGATGAAAATAAAATAAACAGTGATGAAAATTCACATAGAGCTATGAGATGGTTAGACTTGAAACCTCCTCTTTAATTAATTTCTTTACTGACTTGCACACATGTAAGCCGATTAGACTTGAACGCTTTTTCTTGTCAGTTTCTTGTGCCCTATACCCTAACCACCGTCCATATTGCTTGATGATGTTTGAAACATGTGCAAATGAGAAAAGTTATAGGGCATTTTTTCAATCGTACATTTGGGGGCCACATCCATCCAATCAATCATTGTGACTAAATTATGATGTGGCCGGTGCTTAGTTGCATGAACCAAACGAGGCATAGCATGTGAGGTCAAGCTTCTATGGTCTACCTTCAATAGTGGCTGATCACCACCATTTCCTTCAGCGTGGACCCTTAGACGCTGGATCTGCCTCATGACAAAAGGGCCTTGTTGATATTTGTGTTTTCTTCTCTCACCATGTTTGAAAGAGTGGGGTCCATGTTAGCTTTGAATCTACCTCTTTTATTGAGGTATGTCACGTCTAGGCCTAAGTGACGTTGTCACCAGTTTAGATGAAAAATAAACATCATGGTGGGCTCCACAATATGGTTTCAACAGTATGCCCTCTCCAGATTAATGGAAAAGAAATTGGACAGCCTTGGTAACGATTTCATGACCATCTAATTAACCAAAAATAATCTTCAAGCATGGTAAATCAAGTGGTCTTAAGCCACTGAGGTCAGCGATACGTCATACCGATCAACACCTCCAATATATGAACTTAACTAGTGGATGATGAGTGGACGCTTACAGGCTCCTCATTAAGGGCATGCAAATTGAGGATGTAAAACTTTAATATGGTGGACGTTTGAAGAGATGACTGCAGTTGATTGTCCTGTCTTTCGATCTAATGATGGATGACTAATTAAAGTGACAACATTCAACGATGTTGCGGGCCATGAATGTGTGGTGTTTTGGTCTTGAATATAATATTATAAGTTATATCTCTATATGTAGCAATAATGACATCAAAAAATGTTGTCGCCGACCTCAACAAGGGCGAGAAACTTGATGACAACAACTATGATATCTGGCATCACAAAATCCAATATCTATTGGATAAGCAAGGTCTTTTAGAAACACTTACCACATATATGGACCTGCCTGAAGAAGGCAATACTGTCATCACTGGCGCCACCAAGAAGAGTACTAGAGATGGCTTAAGAGGGATCGATATGCGCACTTTACTATATTGAGCAGCATGCACAATGACCTCATTGGCGAGTTCGAAAGGTCACACCACCGCTCGAGAAATGTGGAACTCCCTAATGCTTGCTTACGCTAGCATCACCTCTACTTGACTAAGAGCTTTGACTCTCAAATTTGACACCTATAAGATGGCTCCCAACGTTTCAATGGAAGAGTATCTTAGAAAAATGTCGGCAATGATCCGTGAGTTAAAGGCGGCAGGAAATGTGCTCACAGATAAGCAACAGATCCTAACTGTCCTACCCTCCCTTTTGGATTCCTGAGAGCAAATGAAGCTCATGATGATGCACAATGAGAGCATCAAAACCTTCACTCAACTGTCGCATCATCTACAATTGGAAGCTGAATGCCAATCTGCACATAAAAATGAGTCACATTCTTGGCAGAGCCCAGTGAGCATAAGGGTAAAAGACCCTAGCGCAAACACAAGGGCAAAGCCTCCCAGGGGAATAGTCAGGAAGGAGAAGCACATATCCAAAAGCAGAATGGTGGCCAGAAAGATAAGGTAAAGGCAAAGTGCTACAACTGCGGGAATCTTGGTCACTTCGCTCAAGAATGGTCTAAGTCGAAGAAGGTATAAACTCTCATTAATCCATATACTCATGCTTTTGTCTACATTGAGGTTTTAATTGCTCATACAACTGACCATAACTGGGTTGTGGATTCAGGAGCAACCCAGCACATAGCTACGGATTGGACGAGGTTCGTGGAGTATCGAAAGTATCTAGCTGGAAGCCGGAGAATCTTCATGGGAAATGGTTTCTCAGAGGATATATTGGGAGTTGGATCATTCCAGCTCCACTTGCGAAAAGGTCGCACATTACTCCTTTATGACGTACTCCAAGCGCTCGGTGTTAAGCGCAATTTGCTTTCTGTGCCTTCATTAGTTAGACTTGGTTTTTCCTTTACTTTTCATTTTGATGTGGTGGATATATTCTTAGATTCTTCTTATTTTGGACACGGTTATATTAACAATGGTTTATTTGTGCTTGATTTTAATTTTTCATATGATTATGATGCACATACCTTTTTGACCTCAATTGACACTGACTCGCGCATCTGGCATGCTAGACTGGGTCACATAGGTCAGGATAGAATGCGTAGACTCGCTAGAGAATACCTCTTAGACCCACTCGCAAACATAGTTTTTCCTACTTATGAACATTGTCTGATTGGGAAGTTAACAAGAAAACCATTTGGAACGGTGGTACGCACATCAGCTTCCTTAAAGCTAGTTCACTCTGAGATCTGTGGACCCTTAAATTTCAAAACTCACTGCGGACAGTCCTATTTTATCACATTTATAGATGATTATATGCGGTATGGTCATGTCTACTTGTTATCGCATAGATCCGAGGCATTGGAAGTGCTTCAGGAAATATATGCTTGAATTTGAGAACCAGACTGAGAGAAGAATTAAAACCCTACGGACAGACCGCAGGCGTGAGATTTTGTCTGAGCAATTTTCTAAGCTTTGTGAAGGAAAGGGCATCCGTAGGCAATTGAATAATCCATACACCCCGCAACAAAATGGTGTTGAGGAGAGGAGGAATAGAACTTTACTCAACATTGTGTGATTGATGATGGCGCAAGCAAGCCTTCCTCTTAAGTTCTAGGGGGATGCACTATTAACTGCAGCCTACATCCTCAATCGAGTACCTTTTAAGCCTATTCCAACGACCCCCTATGAATTGTGGTGTGGCAGAAAGCTCAACTTGAGTCATCTGCGCCCTTGGGGATCAGTCGATTTCATTCACATTCCATCTCAAAAGACTGAAAAATTTGATCAGAGATCCTTAAAGTACATTTTTATATGATATCGTAAGAACTCTAAGAGTTATGTTCTAATCCATGAACAAGAAAACGGCAGAATAATTGAAATGGAGTCGCGAGATGTTGATTTTGTCGAGGATAATTTTTTGAGCAAGAAGAAGTCTCGGGACATTTATGAATTCTTTGAGATGGTAGACTCAGATCCTAACTCAGTCTCAGCCACTCAACCGTCACTCGACAAGGGCCAGGATATTAATCACCCATCTGTTGATCTAGCTGAGCCAGCGATCGTCGACGACAGTGGGAGGTATCTTTTTCCTAGTGGGAGTGTACCACATGAGGCCGATACCGACTCAGACAATAAGGTTGAACTAAGGAGGAGCACTTGTGGACTGAAACCCCATTGTCATATTGAAATTGAGGGGGAATCATTTATGGTTGCTTCCTTAGATGACGATGAGCCTGGCTCATACTAGGAGGCGTTGTCATCTCCTGCTGCGAAAGAGTGGATAACAGTTATGGAGGACGAGATCCGTTATATAGAGAAGAATCGAGTCTGAGAACTCGTAGATCTTCCACCTTGACGAAAGACCGTCGGGGCTAAATGGGTCCTAAAAGTCAAGTGAAAGGAAGATGGAGTGATAGACAAGTTTAAGGCTCGACTCGTTACGAAGGGCTACATTCAAATTAAGGGCATAGATTATAAGGAGACGTTCTCCCTAGTGGTGAGACTCGTCTCGATCCGCCTCATTTTGGCTATTGTCGCACATTTGGATTTGGAACTCTATCAAATGAATGTGAAGATGACATTTCTAAATGAAGACTTAGATGAGGAGATTTATATAAATTAGCCTATAGGCTTCAAGGTTAAAGGACAAGAGCGCAAAGTTTGCCACTTTAAAATGTCTATCTATGCTTGAAGCGTTCATCTAGGCAGTGATATCTAAGATTCCATCGAGCTATCACCTCTAATGAGTTTACGATGATTGAGGAAGACCACTGTGTGTACGTTAGACAGTTCGGGTAAAGTTTTTTAATCTTGTCTTTGTATGTTAACGACATTATATTAGTTGAAAATGACAAGAAGATGATAGTCGCTACCAAGAAGTGGTTGTCCTCTAACTTTGAAATGAAGAATATGGGTGAAGCATCTTTGTGTTCGGGATCAAAATTCATAAAGATTGCTCTAGAAGACTTCTTGGTCTTTCTCAAGAGACTTATATAAAAAAGGTGCTCGAGCATTTCCAGATCTAAGGATGCAAACCCATCAACACTCCTGTCGAGAAGAGTCATGGACTTAGTCTTAATCTCTGCCCTAAGACAGATATAGAAAGGGCTGATATGACACACATTCCATATGCAAGTGCAGTTGGTAGTCTGATGTACATTATGATGTGTACTCAACCGAACATCTATTTTGTGGTAGGGTTGGTGAGTCACTATCAGAGTAACCTAAGAATGGGCCATTGGAGGGCTGTAAAAGAATACTCTGATAATTGCATGGGACTGCAGATTACATGCTATGCTACCAGGGAACAAATCTTCATCTACAAGGATACTGTGATGCAAACTGGGGTAGTGATTTGGATGAGCGCAAATTTACTTCTGGATATTCGTTCTTACTCGGTAGAGGGGGCATCTCTTGGAGAAGTAAAAAGCAGCCCTGTATCTCACTTTCTACCATGGAGTCAGAATATATTGCGGGCTACTCTGCCATTCAGGAAGCTATGTGGTTAAGGAGGTTTCTTCAGCATTTGAAATGTGTACCACATGCTCATAACCTCGTCAGATTACATTGTGATAGCATGGTAGCCATTGCTTATGCAAAGGATCCCAAATATCATGGAAAATCGAAGCATATCTAGATTCGCTATCACTATGCTCGAGATATGGTGGCGAAGAAGAAAATGATCCTGGCGCATGTACTTATTGGTGAGATGGTCGTTAATCCGCTTACTAAGCCGATCGCCGAAGATGCTTTTCAGACTCACATCAGGAGTTTGGGTTTCCGTAGGATGTGATTTTGTGACATGGACACTTTGATTCTTTTCCTTTGTCAGATTATTTATATTCAGATCTATATGTATTCCTTTATTTATGTTTATGGACGAACACATTTATAGCATATACATTCGCCGTGTTCTTTTATGTGAGATGTGGATTGAAGTACGTGACTTGGCAAAGATTGTGTATCTCACATGACTATCGCCCCAACGCATTCTTTGTGAGCAGGATGAGATGTGATAAGTAGAATCGATTATAAGCACATCGCCTCGAACTCAGTTCGAGATGAGGTCCACATAAGACCAAATATGACCGTTCCCACTAGGATCATGTAGCCTGAATAAGCCAGATGTGAAACTTCATCTAGGCGCTTGTGAAAGTGACTGAGTTGAGTGGCTCAGACTAAGCGCCCATATGACAGTTTGGTCAATATTCGTACGATGTGGAGGTTGATGTATTCCTTTTAAGAACTCCACCGTAACATTGTTGAGCTCCTAAATTATACATATTCTAACCCCATTGCATCATATCTTATGCATAATTTCCATATTTAAAAGGCCATTTAATGCATGTTTTGTGGCTATAGGAATGAGAGAGAGACTTCACTCAATTGATGTTCAAAAGATCATATTTAGAAGCTCTTTAATGATAACCAAAGGTGGGCCAAAGAAGGAAGAAGAAAGAATGAGAGAAGAGAGGAAAGAAAGGAAAGAAAAGAGGCTTGACCAGTCGGTGAAGAAGGCCACTACCGGTCTTGACTGGTCGGCCACCTTGCTGCCCCTTGTGAAGCTTACTGGAGCCACCCCTGGACAAGTCCGATCGGTCGGCCATAGGCTTCCCCCCTCTCTTGCACTCTCTGGACACCCAACTGGAGGGGTCTGACCGATCAAGACCGGTTGGCTAGCCCAGTCTGATTGGTTAAGATCGGTCGGCCAGTGTGTTTCTGCACAAGTCCAGAAACTTCTCATTGAAGCTCCGAATTTTCATGCGCTGTGCGTACGTAGCTACGGATTCTGGAAGTTTCTGAGTCGGTGGGGACTCTCCATTATAAAAGACACCTAGAGTTCATTCCTAAGGCATCATGGAAGGCTTGGGACTTGATAGGAGGTGAAGATGATCGTCGTGGAGCGTCTACAACTCTCCCAAACCGGGTTTTTATGCTTCTCATTAGTTTTTCATTATTTTTAGTTATAGCATGATCATGCTCGGCTAGAACCTCTTAGCTAAGACTAAGAGGTGAAGCTTGTAGTTAGTTATCATGTAGAATTTATTTGATTCAAGTACTTTACTTAAAGTTTGGATTTTTAAGTTCTAGTTTAATAAAGTTGGTATTTTTGGATGTTTTATGAGAGTTCATGTGCTTTAGACATGTGTTCCTTACAATTCCCTGAAATTATCATGTTTGGATTGATTAGATTCGAATTGTAGTAACCCTAGAGCATGCCATAGTCTCTTGGCATGACTGTTACTTCGAAGGCTATAAGTTTGAATTCCATGTGCTTCATTAGAACTAGAATCTTATTTTCTAACTTAAGTGGGGATTGTTTGTGTTTAAATGCTAAATCTTCCAACTATAAGAGAGATAGAACTTCGAATCTATTTGTGTTTATGCTTGGATGAATGAATTCATATGGGACTACTACAAGTGGATCATTGAGGCCTTAGTTCCATTACTTAATAGATTTTACAAAAGTTACTGTTTTTACTTAGTCTATGAATTTAAAATTTGAAATTATTAAAGTTGAAGTTGCTAGAATAGTTTGAATTGGTTTACCCTAATTCCATGTGGATCGACCTCGGTCTTACCGAGATTATTACTACATCACAGCCTTGCACTTGAGGCGAGCGAACAAACATGCTTTCATATGACATGTGCTAGCGACGACCGAAAACACCTACAGTGGATGGAGAATGGATCTGAGTTTCTCCTCTGTATGAGAAAATTGGTGCGTAGGTGACCACAGTGCCCTTATGACTGTGGGCTATGCCTTGAAGTGAAAGCCTAATGCTGCTACTCTAGCTCATTTTCAAAGACCATGTAGAAAATGGTATAATGGAGCGAGTCTGGGAAAGCGATCAGGCCAAGATGGATAGGTATGAGTGCTTTAGAAAGACTTTCTGCTTTTGCACCTTACAAGTTCATGTGTGCGAGCAAGATGGGTTCATGGCTGACCAACGTATTCCTTAGCACATTCAAACTCATGGATGCGAACAAGTACTGAAAATTCACTCGAGTTGAGAGAATCCTCAAGAGGTTGGTGTATATCCAGTCTGGTGTAATTAAGACGAGTCTGGGGCAAGTTAGTGTTGCGCAAAATGAGATGTATTATGCCAGTTAAATGGAAGCTTGGTATAATTACTCTCTATTGAGGTTATGCACTTCATTGGTTACACGTTGCATTCGTGGTATGAAAACTTCTTTCGCCTTTTGTGATACGATTAACAGGGGGGTTGGTGCCCGACTTGTCCGAGTTAGAGATGAAGGACGTAACATCTTAGTAGGCCCCACCTATGTTTAACATGTGGCTAAAGGGGATTCAATGGTTGTAACAACCAGCCCACATTAATGTGGTTTTAAGAACCGACATATTCATCTCCTTATTTAAAGAGGGCTGAAAGAGTTTGTATGTAAGGGAGTTTTCCATCCACACGATCTACAGTGTGGAATTCCAATCATGAGGGAATGTTTCTAATAAATCTATCATTTCATTGGTGAAGAGAGCAAATCCATTTTCTAGCAACGTGAGACGTATCCAGCAAGATCCAATAGATCTTCCACCACCTTCCTCTGTGGGTAGATTAACGATTTGGCAACCGTAGAATCTAACAGAAGGAATTTTCAAACACCAAAAGTTTTTAGTTGCTATAAACCTACAACATTGTGATGGTGAAGGACATCCAATTCCCTCAGTTTATGTCCCTTATGCTCTCGGAGGGCTAAAAAAAATCAATCAAATCTTTGTTATTTTCTCCTAGGGTTAAAAAAAAAATCAAGTCTTGTTTACCTGATTTGAAGATTTTGGTGGGAGTTACTGTGTGATGTAAACACCCTCTTTATGCATCTTATACATCACGAGCACTTTTATAACTTTTTTTTAATACCTTATAACTTAGCTAAACACATAAACTGTTTGTTTGCAGACACTTAAAGCTAGGTACAAGGTAGCTATCGATTGAGGGAGACTCATTGGGCATTCTTAACACAATCGACAGGAAGCTATGTCGGCCCAGCGTGGGAAGTGTGCCATTGTTTTCAGGCTATAGGGTGCTGTTGTGCAGGTTAGATGCACAGTCCATCACTCATATCTACAGGGAAGATAATTCGGTTGCTATGCTCTGGCTTGTACTAAAATGTCTTTTGCACGTACTTGGGTCCATGACCCTTCTTTCGTAGGAAAGTGTTTCATTTTGGTTTCTAGTTTAATAGTAACTAAAAATAAGAAGAAAAACAACAGAAAAGGCCAAAAATCTTGGGCTAGGATCTTCTATTATAGCATGGCTTATCCATGGTGGCCCATCTGCTTATCACCCTCCATCATTGGACCACACTCGGTCAGCAACGGCCACGCCAAAGTAAAGTTACAGTAGATATTGCTCGTATCATATGGCTGCCACTACAACTGCACTACCTATTTCTCCAAACGACGTGATACGATAGGCAAGGAATAATCACAATGAGAAAAAACTTTGATACTCTGGCGATGGATGATACGCTGCCATTAGAAATTACATATAAAAATTTGTAGGTTGGATACAAGTCGGGATTAAACTTCACCAAATTATGATTTCCAATTTAGATGAATCATGAATCAAATATTATAGCTTATTTGTTATCCGGCGGGTGGATACTGGAAGCCGATTGCATCCTGACCCCACTTTGATGGACTCAATCCAGGCAGAGGCTATGTGGGGCCCACCATGATGTATTGTTTTTATCCACGCCATCCATCCATGTTTTTAGATTTTTCCAGTGCACGAGCCTAAAAATGATGTAGATCAAAGGCTCATGTGCACCACACAGTGGAATTGAACGCCCAATCTAAAAAATCTGCTTGAGTAAATGTTTTGATCAAGCTGATTTTCTATGAAGGTCTCATGTGACCCTATGAACTGGTTGGATGGCAAATAATATCACGGTGGGCCCTAAAAAGGTTTCAACGGTGGGGCATTAGTGGGGGCATCATTATCACTGTTTGCTTCCTATAGTGTAGTCCACTTGACCCTTGGATATGCCACCATAGTTTCTACGTGGCGGCTATATGGCACGTCTATATTGATGGAGAGCAAGTTGTTAGAAAAGACCTGCTACACTAGCAAGCCTGACACAACTTATTACAATTGCTCTCTACCAATATCAACATGCCACGTGGCCAGTTCTTAACTTTGCATATGCTCAGGTAGTACCTAATCTTGGGATCCGCCTATTTTTGGGCTCATGCCCTAAAATGATCTTCAAGAATGAATGGAAGGCGTGTACATCATGGTAGGCCCCACATAGCTGGCAGGTCTCAATCGGATTTGTGGACATTTATTGGACGGTTAATAATGAAAATATCCAACGATCACCATTCATTAGACGGTTAATAATGAAAATTATCCAGTGGCTTTATTTCCATAAAGAGTGTCCGCAAATCAGATTGTTTCAAACAATCTGCCTTTAGGACCGTAACTTGGAGAGCGCCGATTTGCGAATTTAGTCCATTTTACATGTACAGTTGTGGGTGCTGCGTATCAAGTGTCGTATCCTACAGGAGTATAATAAGACAGAATCCTCTACAGACTACAGCCTACATGCCCCGTTCTGCACAGTGCCAAAAAAATAAAGCTACAGTAAAGCTCTGTGCGCCCTCCATGTTTCTTGTACAAAATCCACTCCGTCCATCAGGTGGTTTCCTCCACGTTAGGGACTGTGGAAAAAAAAAAACAAGACAAATTCAACGATCATGTGGACCACACCATAGGGAACAGTGGGGATGGGACTCCGATTATAAACTCGTGTGTGGACAACCATGGATTTTTTTATCTTTCATCAAACCCGTTCATCAGGTTTAAATTATCAGGATGAAGTGAAAATACAAAAAATGGCCCAATCCAAAATTCATACGGGCCACACTGCATTAACATATAGGTTTTAGATGCAAATTTACATGGGAATTGTTCCCATCGGTGTGTCCCACACAAGTTTTTTTTAATCATGAAAATTTTTCATGCACTGTAAACATAACTTTCGAACCTGATGGATGGAGTGGATTTCACCTACACAACACGGTTGGCCGCACAGAGGTTGGGCGTTTTAGGTGTTGCAATCGATTCCCGTCCAATTGTAGTCTAGTCATCCCTCCACATAAAACGCGGCAGGAAGATAAATCAATCCCAACCATCCATACACTCCATCTATCATAGAGATTTAAATCAACGGTTGCGATTAATTCTCTAATCTGTAATCGGATCTACCGTATCTTCTGCCCTTCCCCCAAATCTCTAAAATCCCACTAATTCCGGATTACATCCCAACAAACCAATCCAGTTTTGTACGGACACCCTTAACAAACAGCTCTCGACACTTTCAAAAATCATCTCCTGCTGTCCCAAAACCGTAATTTCCTTGAAAACCAAGTGCCCATTGCCACTTGCCTTCCCCGCTTTTATTTTCGTGCCCGTTCTCCGACCCAATGCGGGCACTGTCTACTCTCCCCCCTCTCAACCTCTTCTTTCAGCAACTCTCCAGCTCTTTTAAATCCCCGAAATACCCCTACAACACCAAAAAATCTCCGAAAAACACCCTTTAGAAACATGGCAGCACCCTCCACCGTCGATCCCCACGTCTGGAAGGCCTGCGCAGGTACAAATCTTCATTATACCACGTCGTTCATCAGTGTTGGAGGCGGCTACGCTGGCGGGCTCTGGGAGGGTCTTTGAAGTCATTTATTACCCGAGGGCTGGTTCGCCGAATTTTGTGGTGCCAGCAGAAACAGTGGAGGATGCGATGAGTTTGTATTGGGCGGCTGGGATGAGGGTTAAGATGGCAGTCGAGACGGAGGACTCTTCGAGGATGACGTGGTTTCAGGGGACGGTGACTTCGATCGCCGGGCAGGAACTAGGGATGTGGCAGAGCTCGCCATGGCGCATGCTTCAGGTGCATTACTCTTCCTTCTCTTGTGTTATTGCTGTCATTAGTTACTTGTTTCTACAGGAATTTCAGAAATCATGGACATTTGTGTTTTGTTGTTCTGAAATTTACTTCGCAAGCTTGTTCAGATATTCTCCAACTTCCTGTCTTCTTATTCTGGGCACATAAATTTTGGGTGTTATTATTATGATTATTATTTTTTAATCGGTGCACCGCCTAACATGTATGGTTTTCTGTGGCAACATGAAAGTAGGATGTGTGCATGTTGGGCTGGCAATCCTGACCAGTCACTTGGTGGGTCCAACCATTGATGGGCTGCTGTCTGAAAGGAACTGGTTGTGAAATCCTACCTGTCTTTATTGTGGACATTTCCTGGTCAGTTTTTACTGTTGTCACCATTCTCTTTCAGGTTCATTTCAATGCCTGTAAAGTTTTAAGTTGTAAACACTTTGCACTTGAAAAGAGTTTCTGGTGTAAACTGTTTACATGGTGAGTTCGTTCGGCTTTTTAAGTGGCAAAGTGTTTCAAGTTAAACAGATTATTTCTTTGGCTGATTTGTAAAGTGTTTACAAAGTAGGTATTCACACCACATAGAGCTTGGGGTGGTAAATCCTACCAAAATCTGCAAGTCGGATAAAAAGGGCTTGATTTTTTTTGGGGCCTTAGGAGATGATCAAAGTATGCACATGTTTGTTGGACGGATTGGATATCCTACTCCCATCACAGTGGGCCTCACACACAATCTAGAAGGTTTTTAGTGGTGGCGTCTCATCCTAAATGTTCCCTCTCGTGTGGTCCATCTGATGATTAATCAGGCTGTCTTTTCGGGGCCATAGGAGTGTATCAAGGGACACACATGATGGATTGATTGGACGTAGTGTACACATCACGGTGGGCCCTACACAGCATGATAGTGTATCAACCATTGTGTTCTATTATGCATAATGTCTTTTCAGTTATAAAGACTTTACCTGTAAACATACCTTTTGGCCTGGAGAAAAAGGGTGAGCTTACCTGTAAAGCTTCTAACGACTTGTAAACACTTTAAAGCATTCAAGGCTTTAGGTCATGTTTGGATTATGAATTATCGTCGTATGTATTGTAAAAGCGTAACTCATTACAATACCTGTTAGATGGAAATCAGGAAATTTGACAAAAAAATTCCTGTGTTTGGATAGGCATGGTAAAATCGCAATGATGATACTTTTACATTACTGACATGTCGAATCAACAGAAAAATTGTCAAATCATTGAGAAAAATAAACTAGTGTGCGATAGGAGATTTCTGCATCAATATAATGTAAAATTGTAATGATTACAAATTCCTTTACCTATCTTTTATTATATCTGCATTTGACCACCGAATTATGTGCATAAACAAACATTGTAAAATCGTAATGATGACGCTTTTAGATTCTACTACAATCGTAATCCTCAATCCAAACATGCCCGTAAACACTTTAAAGCGTTTACAACTTGTGAACACTTCACAAGCAAATTTTGCCATCCAAACACTGAAGGATCACTGGTTGGGGTGCATGTAAAGTGTTTATCTGTAAACCCTTCACAATGAAGGATTTTACAGGCACCCAAAAGACCCCATACCATCCATCTTTAGTTTGGTGGTTTGGGTGGCTAACATCATTATTAGTGAGATTTTTCTACCAAGGTCTGCAAGATGAATGTGTCTATGGATCATAACCATTTATGTGCATTTTTTTTAAGTGCATATTAAATCCATGCACTTTGCCACTTCAGATTTCTTCATGATTTTTTGCCCTTTGTTTTTTGTCAAAGGGGCATGTGCGGTATGTCTCATCATTGGATTTCATTTGTATGTTGGGAAATTCATGCCCTATACTTGTTCCACCAAGAAGGTGGGAAATTGTTATTCTTTTTCCTTTTCATGTACTGTTCTAGTTGAAAGTTTTGATTGAATAAATAACAAATCAATTATAAATAGATCAGGTCTCTTTGATCTTCTAAGGGATTGAGTTTGTTTAAGAGACCTGATGTAGGATTTTGTCATAACTGTCGGCTGTCATTGTTGATGAAGGGACTGAACATTTTGATATATGATTGCAGTAAAAAGGAAAAGAAAGAAATTCTTATGTTCTAACTTGAATCTAATGGTAGTACAAAATATCTGAATTGTCACTACCACCGTTATCCACCAGGACCGACATGTTGTGGCTTTTTAGGTTGGTGAGTTTATGTGTGCCATTTTTCTTTCTTTACTTCTTTTTACTGAACAGGATTATGTCTGCCCCTTACCGTCATTTAATCATATGATTGGATGGTGATAAGATTTACAAATCACAAAGTATTCACTCCAGTGTTTTAGCACCATATTATTTCCCATAGTCATTTTATATCATGTGGGTTAGCGTGATATTGGCATTTTTTAATTAAATTCTATGTGATTGAGTTTGTTGTTTGGAATTTTCTCTTCCGTAACTCCCATAGTTTTTATTTCAAGCATTTGTATCTTGACTTAATTTGAAAAAAAAGAAGAAGAAAAAAGGAAAACAAAGAGAGGATTGTCTTGGTAGTCTAGGACTATAATTAGGTTAGTGATGTTGAGCTGATGCAATATGTGACCCTTTGAATGCGGAAGAGCAGCTAGCCAAGTTCTCTTGCTTACTTTCTGACTTTGCGGGTAGTTTTTCTATTCTCTTGAGTCTTGACATTTGCACTCTTGGTCCCTTTTCATAGGAGATCCTTTGTAAAAGTAATAAAAAGGAAAAAAGAAGGCATTGTCTTAGTAGGCTAGAAATTATAGGACTATGATTAGGTTTATGACATTGAGGTGATACAATATATGACCCATTGAATGCGGAAAAGCAGTAAGCTAAGCTCTTTTGCTTACTTTCTGAATTTGCGGGTAGTTTTTCTATTCTCTCGAATCTTGACATTTGCACTCTTGGTCCCTTTTTGTTGGAGATCCTTTCTAAAAGTCCCTTGGCTTTATATGCCGATAGAAATGTAATCATTGAATTGTTATTATTCTTTTTTTATTGAAGTTCTTCAAGGCAAAGCACACAACTTTTCATGGAACCATGTGATTGTAATGTTTTAGTTTTTGAAGTAGGGTGAATTTGAATACAACATCCAGCAATAGTTTTTTGCAACTCATTTGGAAAATCCTGCCAAATAATGAATTTTTGGTTCTCCAAATATGGAGCCTGTTGCTTATTTTCTCCACAAGATTGTGATATATATCATAATCATTTGTGATAGACAAAGAATGTTCTGTTTCTTCAAATAGAGCTAAGACAAAGTAAGTTGCACACTTTTGTGGCGTTAAAGTTTGAAGGAGGTTTCTACAAATTTGCTGATTTGGTTGTTTGACCAAATCAGTTATTCATAGGAGAATTGGATGTGAATGGTTCTGATGTTTGTTCATTAGATCATGAATCTGACAAGGGTTTGGATAGGGACAGTGCTGGTTGTGTTAGCATAGGTTTATTGATTTATATATTGGACAATCCATTCAATGGGCTATCTATTCTGGTTGTGCTAGCATGCATTTATTGATTTTAAAAAGTTTTTTTTTTAAGATAAGCACTTTATTAAGCGGCAAAAAGCCGAAAAGGAAAACAAAAACAGGGGGAAACAAAGAAAAACAAAACAGAAATAGCAACGGGGAAAAAAGGAAATACAACAACCACCCCCCCCCACCCACCCACCCACACACACACACACACACACACACACACACTAAGCCCGGATCACGGAGCCCATTCCCTAAACCAGATCAGCACTTTCGAGAAGACGCAATCTGTAGAAGAGGCCTTGTTTCTGAAAATTCTATTATTTCTCTCAGCCTAAACAGCCCAGATAATAGCTAGAAGAACGCATCGCCATTTCCTTCTACCCAAAGCACCTCCAGGTTCAGCATGCCACGAGCTTAGGAGTTGATCAAATGACCTAGGCATGTATGTGGTTGGTGTTGGATCGGCGAAGTGTCAATTTCAAATCCTAGGAATCGGGAGTGAATTCACGAGTCAGCGAGCTCAAAGCTGAGGTGGGAGTGATATGTAGGAGGTTTGTGCAATTAAGTGGGAAATTCTCTTGCATTGTTGTTAAGATTTAGGACATAGCGCTTGCAATAACATTTTTGTTCACCCATGAGACTTGCAATTTGGCTAATATTTAGCGAAGGAAGGTGCAAAACCGGTAAATCTTTGCAATGGTGACTCATTTGCCAATATATTTGGTTTGATTTTCGTACTTGTTGAATGGAGCTTTTGTTTTGCATTTCAAAAATCTTCCTTGGTTGAATGGAGGGTGATTTTTATTAAGAATTTGCAAGAAAAGATCCACGGGATCATAAGTTCAAGAATGCATTTGGAGTATGGGTGTAGTATTTCTAACTCATGTGGTTATCCTACCCATGTGAAAAACCCAACCCATGTGAAAATCTCAATCTACAGATTAACCTTGGGGTAAAGCAAATGGGTTGTTGAGAAAAATCCCTCGGGTGTTACTTTCTGCAGATTGGAATGGAGTAGTCAGTTGGAATCCAGAGCTAGATGAGCCCAAAGCTAGATGATTGCTCCTTTGGAAACCCTGGTTTTGCGGGCATTGGGGGTTGTATTTGGAACCACCTTGGGAATATCCTTGTGGAGTTCTTGGGGCCTGGTGGTATACTATTCATTACTCCAATTACACAGAAGCTGTGTTGTGATTGCAAGTAGCAGATGGATGCTGGAGCTCAACTTCTTTTTGGCTGTGCTTGAGGGCTAATCTTTTTGGCTGCCTAGGCATCATCAGAGAAATATCCATGGGGATTGTTGGACTTGATAGAGGAAATGTTGGATCTATGAAGATTAAAATAGATTTCCTTTGCCCTGGTGAGCAGAGGCACAAATGATGTAGCAGATTGTGAAGCTAAAGCAAGAGCATCAAGGATATCCCTCACGATTATATAAAACAGGTTATCGTAGGAGAGATTTCGTCTCGTTGTATCTGTCCCTGATTTGTAGTTGTTACTTTCTACGATATTCTACTTTTCTTTTTCAATAAAGATCAGATTATTCTTCAAGAAAAAAATTCCCTACTTGTTAATTTAACAAGTTACCTTATGAATGTTTGGAGTTGTCCTTACACCTTTGGTAGGTGATATTGACGCAGGACAATTAACCACTTGCTTTAAAAGCTCGAACCTTTATCTCATAGCCCAGGCTCTTGCTTCACACAGGCCAGACCCTCTGTCGAACCCTCCTTCGTGGGGCCCACATCACATGAGCCTCGCCTTGAAAGTGTGCGGGGTAGTCTAACATGACACCTTATCACGCTTTGCGGAGCTACTAAAATTATGGCTAAGTCCGGGGGGGGGGGGGGGGGGGGGGATTTGAAATTGTTTTCTCCTACTTAAATTATTCTACCAATTTAAGCTAAGTAAGCAAGAAAACTTAGGCTTCCAAGCCTAAGTGGGTCCAATCACACATACTAACAAATGAATAAGCAATTAAGCCCCTAGTCTAAAACACAGATTATCAAATGATTTAACTAATCAAGCAACTAATGTAGTCTATATGAGATGCAATCATATAAGCTCTAGTTTACACACTTAGTGAAAATACATGTTGTGTGTAAATGTGACTATCTAGTGCCTAGCATACATTCTGATTAAGCATTCATAATTAAGCAATTAAACATACAATGCATAAGTAGAAATGTACTCAAATATATTACAAACACAAGCATGTATAGTGGTTCGACTACTTGTCTACTCCACTCCCGGTTGTCGTTCCGAACCCATGAGAACATCGGATTTCACTATGAGGGTTTTAAATCAAGTTCACTTCACAACCTAGGAGTTTTAAACATGTTTTTCCCAACCTTACAATCCTACTCAAGAACTTACACGTATGCACCTGTGTTTGTGGACCACGTACACACTCGTGTCGGTGGCTCCCCTTGGAGACTTGACAATTTAGGCTCGACATTGGAGCCAAAGTCCTACAACCGAATTCGAATTTAGGCTCAACACATAAGCTAAGGTCCTACAACCGAACCTCAATTTAGGCCCTACAACCGAACCTAACGTTTACTCCCGCCGGAGGCTCCCCACAGAGACTTGATTTGACCTTACAACTGGGCTTAGATCTTACAACTGAACCTATCGAGTTTGGAAATTCAAACTCTTATGCTCAACCCTACACAAGGAAGGAGCACGAACTGGACTCTTACAATAGACAACTTGTTGGATCGAGCCCCTTTTGTAGCACCTTCTTGAGTTGCTTTTTCTCGCTTTCTCGTGCTTGAATCAGCTCCCCATGTGCTTCCCCGATCTTGTTGCCGATGCATTGCTAATGCCTCAACTTCAACGATCAATCGCCTTGCATATGATCTTCTTGAGATGACCAAGGTGATGGGAGTGGTGAATTCTCTACAACTTAAGGATAAGATTTAGTTCAAAGTTGTGGAATCACTTAGATGGGTTTCCTAGAGGATTTAGACAAGGTTTTAACTATTAAGAACAAGGTGTAAACTCTAGGGAATGATAGAGCTTAAGTTCATCTTCAAAGGAAGCATTGAATGCTTATTAGAGTGATGAATCACATGGAAGATGAGCTTGAAACTCCTAGGATTGGAGCCCCTATTGATTAGCAATTGGTGTGGACTCTAAAGCCTTAAAAATCCATCTAAATGCCCAGAGACTGAGTCCCCTTTAAATAGCCACAAAGTTGCAACGGTTATAAAACGGGCAGAGAACGGCATCTTCGATGGCATTGAACTCAACTTTGATAGCATCGAAGGATCTTCGATGGGATTGAAGAACTATCTAGAGGGTTTCTGAAGTTGCCGGACATCCATTTCGATGGCATCGAAAAACCCACTTCAATGGATCGAATGGCCTTTTGATGGGATCGGAAAACTGTCCAGAGAGTTCACAAATGTTGCTGGACATATGTTCGATGGGATTGAACTGGTCTTCGATGGCATCGAAGACTTATCGAACTGAACTTCGATGGGATTGAAGTCCAATCGAAAACTGCTGTTTGGGCAAGTTTGATTATAGCAACTTGCACCTCTTAATGGTTTAACTTATCATGTTTTTCTAAGTGTTCTAAGGCTAATGACAACGACTGACGTTTTTCCTATATAGTCTAAGTCATTTAGAGGTTATGGTTGTTTTGGTTCTAAGGGTTAGGGTCACCAAGGCATCTCTTTTACACGGATCGCCCACCTCGAGTGTGCCCCCACCTCACACAGGCTGCCCCACTCGAGCCCGGTGTGAAAATGCCCCTGTATTAATCACCTCTGGTGAGGAGTCTCGAACACGAGAGCTCCCACTCTGATACCACTTTGACGCAGACAACTAACCACCTGGCACCTGCTTTAAAAGCTCCAACTAATAGAGTGTGGCAAATCAATCCCTTTATCTTATAGCCCAGGCTCCTTCTTCACATAGGCCAGGCCCTTGGTCGAACCCTCCTTCGTGGGCCCCACATTACATGGGCCTCGCCTCACATGAGCCACCCGCCTCACATGGGCCACCCACCCCAAGTGTGCCCCCGCCCCACATTGGCTGCCCCACTTGAGCCCGGTGTGAAAGTGCTCCTGCATTAGATATCTTTTGTCAACATTGATTGTGTTTGAGTTACCAATTCCATCTCAATTGGAAAGAAAATGGTTAAAACTTTTTTTGTCCATCATATAATAGGATCCCCAAGAATGTTGATGTCCCATGTAGTTTAATGAGGTGTGATTTGAAAAGCATTTTCTAGTTCTCATGAGAATTCATAGGACTTTTAAGATCTCTGGGTTGTTCTTAATGAAGTTGTTCTATGCGTTGTTTTGGGGGGTTAGATATCAGGAGGAATGCGGCTTTTATCTCCTCAACTTGGTTGTAGTAGTGACCCATGAGGATGATTGCATTTGGTAGGCTAATTGGGAAGGATGAGCTTTGAAAAACGAATCATTTGAGCAGACAGATGATTGTCATGAAATTTTTGCATCCTTGCCATGCCGAATTGATGAACTGTTCATTTATGCATTATGATTTCCACAGGGTTGCATTGGTGAAGATTTTTTTTTAGACTACATTTGATATTGCTGAATGATTGATCCTTTCAAGCATATAATCGGGGATAATAGGCACATGGGTCCAGTCGTTTTTAGAGGTTATCTTTCCTGGCGGGGTTGTGGGAAGTTTGGAAATTACTTAATAATAGGAAGTTTGATGAGAATGCTTAGTCATCGGGATTCGGGAGAGGTTATTCAAAATGCTAGGAGGAAAGAAGTTTCTTGGGCCCTTAGTTGCAAGATCTTTTTGCCAAGGCACCACTTGTACTTTTACTTGCACACTGGACTTGTGCTTCCTCTCCTTCTTCTTGTTTATAGTTGCAAACATTTTTCTTTGTAGTTGCAAACATTTTTCTTTGATTGGCAACAAATACTTTATTAGGAAAAGCCCTTGGGGAACCTACAGAGCTAAAGCATTACAAAGAAGAGCCGACCAATGAGAGGCTTCCTCCCCAAAAGGAATAGATAAGGAATACTGGAAGACCTACGTCCAAGAGCAAATGAGATGCTTGACATGAGCAATGACAACAGAAATTTCAGCACTAAGGGGCGTTTGGCATCTCCACTTTGTAGAGCATGTTGGTTTATTTGTGAAAAAAATAAGCATTTAGGATGTTTGGTAAACATCTAATTAGAAAGCTCATGCGTTTAGAAAGTGGCCAATAAGCTCCAATTTAATTAAGTGGACATGGAGTTACTTTTTCAAAAAACTGTTATTGGCTTTTGTGGGTACATGTTGGGCTTTAGTAAATTTTTTCTTCTTCAAAAGGCTATAGAAATACCCTCTTCTATCAACATTTCAAAATACAAAAAATGCCTTTTCATATTTCCCCGTCTCCTTCTCTCGTTATTTTTGCTCCCTAGGTATGTGCATTGTGGCCCCAACCTAATGGACGGTCCACATCAAAGATGGGACCCACATGATGGATGGTGGACATTGAAGGTGGGACCACATGATGGAAGGTTGACATCAAAGGTGGGTCCACATGATGATAGTCCACATCCAAATAGGCCCACATGATGGACGGCCCACATTACAGTGTGGCCTCACATGATGGACCATTCACATCAAGTGGGCCCCACTTGATGGATGGCCTACATCAAAGGTGGGACTCAAATGATGGATGGTGGACACCAAAGGTGGGCCCGCATGATAAATGACCCGTATTGAAGGTGGGGCCCCGCATGATGAATGGTACACATCAAAGGTGGGCCCTGCATAATGGATGGCCCACATCAAAGTATGGTGCCACATGATGGATCATCCACATCAAGTGGGGCCCACTTTGATTTGCAAGACAGTGGGACCAAGTTCGCCTCACTTCACACAACCTTCCTATGCTTGACTGAGGCTTAAGACTTTCTATAATTGTAGACACCATCATGTTTCACACAAGATCATTACCCATAAAGCGCTCATTTGGGAGCTTGTAAATGGTGGTAAATGGGAAATGGAATTGGGAGTAAATGAATTACATTGAAATCCAAATATTTTGTTTGGATGGGAGTAAATGACTTATTGCATACTGAGTAAACTCTTGTGGGGCCCACCATGATTTGTGTATTTTATCCATTCCTTCTATCCATTTTACCACATGATTTTAGGGCTTGAGCCCAAAAATGAATCATATCCAATGCTCAAGTGGACCACACCACAGGAAATAGTAAGAATTAAACTTCTGCCGTTGAAAAATTAAACTACCATTGTTTCTTGTGGTGTGGTCCACTTGAGCTTGGGATATGCTTCAATTTTGAGCTCAACCCCTAAAATGCGCTTAAAAAATGGATGGATGGCATTGATGAACCACATAATTCATGGTGGGCCTAGCAAATTTTACTTAGAATGATAATTACATTAGTCAGTATGCAATCCGATTTCAGCACACCATGTCTATTTGTACGTAGATTACAGACGCGGACACTGACACCTGGCCATTTCTACTAGACGGTGCTATATGGGCCCTACCATGATGACTTTGTTTTATCTATTCCGTTCATCCATTTTGCCAGTTCATTTTAGGGATTGTGCACAAAAATGACGAAGATCTAAATCTTAGGTGGACCACACCATAAGAACAATTGGTGTTGAACGATCACCATTAAAACTTCATGGGCGCCCCAAAAGTTTTGTATCAACTTAATATTTTTGTTTTCCCTTCATCCAAGTCTGTGTGAGCTAATCAACAAATTGGATGGAAATAAACATTATAGTGGGCCATAGGAGGTTGTTAATGGTGTGCATTCAATTAACATTGTTTTCCTGTGGTGTGGTCCACTTGAGATTTTGATCTACCTCATTTTTAGTATCATGCCCTAAATTAATGTTCCAAAGTGAATGGATGGTATGGATAAAATACATACGTCATGGTCCATGGATAAAATACATACATCATGGTGGGGCCCACCTAGCACCGTCCAGTGTAGCATTTACCATCCACCTAAATCTTTTTCTTACTCTAAAAAAGAACCAAAAACAAAAAATCCATCTTCTTCCCTAGGGTTTTTTCCTGAAAGAGGGAGGCCATGGGCTAACCTCTGATGCACGACAACGGTAGTAGGGTTCTCCGATCATGGCAATATTTTTCGGTAGGTTGTTTTCTAGTCACAACAACGGCAGTAGGGTTCTCCTATGACGGCAAGCTTTGCCAGTAAGTTTTTAATGGCAGGGGGAGAGGAAAGGGAGAGAGATGATGAAGAGGGTTTGTTTCTCCCCTTTTATGCACAGAGCCAGCAACGGTCGATTTTTTGAACATTGCATGCCATTTACTTCTAATTCTTCTCTCTTAGAGAGGATTTCATTTACACCTCCATTTACTCCCATTGCATTTCATTTGCATGCATTTACTCCCATCCAAACACACTTTCAAAGACATTTACCCCCATTTACTTCTAGGGCCTGTTTGATTTTCTAATTCTTTGGTAAATGCATTGTAAATGGGTAATAATTACTTACCCAAGTATTTACGGCATTTTTCCCAATGCTTGTTTTGACAGCGTACTTTTTAGACGCTAAAATTGAGAAACTTTGCAAAATTTTTGTGGGGCCCACTGTGATGTATGTTGCTTATCAACACTGTCCATCCATTATGCCAGTTGACTTTATGTCATGGGACAAAGAATGAGGCAGATCCAAAGTTCAAGTGGACCACACCACAGGAAAATGGGAATCGAACATTTACCGCTAAAAACTTCTTGGGGCCATTGTTTCCTCTTGTGTAGGCCACTTGAGTATTGTATCTGCATCATTTTTTGGTTCATACCTTAAAATGTTCCTACAAAATGGATGAACGGTACAGATATATCATATACATCAAAGTGGGGCGAACGAATTCAAACCAATTCTTTCGGATCAATTTCAAAGCAGAAATTCTTGTGGATTTTCAAACGGGGTGAAAAGATAATAATTACCCATTTACAGGGCATTTACTTAGGAATTGAAAAATCAAACAGGCCCTTAATGCGTTTCATTTACCTCCATTTACAGCTATCCATACGGCCCCTAAAAGGAATAAGAAGGGTCCTGAGTCTTGATCCTTCCAAATTTCACCCTAGTTGTGGTGGAAGCTAGAGCTCTTAGAGAAAGATCAAGGACTTTCAAGCTACAACACAATGAATGGTCCACATCAAGGTGGGCCTACATAATGGATGGAGTGGGCTTCACATGATGGATGGCCCACATTAAAGTGTGGCCCCTCGTGATGGACGGTGCATGTCATGTGGGCCACACCTAATGGAAGGTCTATATCCAAGGTGTCTCATGATTGATGGCTCATATCCAAAGTGGTTCACATGATGTATGATCCACATAGAAGGTGCGCCCCACATGATGGACGATCCACTTTGAAGGTAGGGCCTACACGATGGACGCATCAAATGTGGACTCCACGTGATGGGTGATGGGTAGTGGACATTGAAGGGCCCACATAGAGGACAATTAGCATTAATGGTGGGCCACACATGATGGATGACCTATATCAAGGTGGGCCTGTAATGATGAATGGTCCACATTCAAAATGGGCCTTGCATGATGGACAACCCACTTTGAAGGTTTGACTCACACAATGAAAGGTCCACATCAGATGTGGGCTCCATACGATGGACGATTCACATCTAGTGTCCGACATAATGGATGGCCCATATGTCTTAAAACATGAAAATTGTAGCCATCCATTCTTTTGCCATTTTGAGCACGGTTCATCTATGGTGAGATCCACCAAAACAACCATTTGGATTGCTCTTGTACTAGAGTTTTTATAATCTTTAAAAATGACATAAACTACCCCTAAAAAAAGCTCTTATTTGAATTTTTCCAAACGTGCTTATTTCAAATAGGAGCTTTTTTTCAGTTTTGAAAAAAATGATTTTACCAAACAAGCTTATTTAAAACAAGAGCTAGAACAAAAAGAGCTTATTAGAGTAGCTGTTATTTAAAAAGCTTTGATTGAATTAGAGTAGAGATGCCAAACAAGCCCTAATACGATTGAAAGACTGATTGTTTCTCTCTGATGTAGAATGGACGGAATAACGATGCTTGATATTTTTTCTTGAGGCCCTATTTTTTCTTTTTTCTATCTATTACTCTGTTTTTTTCTATTACACTATAAATACAGTGTAAATAAGCATTTATTATTTTCTCTTGGAATTCACTTCAGTTGCCTTCCCTTTAAGTTGACAGCTGCTCGTGTTTGTAACGTTGTGACACTAAAACCGAGAAAATGATAAAACGAATCCACTAAAATCTGTGGGCCCACTGTTATGTATGTGTCTAGTCCATGCTGTCCAGCTGTTTTACTTGCTCATTTTAGGGCTTGAGCCAAAAAATGAGGCAGATCTGAAGCTCAAGTGGACTACACCAGACGAAATAGGGGGAATTGAACAGGTTGGATGACGGACCCACAACCCTGTGGGCCCTAGGAAGGTTTCGGTTTTGAACAGTGGACGTTATTATCCCCCTTATTTCCTATGGTGTGGTTCACTTGAGCTTGCAATTTGCCTCATTTTGGGGTCATGCCCTAAAATGAGATGGTAAAACGGATTAGACACATACATTATGGTGGGACCCACAGATTTTACCAGTATGCAATTCCTATCCATTTCATGCATGCAAGCGTGGTTTTTGAGGCACATTTAAGAGGGGTATTTCCCTCTCTTCCAAACACCATTTATAATTATTATTCATTTACATGTATTGACAGTGTAATTCTAAAAAACAAACAGGCCCTAAAGGGATGCGGGGTTTACTATCATGAGCAAGAGAGAAGAAGGGGAAAGAAAGAAGAAGGTATCAAGTAGAGTCTCTCTACTTTTATGGAAATCTTAGTTGGAGTCTCACCAACCAATATAGGGAGTCACACCTTACTAAAGAACATTTCATTCACTTCAACTCTATATTGTATTATATAGGATTCACTATTTATATACTCCATAGAACCTTCTTACGTAGATGCTAGAACCCTCTTTCATAAATGTAGACTTTGTGAGAAAACGAACTGATGCAACAAAGAAAACCAAACACACAGAAAACACAAAGGATTTTCGTGGTTCAGTGTTGTGCCTACTCCACGGGTGAGTCCTTGTCGAAAAACACTAATTCTTAAAGGGATTATAGCCCTAACAATATTCCAGCCCCCAAAACCTGAAAATATTCGACCCCATAAACAATATTTATACCCCATACATGGAAATACACTATTTATACCCCAGACCCCACAAAGGGGAGCAAGCCCCCCCCCCCCCCCACACACACACACACACACACGGGGCCCATATCTGGTCCTGCACGATTCTGCAGGATACAAGACATCTATCCCATCAGACTTAATCTTCAACTTCTTAGGACTAACTCCTAAATGATAACTTTTAATACCTTCTTTCATAAATGCTGGAACTCTCTTTCATCAATGCAAAGACTTTTTTTCAATTCATGGGGTAAATGAGGTGTAAATGGGCAATTATTATTTGCCCCTGTATTTAGGTTTGGCAGCTGCCCTTTGACAGTGACTTGATGTTGACAGTGGGTTGAAACCGAGGAAAGGAGGATTTTTAGTGGGGCCCACTGTTGTGTATGTACTTGATCTGTGCTGTCCGTTTGTTTTTCCCTCTCATTTTAGGGCATGAGCCAAAAAATGAGGCAAATCTAAAGCTTAGGTGGACCACACCACACGATACAGGGGGAATTGAAAGCTTACCATTCATTTCTTCTATGGGGCCGTCACCCATCAGAACTTTTGGTTCAAGCTTATTTTTGTGTTTTCCCTTCATCCATGTCTGTGTGACGTTATGAACAGTTTTGATGGCAGGTGCACATCCCTGTGAGCCCTAGGCTCATTTTAACTATTAACGGTAGGTGTTCAATTCCACCTGTTTCCTGTGGTGTGGTCCACTTGAGCCTTGAATCTGCCTCATTCTCTAAAATGAGCACGTAGAACAATTAGACGGTGTGGATCAGACACATGCATGACGATGGGTCCCACAAAATTTACCACCATAATTTCCGTCTAATAACAAAGTTTTGTGCCACGATTTTTTAGGCAAAATTACAGCCTCATTTCATCTTTTCCAAGCAGCTGTAAAATGTAATAATTACTCATTTACTGTGTATTTTGAAAAACAAACAGGCCCTTAGGAAGTTTAAATAACTTCACAACTTCCTAGGACTAACTTATAAATGATAATAAATGCCAATGTCCTATGACTATGACTTTTTGAAACTAATTCATGAAAAACCAATTTCCATGGTACTCTTGGTCTTACGAGAAGACCCATTAACACCTTCTTGTTGGGCTCATTTGATGGGTCTTATGGACAACCATGGGTTTTTTGGGGGCTACCACCGTAGACTTTGATGCCCATGATTCAATCTTCATCAATTCTCCCTGGCTTGAGAGAACTTGGCTCCGCAAGTGAGTAGCCGAGTAATGCTCATACAAGTCGGGGCTGATTCATTGAAAATCCTCTGCAATGATCAACGTACAATCTGACTGAGGGCAATTCTTTGACTTAACTAAAAATGTCTAGCATCCAACACATCTTGTGGCAACAATTTGATCATCAAGCACATTTTCAATTTCTTCTATATTTCCTTTAGGTGCTGGGGGATGGCCCATTCTTCAATCTCCTTGAGGTGACCAAAATACGTTGTCAAGTCTTCAACATTAAAGATAGGGCTGAATTGAACATCTGGTGGAAGCTCTAATAAATATGCATTTCTCCAAGTTTCTTCGAGGTTTGACAAGGTCTTTGAATGAACCTGGTGATAGGTGCCAGCTAGAAATCTATCGGGTCGTAAATGAGCCATCACCATGTCACCCTCATTGAATTGGGCAAAACATTGATGAAGATCAGCTTTATCTTTTTAACTTTCAGTACTAATTGCAATCTTCCGAGGATCTCATCATGTATTTCTTTGATATGCTGGGAGAATGCTTCAGTATCTTCACTAAAGAACACTAGTAAAGGAATCAAATCAATGGGTTGCCTAGGATTAATACCATTAACATCCCAAAAGGTGATCATCCCGTCGTTTGAGCTATTATAAGCAAACTCTGCTTGGTATGAATAAAATCCCAAGTTGAAACTCTTATCTCCAACGAAGCACCACAACAAATTTCCTAGGTTTCAATTCATTGCTTCTGTTTGACGATCCTTCTGATGATGATAAGCACTATATTACTTAAATTTTGTACCCATTTTTTCCCACAATGTTTCTCAGATTAACTTATGAACTTGACATCTCGATTAGAAACAATAGTTTTTGGCGCCCCGTCAGTTGATCAACATCCTGAAAGAATAATGTAGCTATATAAGAAGAATTTAAGGCCTTCTTAAATGGGATAAAATGCACCATCTTCAAGAATCAATCCACCACCATAAAAATAAAATCAAATCCTCTTTCAGTTTTTGGTTAGCCCAACACGAAATCCATGCTACAACCCAGTGTTCTTCTTTTGTCCATTTCCTAATTAACAAGTATGGCATTGCATCAAAATCTTTCCCACATCAAGCTTTAAGCTTGGGTAATAAAAACGATCTTCTACTAGTGTGATCGTTTTCTCACATCCAAAATGTCCTCTCAGGCCTCCTGAGTGTAACTCCCATACAACACGATCTCGAAGAGAAGTTCTCGGAAGGCACAAACGAGTCCCGAAGAATAAGTATCCATCAAACATCTGATATTGCAAGTACTTAGAATTAGGGCCTATTATAAATTTCGTGTATATCTTACTAAAATCTTCATCAGATGGATAATCATGTTTAATCTTCTCAAATCCAACAATTATTGATGCAATTCGTCTTAGAAGGTGGGACATACAACTTAACGCATTTGTAACCTTATTTTTGACCTCTGCCTTGTGTTTCAGAAGGGAGGTGAACTCTTGTAGATATGTGCTCCACTTAGCATGCTGAGCATTGAACTTTTTCCGAGAATAAAGATATTGCAAGGTTTCATGATCTAAATATAAAATGAACTCCCAATGGATGAGATAATACCTCCAATTTAGGGCTTGGACCACGGTGTGCAACTCAACATTGTAAGTGGAGTATCGTTTTTGAGAATCGTTGAGCTTTTCGCTAAAATAGACCACTAGATGACCCTTTTGACTTAAAACGGCACCAATTTCCACACATGAAGCATCACAGGCAACTTTGAACACCTTGTCAAAGTCTGAGAGTTGTAGGATTGGGGCCAAAGTCATCTTCACTTTAATTTCTTCAAAAGATCGAGTGGCTTACTTTGTCCATTCAAATTGTCCACCTTTCATGCATTCAGTAACATGGGCCTTAGTCATCCTCCAAATGATTCTATTTTTCCAACAAGGTCTGAATTTGTTTTTGGTATCCTTCATGCATTGATTGTGCAACCGTACTTGGCCTCTTTCTTAAAATGTTTATGCCATGTGTGGTAAAGAACAACTTGAAGGGAGGGAGTAGATTCTAGAATTTTAGGTGGTTCATATCTCTTAACGTCCCATCTCTCTTTGTTTGTAGTTTCTTGTGTATATAGCTGCAAGGAAAATATGGAGTTTTAATCGAATTACTTACTGAAATTTACTCAAATCACCCTATTCCTTGTTATAATTAAAGAATCATATGTTTTTCTTTCTAAACTTCCATAAGTCTTGAGGATTCAAAAAAAAAAAAAAACTTGGAATGTTTCATCAAGTAAAATAATGCAAGGTATAGTTGTCATCTTTGCTTGAACAAAACCCTAAGTATAACTTTTTTTTTCCCTCTCCTCCTTTTAATGTAGGGTAAAGTGGTCCTCCTTGCTTGAAAAAAAAAAGCATAAATTTTTTCTCTCTCCTTCTTTTAATGGTCCTCTTTGCTTGAAAAAAACCCTAAAGCATAAACTCTTTTTTTTCTCCTTCTTTTAATGCAGGGTAAACTGGTCCTCTTTGCTTTAACAAAACCCTAAAGCATAACCTTTTCTTCTTCTTCTTCTTCTTCTTCTTCTTTTGAGATTCCCTAGACCATAAACATTGCAAATCTGCAGTCGAAATGTTTGTATTGAATGATGGAAGTGGGGACGAGAATCTATCATTTCTTCAATTAAAGGTCTCGAGCCTTCTTTAAATATTTTTGGTTGTATATGGTAGATCTGCACCAGTTGTTTAGTTGTGGATATAGCAATGGCTTGTGGGGGGTAAGAGTGCATTGTAGTTCTTTGGGTGTCAAACATTTGTTCAACAAAAAATAACTTGCAGGCATCCAGATTGGGAAGTGAGAATTCCTCTAATGATTTTTTCCCCCTAATCATGAGCTTATTTTGAAGCTAGTCATTGCTTGCTTGTGACAGGGAATATCATGATCTAACGAATCTTACTTATCCACACTTCTATGAATCTATAGACCTCCAAGAAGTTCTACAATCAAAAGATCTCAAAATTGAAGAATGAGACCTGTCAACTTAGAATTATCCTGTTTGAAGAACATAAGCATTCGATAATCTAATTGATTTCCCATTGCCATGTTGGCATAAATATATTTTACTAAATGATTTTCTTTGGTAGAATTTTTTTAATAGAAGTACTTGGTAAATTATAAATAAAGGAATGGATATGCTTCACTCATGCAACATTTAATCTCTCTCTCTCTCTCTCTCTCTCTCTCTCATGTTGTAAGGGGTTTATTTGCGTCAAGTAGTACTGACTTAGGTTCTTGTTAACTTGGTAGTCTTGACTATTCTGGGAACTCAGAACCTACAAATCATTCGTACATTTTACTGGTCATACCATGTTTCCATCCTCACTAACAAGCTACAGTTAGATTTTTTGTGATTGTAAAATCTAAAGGTGGAGCTAAACTATTTCTGCTATTAAATTGATTCTTATTCTAATTCTAGAGCTTTGCTAAGCACGCGTGTATGCAATAAAGCTCATGTACATACCTCAAATGTGCCAACATGGCATGATCGTTGTGAGTTCTGATCCATCTATTAGAATGGCACCATGAGATTGATGCCCTGGCCCAAGGATTAGTTTGATCCACTGGTCAAGTGGGCCATAGTTTGCAAAACGAATGTATGACTTAGAAAACTTGGCTGAAGCTTTCTAATGCATCCACCTATTTCTAATATTGGGGCCACATGCTGAGTGGACTATATTCATTTTTGGGAAACATGTACAAGGTTGGGCCAACTTGATGTGTGGATTAGTTCTTGCACCTATGTGCCATGCTAGAACATGTGTGGTGTGAACATGAGATTTATTGCACGCACGTGTTTATCAAAGATCCTAACTTTATATCATGTTTTATATGTTGACTATACCAGAAATTTACTGTCCTAAATATGTCTTGCCGTTTATGTCAACAGGTCACTTGGGACGAGCCTGAGGTTTTGCAGAACGTGAAGAAAGTGAGCCCATGGCAGGTGGAGTTAGTATCTGCTACGCCACAGATTCAAGCCCCATTCCCAGCCTCAAAGAAAATGAGGCAATCCCCGGGTTCCGAGATACTGACAGATGGAGAGGACCCCATGTTTTTTACAGGGATGGGATTATCTTTACTCCATTACAAAAATTTTCCTGTTGGCATGCAGGGAGCCAGGCATAATCTAATGTGTGTACCGAATTTGACCAATTTCTTATCTAGTAACCATTCCATCTGCTCTGATAACTTATGTGGCAATGGCATGGCGCCAAAGTCGAGTGGAGTGTCCACTGAGCTAAGCATTGGGAGTTTTCCGCAGTCTGATAACTCGTCACTGAAGAGCCAGGGCAACACCCATTTCATTGGCACTGAGCTTTACGGGAATCAGAGTTACAAGCCAACAAAAAAAGATAACGGCAATTCTATGAAGTTGTTTGGCCAGACCATCAAACCTGTTGTAGATGACTTTGATAACAATCGATCTGCATGTGATGATGAAACTCAAGGACAGAAAGTGACCAAAGGTGTGGGTGGACCACTTGGCTCTTCACTCCCTTATCCATACAAGCAGTTGTTTGGCCAGACTATCCTGACAAAGAAACCTATTGAAGATGGCTTTGATAACAATGTATCCGCATGTGATGATAAAGCTCAAGGATGGAAAGTGACCGAAGGTGTGGGCGGACCACTTGGCTCTTCACTCCCTTATCCATACAAGCAGTTGTTTGGCCAAACCATTCTAACAAAGAAACCTGTTGAAGATGGCTTTGATAACAATGGATTCACACGTGATGATGAAATTAACGGACAGAATGTGACTGAAGGTGTGGGTGGACCACTTGGCACTTCGCTCGCTTATCCGTACAAGCAGTTGTGCAACCAACTTGATGTTCAATGTCAAAGAGTCTCAGCTGTAGAGGCATGCTCTCTGTAAAGAGCAAGGTGTTTGCAGCTTGCAGATGAGAAGTTGTACAGGTACGGGGCATTCTGATTTGCATGCATATGCAGGGAATCTGATGAAATTTCATTTTGATAGTGGTAGATAATGAATTAGCAGATGCTGACTTAATTGATAATTTATCGATATCAACATGAAGAAAGAATCCCGAGTAATTTACTCAAGCTGTGAAAAATGATTATCTTTTCAAATGTGATTTGCAATGCTTTTCAAAAGCTTGCTAAGAGGCTATTTGGCAATGCTAAATTAAGCGCTTTAAGCATTTTTAATTCTAAAAAGTTGCAATTTTTAAATGTTAAATACATTTGGTTAGCTTTCTAATTATTTGATTCTTAAGAGGCACTTAGGGCCCGTTTGGATACAACAAAATAAGTTACCTTTTCTACTTACAACAGTTGATAAATAAGTTTGGTTAATGATCAATTATAAGTAGCTTTTTTATTTACAATTATTACTTAATCACTTCAATTTAATAAGTAGAAATCAAGATAAGCTACTTAAGCCATAAGTAGCTTTTTTATTTACAATTATTACTTAATCACTTCAATTTAATAAGTAGAAATCAAGATAAGCTACTTAAGGCATAAGTAGCTTATCTTAAGTAACTTATGATCCAAACGCCCCCTTTAAAAAAGCATTTTCTGAGAAACAACTTTGAGGCGTTTCGAAGATTGTTTCTGCAGGCACTAGGTGAATGGGATTTTGATAAAGGCAAAATACATGTTATATGTACTTTCATGTAGCGGAAGTTTGAAAAATTCGAGCCATTCACTTTCAAAATTCCATATATCAAAAATCAGATTAGCATGCTCATTAAGTGAGCCACACATGTATGTTGAATTTTAGTTAGACTTTTTCTCATAGTCCATTTTTGTTATAAAGATTTTATCCATCTAATCAGTGGACCAACATTATTTTTGGTCCTTAGCATGCTCACTGTGTACCCTTCATGATGAATGGCCCAGATCTTTGACACATGTGCCGTCCACCCAATTTCTTACGTGTGTTCCATTTACATGCAAGACTATGCCATCATGCATATTAAGTGGAGAGAATTCCTCCAATTCGATTGGAGGTGGGTTCCTTTGCAAGTCCTCATGGAACGGCTATTTTAGAAGTCTTGGGCATGGGGCCCACCAGAATGTATGTCATCCAACTGTCTATTGCGGTCGCCCCGCCATGAAAGTTTGATGCCCCAAAAATCAGGTCAATCCAACCATTATGCGGCCCACCACTTAAATCTGGAGGTTTTTGAATGGTTGTCCATTGTTCTATGTGGTGGGCCCACTATTGTTTAAATACCATCTGAACTGCCCATTACATGTGCCTCACCATGATGATGGGATTACTAAACAATTAGTACTATACACTCCATAGGTGAGGGTCCTGACTGTGATTGGGGTTTCACTTTTGTGAGGATGGGGAAGATGGATAAAGTAGATTCTTTCACATCTCAGTTGAATGGGAAATGGTTCTCAGGCAAAAAACTCTTAGTATAGAAAGTGAGGTTGGGCTAGAGGTGGTCAATCTGATATTGAATATGAGGGGGTTGAGAACCAAAAGGTTGGGAACAAAGGAAAAATGGTGAGAGTAATATGGCTCCCAAGGGTAATATGATGAGAGTTGGGTGCAACCAGAGCAAGGCTTCAAATCCTTTCGTGATTCAGTGTCACAGTAGGAGCCTTGCAAGTAGTAGAAGAAAAATCCGAGCCAAAGAAGGGAGGAGGATCATACTTAAGGGGAAGCTATTGGGCTTGGAGGAAGAATCAGGGGAAGGATTCAAGGTGAGGCTCCATCTGGTTGTTGTGAACAGCTCATGGAAGGCGTTAAAATGAAGCAAGGTGGCAATAGTGATGAAGGTATTTTGATCTCAGTTATTGGAGAATGGCTATCACAGATCTGCGGTTTGTCATAAAGAGTCTTATTGATTTAACCATATGGGCTCTCTACATCTAAATGCAGATTTGTGGAAAATCACCCTTGCATGCTAGCTTTTCAAGATGCAGCAATTTTCTTGTTGTGTCGATGGAGAGACTTGGCTATTCTTGGTGAGGACGAGGTTTAGATTCAGGTTTCGGATCTCCCTCAAGAATTTTGGATTTTGAATGTCTTTTGGTTAGTAGGTTCGTGCATTGGAGACGTTGTAGCTATTGACCTTGACATAGAGTTGTGAAGAGTTATGGTTTGCTAGAATGAAAATCAGGATGAAGAAGCTCTTTTTGGTGCAACCCAACTATTGAGTCAATAAAATCTCGACACCCGAATTGCAAGAAATGGACAAGAGTATTACCCCCATAAGAATATTTGAACACAGAGGGAGAAGTACTTTATTGAAAACTTCTTCATAATACTAAAGAAAAACTCACACTTAGAAAATTTGGAATTTTGCCTACCTCCTACACCACCCCCCTTTATAGATCCTACATGAATCTTTAGCGAGAATTCCCCCAACTAAGAGATTGATTGATTTCAAATCAATAGCCTCATATCATTCATCACATCCCCCGAATCTTCCACAGATGGTAAATTGTAGCTTTTGATATTTAGGCCCAAAATCTATAAATAAACAAGGTCTAAATCAGTCATGTTAGGCCCTGCGGTGGGTCGTGGGCCTACATCACCTTTCAATGCTAGATCGGGTCGAGGTGGGTGTCACTGACTTGATAATGACAACGAGTTCAAAAGAGGATGGGTTCTCATCTTTAGTTATCAATCATGCCATCACCTCTGTGTGGTGCTATTTGTAGGGGAGGAAGGTGGTGTTGTGAGAAGTATGCTCCACAGACTACTGAGATCTAATGGAACATGTGTCTCATCATAGCTGGCTTTGCAAACGGCATACAAAACGTGTTGCTTGTAGCTTCATAATTGTGGAGACAACTGTCACTGGCAAGCTGGTTGAGGAGCCTCCCATGCTAGTTGAGGCTCTCCCGCTTACCCTTTGAAGTTTGCTTGTGCCGACTTCCACTTATGTGGAGTCACGTGCAATGGTATGTTGGCAGCTTCAGGAGCTTGGGAAGACCGCGTCAACCCAATTTCTTAGATGCCTGATCCAAAAGAAAGCACATATGGGAAAGAAACTTAGGAATGGCATTAGGAAAGGAGCAGCGTCTATAGAGCTTTTCAAGGTTGCCTTCTATAATGATGAGTGGAGGTGTATGCTCTTCGGGTTTGGACTTAGAACTCCTGCCAATGTGTTCTTTTGGGTTTGGACTCAGAACTCCTGTCAATGTGTTCTAGGAGCTCAATGCAGATTCGGGGTTGCAGTCACTTGTTGAGAACATTGATGCAAGACCAACACTAGAGATGGAGTCAAAACTAAGAAATTTCAAACGGCCAATGAGCTTGTTCAATGCATTGGAATGAATCGGCTGCTGATAAGGAATGAGCAGGGGGAAGCATCGAGTAAGGTCAATGATAGTGTTTCTTATGATGGTAACTTCCGGTGATTTGTGCTTTGAGGTTCGCTTTCAAGCCTCCTAACTAAGATGTTGGAGAAGGGAGAACGGAATCAATAGTTGCATGATTGGGAACCTTGGAAGAACAATACTTCTTGATCACAACTGTTAATTGTTCAGAACCCTCGATTCTTAGTAGAGAGATGGCTCTTGTAAGTCAGATACATATCTCTTGATCGCTAAAGGAGATGGAAGTATTAGTATGGCCTGTGGTATGTGATGGATCAAGGAGGTGATCGAACATGGCGGGGAGAATGGCTCAGGGCTTATTCGTCTACTGAGGATTTTGAGGCTTTGTTTGATTTAGCTAAGGAAGGGGTATTTAAAAAGCAGTGCTTTCTTGCTTGATACAATCCTCTATTTTCAAAGGATAGGAGGGGACTCGCAGGCTTCCATCTATGAGAAAGGATGCAACTCTAAAGGGGAGAAGGGGAAGGGAACTAGAGTTGTTTAGTCATGAAGTTTGTAAGTTGGCATGTTAGGGGGTTGGGTTGCCTCCAAAAAAGAACCCAAACTAAGGAATTATGTAGGTTTCATAAGGTCAAGATGGCAGCATATCAGAAAATAAAAATTCAATCATGAGCGGCAGTTTTTTTTAAATTTATCTGGGGAGGTAGAAGGAAGGATTGGGTTGCTTTAGATGTGGATGGGGTTGCAGAAGCATTGTGGTAATTGGGATACAAGGGTGTGGAGAAAGTTGGATCAGTTGGCTTGACAATTCTTTGTTTCAATGCTTCTTTAAGATTCGATTTCTGGTTTCAGACGGGCATTCTCATCTGTGTATGGTCTAAGTAAGGCTAATCAAGAATCTTCTTTTTGGTCAAAGTTGAATCAGATTTATGCCAGATTGGTGGTGCATTAGGGGTAACTTAATTGTGATCAGATTCACACATGAAAAAGTCAAAGGGAGCAAAATTACTAGGAGTGTGAGGGACTTTTCTGATTGGATATAGAAACTGGATGGTGGAACTTCATTCGGTGAATGTATATTTCACACAGACCAACGGCCAAGAGAGGTCGACTATATGTCTAAGTTGTATTCTTAGTTTCAGTTGATTGAGTGGAAGTTTTCCTTTAGTGGAGCAGTAGGGTCTCCCTAGGCCAGTCTTTGTTAGTTAGGGAAGATGATAGGGGTGTCCAAAATTGTTCCATTTTGAGCTTATGTGACTTGAGGTGGATGAGTTTTTTCAGTTGGTGAAAGTTTAGTAGTCTTTGGAACTTAGGAAAGATGATAAGGGTCCAAGGCTGTTTGTTTTTGAGCTTATGTGTCTTAAAGTGGAGGAATTTTTTCAGCTGATGAAAGATTGGAGTTCATTTCAGGTGGAGGGTGGGCAGGCCACTAACATTCTTTGCAACTTTAGCTTCTTGAAGGTAAGATTAATCAATGTAAAAAAGATTACTTTGGAAAGTGCAAAGGCGAGGAAGATTGCATTGTTTTTTTTTGGATATCCAAGTCTAGATGTTAAATAGAAAATGCAAGAATTGGTGGAAGAGGAAAAGGAGCTTCGTGCCAATCTCTTCTTTGAGTATATAAATAGATTCAAGGAAATTGAATGGAGATGGCTGGTTTGAATTAAGAAAGGGGATAGAAACATGTCTTACCTCAAATAATAATAAATAAATAAATAAAACATTAAGTTCTTCCATAGTATTGCAAGTGCAAGGTTTAGAAATAACAAGCAACGTCTTGGTGTTTGGAGTTAGGATTGAGGAGAAGTCATAGGTTGGCGACTTGGTTGTTCTTTTTATTTGAATCTTCTAAAAGAGGGATGGTCGATGTTGAAACTTGACAACATGCTGTTTGACAGGCTCTCTAGCATTGAAGCAGAGAGTTTTGAAAGGCCGTTTGAAGAAAAGGAAGTCCTTGAGGTAGTTTCTTCTTTGCATGAGACCCAATAGCCTAGGTCAGATGGGTTTCCTAGTGTTTTTTTTTTCCTTGTTGTTTGGGAGATGGTAAAGGATAACTTGATAACATTATTTTAAAATTCTTCGAAAGAAGGCATCTCTTAGTGGCATAGTTTTTGTGGATTCGTAAAAAGATAAGAAAGGAGGAAATAGACAAGGAAATAAGAAGAAGAAAGAGAGAATAGAGAAAGGAGGTGGAATGGCTCTAAGAGTAGCGCCTCCACATGTCCCCACACCTTAGTTTTATTAGGGTTTTTACTAATATGCTAGAAATTACAAAAATACCCCACTTGCTTAAGTGACTTAAAGAGGGATAAAATTGTGTGCCTAAAACAAAATTCAAACATACATATTGAAGTCCTAGTGCCGAATTGATCCCTCGAGCTTTATTCTCCACCATCCTAGTCGTTACTTCCTTCCCCGTTACAAGTACCGGAATTGTCCTTAATGCAGACTCCCTAGTCGAGAGGCACTAGCAAAAGTCCTAATGTTCCTAGAATTTTGAAAAAGGAAGTGGCAAAATGCTTAAAGGATTTTAGGCCTATTAACTTGTTTAAGGGCCCCAAGAAAACTATGGTAAAAAGGTTTCAGAAAGTGTCGTGGGATGTCATCTCAAAAGTGAGCTTCATGTTTGGTAGAAAAATCCTAAGTGGTACTTTTTGCTCAGGAATGCATTGGTTCTCATTATTGGGAGGGTAGGAGGGTATCTTTTGCACGCTTGATCTTAAGAAAACATATGGTTCAAACGGTGAATCAATTTGATCAAATTTTGAGTGTTGATTAATGGGTCACCCAAAGGCTTCTTTAAGGCCTTGAGAGGCCAAGGGCAAAGGGACTTATCTCCATCAGAGTTGTACACGAGCCGATCCAAGTCGAGCTTGGCTCGGTTAGGCTAGCAGCCTAGCCTGACTAGCGAGATCGGCTCGGTTTGGTTAGCAGCTCGGGCCAGTTCGAGCCAAGTTCGAGTTCGAGCTTTTGAGCCGAGTTCAGGTTAGCTAGGGAGAAAAAACAAAAAACGAGGTCTCAGGCAAATTTTTTTAATTTTTATAAAAGGGTAGGGATTGGGGCGCTCGAATCTGATCAATATTATATGTATATTATATATTTAAGGTATTTAAAATTGGGCCGAGTCAAACCGAGTTAAGTTTGAGTTGAGCTTCGAATCGAGTCGAGTCGAGTTCGGGTCAGCTCGAACTCGGCTCGAAATTATTTCAAGCTAAACAATATAGCTAAGCTCGGCTCGAACTTAACTTGCGATTCGAACTGAATCGAGCTTATTCGAGCCTAGTCAAGCGAGTTAACCGAGCTAGCTTGGTTCGTGTTCAGCTCCGGTCTCCATTTTTTTTTCCCTTAGTGATGTTGGAAGAAGGGGCTTTAGAGCGTCTCACTAATGTATTCAAAGTGCAGAAGTCGATGTTCCAAGTGTCTCATCTTTAGTTTGTCGATGACATCTTTCTCATTCGTGATACAACAGTTAACTAGGTGGATAACGTGAGAAAAATTATTAGTGGTTTCTTTTTAAGATTAACATTTATAAGAGAGAAATGTTGGGTATCCAAACTCGAATGAGGAAGTGGAAGAGCCAACCGAGGTCTTTGGTTGCAAAATTGGCTACTTCCTTTTGTCATATTTGGGTCTCTTGCTTTGTATTGGTAAGCCTACAAAACATCTATGTGATAATGTGATCGAGGAGATTGATGAAAACTTTCGTGTTGGAAAGGTAGACCTACCTTAATCAAGACAACCATGTCTAATATGCCATTATACTTCTTGTCTCAGTGCCAATTCCTCACCCTCATTTTGAACATATTGGAAAGTATTAGACATGCATAGCTATGGAGACGAGCAAAGAGAAGCAAAAGTTTCATTTTTTGAAATGAGAAGAGGTATGTAAGCCCGTTAGGGCGCAAATATCAAGGAGGTAAAATCCATTAACTTAGCTCCTTTGGGTAATGGTTATGGAAACTTAGAACGGAAGGTCTGTGGAAAGAGGTGATCTTATGTAGGTATGGAATTAGGGAAGGGGGTGGTTCACTAAGAGCCCCTCTTTATAGAGCCTAAGCAACATAAAAGGTGATTTTGGGAATTCTGAGCAGTTTCAATGATGGAATTGGCTACTCGTTGTGCAACAACATACATATTTGTTTTTGGGAAGATGTGTGGTGTGTGGATAATCTGGTTGTTGTCTTCCACAAGTTGTCCTAGGTTAGCTCCGGAGGCAAATATTCGTGTATCTCAATGTTTCTTAGTTGCGGCCTGTGGGAAACCAGCCGGTGTGGTATCCTCCTTGCCGAAGGAACGTCTAGACAAAGAATGAGATGACATGATCCAATTGCTTAATTTTAGTCGTCTAAGTGATGAAAGGGATGCCCAGTGTTTGAATCATCTCCAATATTATCGAAATATCCCCGATATTATCTCTATTTCTAGCTCAACGATACCGATAACACCGGTAGCGATACCGATAACATTGATAGTATAAAAAATTCTAGTTATCGGCAATGTATCACTAAATATCGCCAATGTATTGATATCGTCAACATTTTCAATTGTGTAAATTTTAGGTGTCGTTTGTATTGTGAATTCATTGATACCGTTGATGTATCGCCAATATTTTTTACTATGTAAATTCCAAGTGACGCTTGAATCGTTAATGTATCTGCAATATTTCGATAATACTGCCAATGTATCGATACACCAAAAATCTGTATATTAAAAAATTCCCATTTCATATTTTTTATGGGCACATGGTTGTATACAATGTTCAATTTGTTGACGATAATATTGATAATATCATTATCGCAACATGGCAATAACGAGACCATAATCTTTAGTTTCTTTTTCAATTGTTAATGATTTGTTTGGAAATATCATGTGTTGCTGATATTCTGAAATATCAATGGATGTTTGGATGGAAGGTCAAATATTCGATGGATAGATGGGACGGACGAGATTGTCAGACTGATTTCTTACTGCAGCACATGCTTTTAGGCCCCCATTAAATAGAAACTTATTATGTATGCATTCTTTTTGCAATTTTTTTATTCCTAAATATGCAAATATGTGTATTTTATCATCTCCTGAGGTTTCACTGAAAAATTCCACCGTTTTTCCCATTTTCCCCACATTTCCGATTATCAGCAATATCGATATTGTTTCTGTATTCCCGGCTACCGAAACTTGTAGTGATACCGAAACTTCGAACACTGGGGATGCCTAGGTGCAGAGACGGGAGATCGTGTAGATTCTTGGTTCGTTCTTTTTATAGGGCGAATTCGGATTCATGATCCAAGGCTTTCAAACTTCCTCAACTGCATTCATATGGTCTTATGGGGGGGCCTCCCAAGGTTGCTCCTTGTGCTTGGTTAGTTGGTCGAAGTCCTTAGTTGGATAATCTATAGAGGCCTATGGTAATTCCTAACATATGCCTCATGTTTATACAGAATGTAACATTGATGGATTATCTATTCTTGCATTGCGCCTTCGCTAGAGCAGAGTAAAGAGTAGTTCTTTGGTTTGTTTTAGTGTTTTGGATGACGTACTCAATCAAAGCCTACTTAATTGCTTGGCATGGGGGTGTTTGGGCCATAACGAAATGAAGCTGTGGAGATTTTCCCTTCTAGCTAACTATTTGAGCCGTTGAGGAGAATTTAGTGATAGATGTTTCTGAAACTGATGCAGGGACCTGGATGTGGTTTTCGAAAGGGCTAAGCTGGATGTAATAGATAGGGCCTACTCTATAAAGGCCCTCTCCAATTATGCTTTAGCTTCTTTGTCTTGGCCATTAGTCTTGTAGTTCTCAATGTAAATATGTCATCTGTGGAGCAATGATTACCATGAAACTGAACACATTTATTTTAGGATCTCACCGTTCAGTTTCATATTAGCATGGTCAGATTCTCATTCGCTTGTCCTCTTGCAAAATTGTAAGTTGCACATTTGCATCACATATCACATTGTATGGGTGGTAGATGGAGTGCAATTCAACATTGGGTCAATGCAGGCAGTGCATGTTTCTGTGACGTCTTTGGTTTGAGCCCTGCTTACGATGTGAGCAAGTGTGTGCGTGCGCACACACACATTGAGGTCATGAGTTTAAGCCCATATTACCTATTAGAAAAGAGGGACATCAAATAAGACAAGTCATTCTTGTGTAGTCCCTTTAGATTGGTAATCATCATGGAGCATGGTAAATTAAATGTTGTTTGGCTGCAATTCTTGTCTAAATGTGAGCAAAACCCTATTTCAAGATTTTTTTTATCAGTCCTATTTCCAGATATTTTGAGGCTTTATTCTAGTCACTGGTAAACATTGTGCTCTTCTAATTGGTTTTATTATATTCATATGATGTTTTTCCGTTATCATTGCTTCTATCCAAGTCTTAATGTGTTTGAAGATTGGAGTAACTATGTGTTCTACTTGGTTCATGTAAATTTACCATGACATACGGTTGCTTAAGGTTCTTGGCTTACTGCAACCCAATACCAACTCTAATCAAGCACTCTATTTTGGTGAGTCAAATGAGTTCTTTTAATTGGTTTGATAATGTTAACATATCAAAGTTTAAGGTTGAGTTTTGTTAACTATTTTTTGTTTTGTGAATTTGTTGTGATTGCTTCGATTATTGTCTATAAACATGATGTGTTTAGTCAGTTGGATCAAGAGTTTGCACACATTTGCATTCTCATATTTGTTTTGCTTTCCTTTTAATACATTGATAAAGAAACATAAGTCATTTGTTTACTTATTTGTAAAACCTTGGGACGGTACCCAATGGTAAATGATGAAAAGTAACTCACTTGAGATAATTATATATTCTCAAATCCGTTGTCATTGTTGGTGATATCTTTACTGAGGCAAGAAGGTAGAGAAGGTTGGGTGGGGCTAGCTTGAGGTTAGTTTTGGGCATTAGTGGGAGCTCCCGGTAGCAGTCCATGAGAAGAACTAAGTGGTAATTCTCATAAACTTCTAATGTGCAAAGTAGCTAGGGAAAAAAAAAAAGAATCAACGAGTGTTGAGTATTTGAAAACTGACTCAAGTATGGGTTGTAGAGGTGCAACAAGGGTTTTCCTCAATTTTTCTAAGCCCATTCAAACCCGGATGAACTGTTTCTAAGCTGGAACAACAGCCCATTCAATGTCACTCCCCGAAATCTGGAACTCGAGTACAATGACCCCTGATCCTAAGGTCTAGGGTATGAACTAAATTAAACGTGTTTATACATTTCATTCTCATCCAATATATCATATGCAAAACTAAACAATTATTTAATTATCCAAACTATAATACCAAAACTTAAAATTAAAATAATTTTTATGAATTCAAATTCTACTCGACTACTGTAATCATATCTCACTCATTAAGTTTCTACTTTATCTTATCATAATTATCCAAATAATAATAAACTAAAGGAGAAAATTTTATAGAAGTCATCATCTAGGTACTTTGCTTCTATCACTCCTAAATCAAATTGGGTGAGCTAGAAGTCCAGTGAGATCATATCCACTACAGTTGAATTCCAAGAGATGTACCATATGGAACAACTCATACTATTTGCAATTTGTTGGGAAATATGGAACGAGAGAAACAACGGTATATTCAGGGACTCTTAAATTTATTTGTAGACCTTGCTGGAGAAAATGAAAGGGGACACCATTGAATGGGCTTCATAATACAGGTTATTTGCTGGAATAACGATCTAAATATAGGTAATGAATGGTTCGATATCAGGCCGTAACTCCTAGTTTGGGTAAACACTTCATTTGACCTAGTCTAGTAGTGTTATGATTTTTTTCCTATGTCAAGGCTCCTTAGTTGTTGATGTATCCTGATCTTTTTTTGTTAGCTTTCTGTATCTTTTTTTTTTCCTTTTCTTTTCTTTAATGAAATCCATAGTCATTTGCTCATCAAGGAAAAAACAAAACAAAAAGGAACTTCGTTGCCAAAGCAAGCATTTGCAGATAAAATATGATACCTGATAGAAAAAAGCGTTTATAAAAGAAGGCCTCATTCTATCATAGTGATGTAGGACAAACCTCTTAATTTGAGAACTGAATACCCTCTACTGATGTGCGTTGAAAGAAGACTGTTATAGCTAAAGAGGGATTGTTGGAGGTGGTAAAAGAAGGGTAGAATGAAGGGTCTAAAAGGGTTATGGGGACAGATTTACGAAGAAGGTTTTAGAGCTTGAAAGTTAAGGGTTAAAGATTTGATTAGTAACATTGAAAACTAATACTAAACATGGAAACAGTAAGCACCGGGGGGGGGTGGTCACAAAGGTTTTCTAGGAATCTCACCTTGAAGATTTTAATGGAGTCACACCATTAGCAAAACTATTCATTCAATCACAAATTTGGAATGGTTTACAATGCTATGGCCTTCCCCTTTTATAGACTCAATAGAACTTTCCTACATTAACTCAAGGATCTAGTTTCAAGGAGAATTAATGACTTACGAAAACTAAAGCTTTAGTCCCAAGGAGGAATAATAAATGACAATAATTTTTAAAGAACATCTTTCTAGAACAAAGACTCTTTGATTTCCTAAAGAATTCTTAAATGAAAACAATATCTAACAAAGATATGTGCCCTTTAGAAAACAGTTTATGGACCCAATTTATGGGTCTTTTGGACAGCCATGGTCCTTATTGGGCCTAGGGTTATAAGTCTTAAAGCCCATGGGCCTGTTTGGCTGTGGAGCCCACATCGTTCTGATTAGTTTTCTCTCCTATCCTGCTATAAACTTTAAGGAGCTGATTCCCATCAGGTAGCTACAGTTTAAAGCTTCAATGTGGAGGTGTGTTCAGTCTATTTAATGAAGAAAAGAGGATATTATCATGCTTAGCCAATTAGACTCTAATTTTGTCACATAAGATGTCTCCATTAAGGCTGGTATGTTCGGCCTTTTTCTCAAGTTTGAGAGGTCTTCGGCTAGGTGACCCACTATCTCATCTTTTTTTCCCCACTGTCTCATCTTTTTTTCCTCATTGTGCTCGAAAGTCCTAGTTTATTGATGGTTCAGGGCTTATCTATTAATTGCATTAGATGCTTTGATGCTGGCAACCGGGATTAGTTTGTGACCTATCTACAGTTTGTGGACAATGTTCTTATCTTCAGTGGGGGCATCTCTTGATCATACAAGGACCTCAGAGTTCTCCGATGTTTTGAAGTGGTCTTAGGTCTTAAAGTGAATGTTGAAAGTGTGATTGGAGGAGCAACCACAAGCAAGGAGACTGCAAACATTGCTATGTGGTTGAGATATAACAACTTGTTTATTCCTTGTTCTTATCTTGGGCTCCCTCTAGGGGGAAATCCTTGGTGAAGTTTCTTTCGTCACCAAGTGGATGGAATGGTTAGGATGCAAGAATGCGTTTCTTCCTTGTACTTATCTTAGGCTCCCTAATGAGGGCAATCTTGGTGCAAGTTCCTCCTGGTATCCTATATTTGAGATAATGGGAAGTAATTCAAGGTGGAAAGCATAGTAGTGATCTTTGGAGGGTAAGATCACTTAGAATCTGCTGGTCAATGATGCAATCTGCCTTCCCAATCAATATAGTCGTAAAAAGATCGCGTGAGATTCTCATGATCATATGTGTGCGCCCCACATGATCATGTTTGGGAACCCATCTCACACACATAATCAATAGGATCTAGTTGAATTTCATTTTAATTTGCTTTTATCTTCTTTATTTATGCTTAATACGTGTCCAGACTAGCTTCTAATATAATGTGAATTTTCTATTCAATTTTTTTTTGTTCCAATACTAATTTGGGTAACGTTCTTTTCTCTTTGTGGTTTATGTAGGTAACTATTGAGAAGACGGGAAACTGACTCTTATCTGACTATGGCAATAACGCTCTCTCTTTTTATCTGACTATTTGGTAGTAGTTCAGACTTACGTGGTGTGGTGTACTTGCTATTCTAAACTCATACTTGAACTAATCATTATCTGATGAAAACTTAGACGTATGACTTTCTCATGCAATATTTGTATTTTTGTGCGGATTTAGTTGCCAAGAATTTTGAGCAGCTTGTCGATTGTGGCTCTGCCAATAGGGTAGGGTCATATTCTTTTCATTTTAGTTGCATTGTAGTTGCGTTTTGCGGACAGAAAAATTGAAATGTTGTAGTTTGTTTAAGATTTGGGGTATATGATGCATTACCTGAGGAAAGATTGATTGTACAGTACTAGGGTTTTCAATTTCTACAGGTAGACTGAATGATCCGGACCATTGACATGGGGGCTTCTAAGTAGATCAACTATGCACCAACGGTACCTTAGATTGGAACACCCTAGCTGTATGATGTGTCCTTTTTCTTGGTTAGTGCAACCTTATGCTCGTTTCCCACTATTATTGTCAATTCTTTGATTCATTGATTGAAGGTTTTTTATTTCTTCCAATATGCTTTTTTTTCTTTTTCTTTATGGTGTATGGTCTCTCACATGATTTAGATAGTTTATATATCATAGCATCTATTTGACCATGTCCTTGATACTCCTAAATAATGTTTGAGCTCATCTCTCTTCGTGAAGAACCTGCATTGAGATGGAAAAAGGATTCATCCATCCTTCTCTTATAGTTGGCCAAACCATGCACCTGTATCAAATTGCACAGCTATTTAGTTGAGAAGGAAGGCTAGTGTGATCCAGGGGTATTTGTGACATTTGCTTATATACTGAGTTTTGTGGACCGCACAAGCACTTTGATATGCAGGATATCAAGCAGGCCAGAAATGTATGCTAATTGTGGTTAACATTAATGTATTAGAGATTTTACTATAGATTAAATGTTATCTTGATTTTATTTTATTTTATTTTTTTGTAGAATTTGAATGTAATCTTGATAACTCATAATTTTATATGAATTTACGATCTCCAATACATTATTTCTCTTAATTAATGAGATGAAATCATTTTTAATTGGCAATGTATTATTTAATGAGTTCATCTCATTTTAGTTATTGTAATTATGTACTTGAGATCATATTTCCTTTTTGACAAGGGTTAAACATAATATTCATAACCAATGATCACGATCTCCAATACATACCCATAGTTAAAAAGGGGCCTGTTTTGGGGCCACTAGAAGGTTTCATTTTAGTTAATTGTAATTGTGTATTAGAGAGTTTGGTAAGGATTAAAATAATCTTGATAACCCATAATTTATATGAACGATCATCTCTAATACATAATTTATTATCTAAATGAGACACTCAATTTTCAGTGGCAACCAAACAGGTCTAATAGTTGGAAAATGATGTTATGATGAGGATGGTGATGAGAATGATAAGCCTGAGTCATTTGATTCTTCTTTCCTTCTGGGAATTAGTGGCCTGTCTACTGATTACAACATAATTATCCTTAATTATCTTATGGGAAGTACAGCATGAAAATTGCACATGGTTGTTGAATGGTCATGTGAGAGTGGAATTGTTGTGAGCTTTGTTCTTTTTCATGCTCAGGGAATAGTGGTTTGTTCTTTTGTATGCCCAGGGACCATGGTCTTAAAACTTGTCGACTCGACTTGAAACTCGGCCCACTCGACTCATCAAAATTTCAAGCCGAGGCTCTGGAAACTTGGTACTGGGTCTGACTTGGCCTTAACTCGGAGATACTCATTAATTCGGCTGATGGCTTGGTCGATTTAGGTATTGAAGATAAGTCTTGCTTTGAGTTGGGATTTAGATTACTAATGCAGGATCTAACTAATATTATATATCTATTAACAAGCCTAAATTTCAATCTATAATAATTAAACACCAACTTAGCTGAATGTTGGGCAGAGTTTTTGGGTTTTGGAACTATCTCATGTACCAAGCACACAATTAAATAACAAAGGGAGAGAGAGAATGCATGCTCAAGTTATGTGCAAGCCATGTTTACTTTAGTCTTGGTACGCCCTTTCTATCTCACACAACCTTATGCAAGTCTTCAAAGAGTAGGGATGGAGACTCATTTTTAGAATTGCATTCAGAGCCCTGCCCATCATGGGACTCCAATTGCAAGAGGTCTCCACCTTTAGAATACAATGAGGATTCCCTATTCCTCAGTCCTTTCCCCATGAAGAGAGTTGGGAACAAATGCAACCATTACCCTGTGCGGCCCACCATATGCTTAGTCTACATCACTTGCACGTATGGTCCACCCTATGCGTGAAAGCCAACAACCGTTGTGCTGATTGTTCCAAACCATTCACTTGTATTCAAGATGATTATATGGTGAAGACCTCTTATTTGCAATTCTTTTTCCCAATTTCATTCACAGGATGACTAACCATGGATGCAGCCTCCTCCATTGTCGGTGTGGCAAATGTGTTTGAGATCCAAGCTTTCCATTGGAGTGTGCCCTTCTTTACGCAAATTAAGTTAGTCTATGGGCCTCACGTTGTACAGCCCATCTACTTATTCAGCCAGCCCTAGTTTCATCATTGGGCGCATTCAATATCCGGCCTCCCTCGAGGACATGGATTTTGCACGTCCGTTGTGTGGGCATAGATGTGAGGCCCTTACATTCATTAGTTAGGTGGAAAATGGGATTTTATGGGGGGTGCTGAATCTTCTGAAGTCTAGCCCAAAAGCTAATGATCTTGGACCAGACCTAGCTCAGTCGGGTAATGAGTAATTGGGCTGGGGCTTGTCCAATCCTGCCAACCCAATACTCAGCCCGTCAGTGTTCATTATGTCAGGCCTAAGTGGACATGCTTACTCAGCTGTTAGATAATAAACCCCGATCCAGCTCAATCAGTAATGAGGTGCAAAATTCCGGCTGGGATACAACACATAGGCCTTGATACGCCATGGAAAGTGACCGGAATCACCCGAGGCTGTGCAGAGCTTGGGACAGGCTTGACATGTCATGTCTGTATTGGTGAAGAGCATGTTGTCAGAAGAGACCTGCCACATCAGCAAGCCTGACACAAGCCTGTCACGTCTGCTCTCCACCAATATAAATGTGACACATACCAGCCTGTCCCGGACTCTGCATAGACTTGGATAGTACCTAATCCGAGCTCGTTAAAGTCGCGTGAAAACTAAGGGTGGCAATGGGTCAGGTAGTCCCCCTGACCAGGCAAGCATGATATGGGTGATGGGCTTGGACCTAATAGCTTGGCCCATGGGTTGAGCTCGGGTCTGGCATGCATGCCCCAATCAAATTTCATGGCATGCTTGGACCCAACCATGTGCCATTCCAATCCTTGGTTATGCGATCCATCAATCTTAAATGTAGACCCTTGGTTTCATTCCTCTAGAATGTCTATTTCTTTGTGCATATGTTGCCTGCTCGATCAACTAATGGTAGATTAGAAACATTCAAGTAGGAAACATAGATTTTATCTTGGGTTGGGTTGGGTTGGGTTGGGTTGGGACAGGTATGTGTCCAACTATTTGTTTTAGTTGAGCGTCAGCTTATTTGTTGGAAGCATGATTGACCAGTCGGCGCCACAAATCTTCAAGCAACAGGAGCCACCGACTGGTCAGTCATAGCAGATTTCAGGACAAAGCTCTTTGGATGTTGTTCGACTAGTCTTCGACCGGTCGGCAGGGCCCCCCGACTAGTTGGCAATTTTGAGTGACCGGTCGACGGTTTTCTATTTTGAGTTAGTTTCTTATCGATTTTGCATAAATTATTTCTAATTTCGGGTTTCTTCTTATTTAAGGAGTGTAATACATGAATTAGGGTATCTTAGATGCAAAAGGGTATTGAGAGAGTTCTAGGGTGAGAGAAAAGGCTTGAAAAGGCTTGGGATCCGGGTGTTTCTTCTTCATTCTCTTGTAACTTCTGATATCATAGTGGATTGTTCGCTTTGTGCCGTGGTTTTTTACCCATGAGGGGTTTTTCCCCGTAAAATTCGGATTGCCTTTTGTATGTGTCGATAGTTGCTTGATCATTACCATTGTGGTTTATCTTGTTTGATTATCTTCCGCTGTCAGGCTCTATTCGCAACAAGTGGTATTAGAGTTAAGGTTGGTAAGTGTTTCGCTGATACCAACAAGTGGGATTAGAGATAACGTTGGGAGGCAGAGAGAATTTGAGACGATGTATCAATGACGTCTTCTAGCATGAGATTCGACATAAAGAAGTGCCCCCGGGAAAAACAACTTTAAATTTTGGAAGGTGAAGATGAAAGGCCTCCTAGTTCAGCAAGGACTGTAAGATGCGCTCCTTGGAAAGCAACTTGAGGTTATGAAAGAAGAAGAGTTGAAGAAGATGGATGAAAAAGCCAATGTCTTAATCCAGTTGTGCCTAACATATGAGGTCTTGTATAACGTTATGAGGGAAAAGACTGTGGCTGGTACATGGGCAAAGTTGGAGAATATCTATGCAAAGATATCTCTAGAGAATCATTTGTATCTGAAGCTTTAGTTGTACAACCTGAGGGGACAGAGGGGACCAATGTTGAGAGCCACATCAACGATTTCAATAGGCTCGTTTGTAAGTTGATGGATATAGATGAACCGATGAAGGACGAGGATCAAGCGTTTATCCTGTTGAATTCTCTTTCAGATTCATATGAGTCGTTCAAGTACTCATTATGCGTAGGTAGGGAGACCATTGGCATTGAAACCATTATCTCAGCCCTCCAGTCGAAGGTGATGAGAAAGAAAAATGATGACATAGGTTCTTCTATAGACGAGGCACTGGTTATGAGAGGGAGGAATTCTGAGCGGGATGAGGGATCTTTGTCATCAAGATCTAAATCTGAGGGCAATGAGAATAGCAAATTAAAGTGTTGGGGCTGTGGTGAGGAAGGGCACGTGAAGTGGGATCGAATCCTAATAAAAGACAAAAGAAATATGAAGATTCTTCTAAGGATGTGGATAATACCGGGAAAGCCACGGAGGATGAATGTGATGTTTGTGATGTATTGACTATATTTAGAAATGAGTCTCTCGATGGAGAGTGGCTCTTGGATTCAGGAGCATCATGTCACGTATGTCCTTACCAGAGTTCATTCATGACATACAGAGCGTATGATGGTGGATCTATGTTTTTGGGCGATGGTTACACCCGCAAGGTGATGGATATTGGTACGGTGCACATTAGCATGTTCGATGGGATTGAACGAGTCCTGAAAGGTATAAAGCATGTCCTTAAGCTGAAGAAGAATGTGATCTCTCTTGGTGCACTCGAAGCGAAAGGGTGCAGGTTCATCAGCTGTGATTGGTATTGTAAAGTGATGAAGGGAGTACTCGTATGGACGAAGACACGGAGGTGCGACAATCTTTAAAAGTTGATCGGGAGCACTATTTACGATGGAGCTACGGGATCGGCAACAGAATCCATAGTTGCTTGTATGTGGCAAGTGCCAAAGGACCACATGAGAAGAGCAAGGTGCATGAAGGTGCAAGGATAAAGTTGATGAGGCACGAGAAGCGATGGAGTTATGATGATGATGGAGTAAAGATGGACGGTGCGTGGCAAGGTGTAGCATGCAGATTGGAGTTGCGATGGAGATTATTGTAATCATCGCTTCAAATCATCAAGCAACAGGAGCCGCCGACCGGTTGTGGATGGCGAACGACTGATCGGTTGTGGCAGATTTGAGGACAGAGCTCTATGGACGTTGCCCGACTGGTCTCCGATAGGTCGGCAGGGGTCCGTGACTGGTCGACAGTTTCCTATTTTGAGTCAGCTTCTTATGCGGTTTCGCATAAGTTGTTTCTAATTTCGTGTTTCTTCTTATTTAAGGAGTGTAATACGTGAATTAGGGTATCCTAGATGTAAAAGGGGATTGAGAGAGTTCTAGGGTAAGAGAAAAAGCTTGGGATCCACGTGTTTCTTCTTTATTCTCATGTAACTTCTAATATTATAATGGATTGTTCACTTTGTGCTGTGGTTTTTTTACCAGTGAGGGTTTTTCCATGTAAAATTTGGATTGCCTCTCGTTGGTTGCTTGATTATTGCCATTATAGTTTATCTTATTTTATTCACTTTCATTGTTGTCTGGCTCTATTCCCAACACTATTGTATTACTCCTATCATCCTCGGTGATAGTTCACCACTTTTTTCTTTTTTTTTTAATGTTCAGGATCTTATCAATTGTACACATGGCATACATAAGAATCTATCCAGACCTTCCAAATCATAAGGCCCATTTTCGATGAAGCAGGACCAAAAACAATCACTGAGAAGTCCATCTAGCCTTCTAATTGGACAATTAGAAAAACAATGGCAAGTGGTACGGATTCATTGCCCAAAATCATATGGTTAAGACTGATCAACCTGTCAGAATTTCACCGATGCTCCTTCCACAACAATGGTTCCACAGTTGAATGGAATGTATTGTCCGTACATGTGTGCAACGTGTACGGTGGAAGAAAAACCACTCTTGGAAAAACGGTGGTGAAACATGGCCTATGGTTCAGAACTTCTCTTAGGTCGAGGAATATCTAATGATCTGATGCGCCAATTGGTAGATGTAGGGCGCTTGTTTCGGGATCTTGCCCTTCATTTGGAGGACACCCCAATAAGCGAAAGGTGCCCAAAAATTCTCATAGAACGTTTCTAAATAACAGTCGTATTTGGGAAAATGGCTATCCACAGTAGAAATTATCTTATCAAAGGTTTGGATTATCCAGTAAGTGGCCCTCTTGTACAAAGTAGGTGCGTTATTACGGCATTCAAGTTCTGATGCCTCCGTACCTTAGAACTCCGTCTCGAGAACTGATCATCGCATTCAGGCAAAGGTAGTACGAGAGGAGTACGGAGCTCTCTGGGCCCACCGTGATGTATGTGTTTTATCCATGCCGTCCATCCATTTTTCCTGATTACTTTAGGGCATGACCTAAAAAATGAGGTAGATCCAAAACTCAAGGGACCACACCACAGGAAACAGTGGGGATATGGATGCTCAACAATGAAACCCTTTCAGGGCCCACTGTGAGGTTTATTTGCCGTTGAGCCTAGGGTTCTCAATGGAGAAGGTCATATCTGAGATCTGATTCGCTCCGAATCCATATAATGCGGATTTGGATATTAAAATAGGTCCGAGTAATTAAATGGACTGGATTTGGATTCACATAAATAGATCCGACTACGTCTATAGATTTTCAAACTCGGAGGTGGATCTAATTGAATCCGATCCAGATCCGAATTGTCACCTTATTGTATATGTTATATCCATGATGGCCATCCATTTTCCAAATTATTTTAGCCCACGTCTCAAAATTTAGACATGCCAATCTCAGGTCAACCATATCACAGTAAATAGTGGGATTTGCATAATTTTGCTACTAAATTAAATATATTATCTTTTTTTTTTTATAATTTGTGATGGGGTGGATTTGGACTTAGATCTGACCTGAATTCGATGGTTATATGGATTTTGGATCGAAAATGGATCTGGCTATTTATAAATGGATCAGATATGATATCACCTTTTGGATCCGAATCCGTCTACAGATTTTCGGACTTGGAATAGAATACAACTGGATCCAATGTAGATCTGACCCATTGAGAGCCCTACTCGAGCACGTTGATAGGGTCACTCTTCTGACCTAAACGAAGGGAAAACACAAATTTCAGCTTGATCCAAAACTTTAGCGCCCAGGAAGCTTTTAATTGTGGGATTCAATTCCCACTATGTGGTCCACTTGAGCCTCATATTTTGTCTCATGCCCTAAATTTATCTGGAAAAAATGAATGTACGATGTGGACAAAACGCATACATCAGGTGGACCACACAGAGCCCCTACCTAGACTGAGGCATCCCCAATCCATGAAAACGGTAGACCCCATAATAAAGACCACTCATCGCAAATCATGCTATTAGCTCAATAGGTGGACCACAACTATATGTTCAGTTAGATCTTCGTTTCTTTGATGATTCAAATGGTATGGCCCACCAAATGAGTGGAATAGAATAATTGATGTCGCCGGCAATTTTCATTGTGATGCCTAATTCATTTCAAATAAATTATAGTTCAAATCAACCTAACCTAGATGAATAATCTAGAACTTAATAATAACAAATTTAGGCAAATATTGGAAATAATCAAAATCTTCATTTGCATCTTTAAACCATCCACATATCATCCATTATAGTAAATTGTAGCCCTTGACTTTTAGCCTCAAAATCTATAAATAAACAATAAAAAATCAGCATACGTTGGGCATGAGAATGGGTTGTGTGGGCCTAGGTGGGCCATGGGCTTGCTTCAACTTTCAATGCTGGATTAGGTTGAGATGGGATCAGTGACTTGATAATAATAGTGAGTTAAAAAGGATAGAGAGGGGAGGAGCAATATAAGGAATCAAAATGGGTTCTCATGTTTACTTTTAAACATGTTAGTGAATTTTGTGCTGTATTGTTTGTACTAGGGAAGGTGGTGTTAGGAGAAGTATGCTCCACGGACCATTGAGTTGCAACGGAGCAATTGTCGCATCATAGTTGGCTTCATGAACAGCGTACAAAATGTGTCGCTTGTAGCTTCATAGTTGTGGAGACAACCGTCATTGATTAGCTGATTGAGGAGCCTCCTATGCTAGTTGAGGCATGTACGTCTTACCAATTAAAGTTCGTTCACTTGGAGTCAAGTGCAACAGTATGTTTATAACTTCAAGAGTTTCAGAAGGTAAAGGATAACTTGATAACATTATTTTAAGATTCTTCGAAAGAAGGCATCTCTTAGTTGCATAGTTTTTGTGGATTCGTAAAAGGATAAGAAAGGAGGAAATAGACAAGGAAATAAGAAGAAGAAAGAGAGAATAGAGAGAGGGGGTGAAATGGCTCTAAGAGTAGAGCCTCCACATGTTCCCACACCTTAGTTTTATTAGGGTTTTTACTAATATGCTAGAAATTACAAAAATACCCCTCTTACTTAAGTGACTTAAAGAGGGATAAAACTGTGTGCCTAAAACAAAATTCAAACATACATATTGAAGTCCTAGTACCGAATTGATCCCTCGAGCTTTATTCCCCACCATCCTAGTCGTTACTTCCTTCCCTGTTCCGAGTACCAGAATTATCCTTATGCAAACTCCTTAGTCGAGAAGCACTAGTAAAGTTCCAAATGTTCCTAGAATTTTGAAAAAGGAAGTGGCAAAATGCTTAAAGGATTTTAGGCCTATTAGCTTGATTAAGGGCCCCAAGAAAATTATGGGAAAAAGGTTTCAGAAAGTGTCATCGGATGACATCTCAAAAGTGAGCTTCATCTTTGGTAGAAAAATCCTAAGTGGTACTTTGTGCTCAAGAATGCATTGGTTCTCGTTATTGGGTGGGTAGGAGGGTATCTTTTGCACCCTTGATCTTAAGAAAATATATGATTACATCCTTAAAAAGAAAGAAAACATATGGTTCAAACAGTGAATCAGTTTAACCAAATTTTGAGTGTTGGTTAATGGGTCACCCAAAGGCTTCTTTAAGGCCTTGAGAGGCTAAGGACAAAGGGACTTGTCTCCATTAGAGCTGTACACGAACTAATCCGAATCGAGCTTGGCACAATTTGTCTTGGCTCGGTTCGGTCAGCAACTCGGGCTAGTTCGACCCGAGTTTAGGTTAGCTAGGGAGAAAAAAAAAAAAAAAACGAGGGCTCGAGCAATTTTTTTTATAAAAGGGTAGGGATTGGGGTGCTCGAATCTGATCAATATTATATGTATATTATATATTTAAGGTATTTAAAACTGGGCCGAGTCAAACTGAGTTAAGTTTGAGTCGAGCTTCGAACCGAGTCAAGTCAAGTCGAGTTCGGGTCAGCTCGAACTTAGCTCGAAATTATTTCAAGCTAAGAAAAATAGCTCGGCTCAGCTCGAACTTAACTTTCGATCCAAACTGAATTGAGCTTATTCGAGCCGAGCCAAGCGAGTTAACCAAGCTAGGTTGGCTCATGTTTAGCTCTAGTCTCTATTTTTTTTTTTTTTCCCCTTGGTGATGTTGGAAGAAGGGGCTTTAGAGCGTCTCACTAATGTATTCAAAGTGGAGAAGTCAATGTTCCAAGTGTCTCATCTTTAGTTTGTCAATGACATCTTTCTCTTTTGTGATTCAACAGTTAATTAGGTGGATAACGTGAGAGAAATTAAAAGTGGTTTTCTTTTTAAGATTAACATTTATAAGAGAGAAATGTTGGGTATCCAAACTCGAATGAGACGTGGAAGAGCCAATCGAGGTCTTTGGTTGCAAAATTGGCTACTTCCTTTTGTCATATTTGGGAATCTCGCTTTGTATTGGTAAGCATGCAAAACATCTGTGTGATAATGTGATCAAGGAGATTGATGGAAACTTTCGTGTTGGAAAGGTAGACCTACCTTAATCAAGACAACCATTTCTAATATGCCATCATACTTCTTTGTCTCAGTGTCAATTTCTCACCCTCATTTCGAACATATTGGAAAGTATTAGACATGCATAGTTATGGAGACGAGCAAAGAGAAGAAGAAGTTTCATTTTTTGAAATGAGAAGAGGTATGTAAGCCTGTTAGGGCGCAGATATCAAGGAGGTAAATTCATAAACTTAGCTCCTTTGGGTAATGGTTATGGAAACTTAGAACAGAAGGTCCGTGGAAAGAGGTGATCTTATGTAAGTACGGAATTAGGGAAGGGGGTGGTTCACTAAGAGCCCCTCTTTATAGAGCCTAAGCAACATAATAGGTGATTTTGGGAATTTTGAGTTGTTTCAATGATAGGATTGGCTACTCATTGTGCAACAACATGTATATTCATTTTTTGGGAAGATGTGTGGTGTGTGGATAATCTGGGTGTTGTCTTCCACAAGTTGTCTAGGTTAGTTCTGGAGGTAAATATTCTTGTATCTAAATTGTTGGGGCTCAAATTCTCACCCATGATAAAACAACATACGACGGTCCATCTATGATGAAATGGATCGATTCCAAGATCGGAAAACACCCAGAAAACACGATCGGACACCAGTGCATCCCTAACCTCGCAGTCTTGATCAAAACCCATGAATGATATCTCGGAGTAGAAATGGACATGCGTATTGCTATCAAATTGTCCGGAATACCCAAAAACCCTTAACTAGCAAGTTTGAATACCGCACGGCTCATATCCTTTCTTGCGACCTCGAAGCGTATTCTACCACTGTGTGGAGTTGATCGGGAGGGTCCAAATTGGGAAGGAAGTACCAAAATTTGCAGTAGTTGATCATTCGTACCTTGACTCGTTCATTCAATAGTCCGATGAGAGGCTTAAAGTGCTTTGGCATCAGTGACTTTGACCTCCTGAAAAGGTACCCGTCCTTTGAAGAGGATTGTCGGAGCCTGAAGTATGAAAAATATTCTAAGTATAGACACATGCGTACACCACAAGGGGGATATGCGTACACCACAAGGAGACATGCGCTCACATCCTCACCACATGCGCTTGGGAGCTTAACTCACATTCTTCCAAATACCAAAACTAAAAAAATACATAAGTATGGGCACATGCGCCCACACTCTAACAACATGCGCCCACCTCTCCCTTTCCTCTCTCAAGTGGAGAAAACTCTAAAAATTGCTAAGTATAGGCACATGCGCCCACTGCAGGGGCACATGCACCCGGCTTAGTGGCATCTGCTCAATGTAGCCGCTCGAAAACTCTCCTCCAAACACAGGCGCTCACATTCTCCTTTGTATGGACCTGAGACCCGATTAACTTACTATAAATAGGAGACAACCTGATGACAGAATGGGGAATTCATCTACAGAGAGACTAGAGCGACGCAAGGTAACATGCTCCCTGCTCCGAATTCCCTTGCCGGAAAGGGTTTTCATGGCAGGAATCCTCACCGAAAAGGAATTTCTCCCACCGGAATAAAGTGCAGAGAGAGAGAAATGAGAAATAAATAAGAAAAATGCTAAGGGTTGGAACATGCGCCCACCACTCCTGCCACATACGCCCACCCTATGGGGTGGACGAAATTCATCAAGTCCTTAGAGGACATGAGCCCACCACTAAGAGGCAGGCGTATGTACCTTACTACATGCGCCCAGGAGGAATCCTCTTCCTCTCTCTTCACTCTCTCTCTCTCTCTACATGCGCCTAGTGGGGGGGGGGGGGGGGGGCAACATGCGCCCACCCCAGGACAACATTCGCCCAGACGTCCTTGGCCAAGCCAAGGACTCTGTGGTGTGGCCCGCTTTGGATGTGGTCTGCCTCATCAGTAGAGTATACCTCTTGGACACACATCGACGTCCTCTATCCATCCCCCAGACTGGATTTCCCAACAGTCGATGTTTAAGGTCTCCAATCCAGGATTTAATTAAAATGACCAACACTTAGTCAATTTGCAAGTCTGAAAAAATCCCTTCGTAAGAGCACAAATCAACTGAAAGCGAGTAGAATTAAGCGGAATTTGACCGACGACAAGAGAGACTTAGCTCTTTCATGATCCAAAACACCGTAATAATGCACCGCAATGATATTATTTGCTATCATAATCGTCGAATATACTAATTAAGCGATAAACAGGCCCAGTACTTAGTCATTTTCAGCCCTGGGAAGTGCCCTGTTGGCTTAAAGATTGACTGGTGTCAAGTGAAATTTAGCAGAATCTGAATAACGTCAAGGCGGATTTAACATCCTCCTATCATAAGGCAACTAAATCAAGAACTTGTGGGACACTAATCCCCACCACTTATCGATTATCGGCATAAATAGGCATATATTAACCCTGATAATTAACCATTTTCAGGCCCAGAAATGTGCAATTTAGCTCATTGAGCTTAAACTCTCAAAGAAATAGAACTCGACATAGCCCATCAGAGTGATCTAATCTCTCGAAGTATCAATCATTAATAATAATGTGGTTGAATTAAAGACATGTATAAAGCAGATTAACCGAATCAAGTGCATAATTCACCCAATGCACTAAACATCAAGTATAAATGCAATCCTCTATCGAGCATGCAATAAAGATCAAGTATATTTACTTTGTACTCCTCGTATCCATTATATAAACTTTATTCATCTTGGATCGAGGTATGAAACTAAATCAAAAGGACTATGGTTATCATCGAAAATCGTAACCAAATAGTTCCAAAACATCTGAAAAAACTTATTATGAACTACTATCGCTAAAACCAAGTTGATGTACTTCCCATTCAAAGCGGGGTCCGTCAGTTGAGCAGCTCAGGTAGTTGCGGTGTGCCTTCCTGTAGTCACCCGTCCGCAGCAACGATCATTGGCACTGTGTTATACCACCCGACAGCCATAATGTGTCTTATATGGTCACCCGTCGGCAGCGATGGTCACTGGCACTATGTCATACCATTTGACAGCTATGATGTGTCTTCCTGTAGTCACCCGTCTGGAGTGACGGTCATTGGCACTGTGTTGTACCATTTAGCAGCCATGATGTATCTTTTTGTGGTCACTCGTCCGTAGCAATGATCAATGGCACTATGTTGTATCATATGACAGCCGTAATATGCCTTCTGGTGGTCACCTGTCCGTAGCGACAGTCAATGGCACTGTGTTGAGTATGACAACTATGATGTGTCTTCCTGTTGTCACTCATCCACAGCGACGGTTACTGGCACTGTGATGCACTACATGAGAATCGTGGCATGTCTTCCTATGGTCATCCGTCCACAATGACGGTCATTGGCACTGTGATATATGACTTGGTTAAAATCCTGACTGTTTCTCTACTAAGAACACTCGAAAAAACATGAGACAGGCATTTAACTTGTCTAAACGATGGCTCAGTCCATGAGAAACCCGAAACTTGATCTCTACGACCAGTAAACTCAAAGACCATAATCCCTGATGATTTAAATTACTTGCTCGGTCAATCCAAACTTCCTTCCAAAATTTCATCTATTGTACAACTATCATTCATAGTGGAACTTTTGTCGCTTTGTGTCGTGGTTTTCTCCCATAAGGGTTTCCACGTAAAAAATCTTTGTGTTGTTTGTAGTGTACTTACATTTATGCTCTTTTAATGCTTTATTTAATTTATCTATGATGCATGCATACATTTACTTTTGCCTTTTAATCAAGGGTGATCAACCATTGATGTAATTAAGGATTCGTGACCAGTATCACAGCCTGGAATGTAAAAGATCTTGGAATCTCTAGAATAAAATTCACCTTTCGATGTTTTCTCGTGGAACTTTGTGAATGCTTGTGATTGTCTACGATTGTCTCTATTACTCAGAACCCCAGAACAACGAAACATAAGAAAACTGCTTTGAGCATTTTCTAGTTCTAACATCAATGTTTCTTAGTTGCAGCCTGTGGGAAACCAGCGAGTGTGGTATCTTCCTTGCTAAAGGAATGTCATAGACAAAGAATGAGATGACATGATCTAATTGCTTAATTTTAGTCATCTAAGTGATGAAAGGGATGCCTAGGTGCGGAAACGAGAGATCATGTAGATTCTTGGTTCATTCTTTTTATAGGACGAATTCGAATTTATGATCCAAGGCTTTCAAAATTCCTCAACTGCATTCATATGGTCTTATGGGGGGCCTCCCAAGGTTTCTCCTCGTGCTTGGTTGGTTGGTAGAAGTCCTTATGTTGGATAATCTCTAGAGGCCTATGGTAATTCCTAACATATGCCTCATGTGTATACGGAATGCAAAATTGATGGATTATCTATTCTTGCATTGCGCCTTCACTAGAGCGGAGTAAAGAGTAGTTCGTTTTAGTGTTTTGGATGACGTACTCAATTAAAGCCTACTTAATTGCTTGGCATGGGGGTGTTTGTGCCATAACAGAATGAAGTTGTGGAGATTTTTCCTTCTAGCTAACTATTTGGGTCGTTGAGGAGAATGTAGTGATAGATGTTTCTGAAACTGATGTAGGGACCTAGATTTGGTTTTCAAAAGGGCTAAGCTAGATGTAATTGATAGGGCCTACTCTATAAAGGCCCTCTCCAATTATGCTTTACTTCTTTGTCTTGGCCATGAGTCTTGTAGTTCTCAATGTAAATATGTCATCTGTGGAGCAATGATTTCCATGAAACTGAACACATTTATTGTAGGATATCACCGTTCAGTTTCATATTAGCATGGTCAGATTCTCATTCGCTTGTCCTCTTGCAAAATTGTAAGTGGAACATTTGTATCACATATCACATTGTATGGGTGGTGGATGGGGTACATTTCAACATTAGTCAATGGCAGGCAGTGCATGTTTCCGTAACGTCTTTGGTTTGATCCCCGCTTACTATGTGAGCATGTGTGTGCGTGCAGTGTGCACACACACATTGAGGTCACGAGTTTAAGCCCATATTACCTATTAGAAAAGAGGGACATAAAATAAGACAAGTTGTTCTTGTGTAGTTCCTTTAGATTAGTAATTATCATGGAGCATGGTAAATTAAATGTTGTTTAGCTGCAATTCTTGTCTAAATGTGAGCAAAACCCTACTTCAAGATTTTTTTATCAGTCTTATTTCCAGATATTTTGAGGCTTTATTTTAGTCACTAGTAAACATTATGCTCTTCTAATTGGTTTTATTATATTCATATGATGTTTTTTCGTTATCATTGTTTCTATCTGAAATTACACCTTTTGTACATTAGGCGTATGTGTGCGGAAGCTTTGAGAGCAACTAATATTATGGCTAAGTCCTATGGGGTGATTAGGACCTTTTGAAATTCTTTTCGCTTATTTAACAGTTTTAACAAATTAAACTAAGTAAGCAAGAACACTTTGACTTTCAAGCCTAAGTGGGTCCAATCACAAGACTAGCATATGATTTAAGTAATAATCTTCCTAATCTAAGCATGCATAGATAATTAAATAATTTAACTAATCAAGCTCCTAATCTATTCAACTTATGTAGACTTATGAGAATGGATCAATGAGCTCAAGTCTAAACAACTAAGTGAAAGTATGTAAGACCCATACCCTGAATTGCCCTCCGTACGTTTAGTTTCCGGTACCGGTACGTCCTGGATGGACCAGATTAGCGAGCCTTGATCGCGACCCTATTTTAGTACCGCATCGACCCAAGACTTATACCCCGACGACTGCGTAGGTGCTGCGATTCCAACGCCGTGCGGCACGCCCCATTGCGATACCCGGTGTGAAAGTTATGATCGATTGCGTAATCTGAGGTGGGCCGCGCAACGCGCGTGTGGCGTGGGCCCCACTTGCATAAATTCCAACAATGTGTCAAATCAATCACCATACCCACCCCATCACTGTCTCACCTCCAAAGTCAACTCTAATCATGCAACCCATACCTCACATGCCCTCTCCCATCATCATCATCATTACCTCATGTACCCCCTCCCATGCCTAGCCATCATCACTATATTTCTAAGAAACCCCCCCCCCCCCCCCCCCCATTTCCCAAGCACCACTCGTCCATTACAATTCCAAGATTTAAGAGAGAGAGAGAGCAAGAGAAGGAGAGAGAGAGAGAGAGAGAGAGAGAGAGAGAGAGAGAGAAGAGATTTGAAAGATTGAGTGAGTTTAGAGAGAGATTGAAGGAGGAGATCAAGCTTGGAGGACCCCGATCATCATCCGGACCGTACGATCGGCAATCCAACCGTCCAACCGTCATTGTGAGTGCAAACTTCCCCCCTTTTTCTCGTTTACCTTTCATTTTATTTCCTTGGGCCCACCTTGTGATGGGTAATGAGATGGATGGGCTAGATCATCAGGAATGGGCCCGACGTACTTGTAATAATAATAATAATAATAATAATAATAATAATGTTATAAAAAAAAAGAGAATAAAGGAGATGGCCGCTGGACAGACAGTGTCCAGAGGACGCTGCTGCCCAGCAGCGCCTGGGCTGAAAGCCCTTTTGGGCGTTGACATTGGGTCCCCACTCGTGGGACCCACCTTGATGCATGTATTCGATCCACGACGTCCATCTGTTTCTCCAGCCCATTTTAAGGCTGGGTACCAAAAAATGAAGTAGATCCAGATCTCGAGTGGACCACACCATAGAAAACAGTGGAGAGAATGATGACAACTATTGAAACTTCCGTGGCCCACCGTGATGTTTGTAGACGGAATCACCTGCCCAACATTAGGCTTATTAGGTCCCCAATGAGCTGGGAAACCTGATGAACGGATTGGATTATACCCATGTGGGCCCCACTTGATATAAACTAAGAGAAAAGAAAAAGAAAAACAAAAAAAAATGGCTGGGGACGCTGGACGTTCACAGCATCAGAACGCTGGAACAGTTCAGCGTCACCTGGACGCTGTGAATGGGCCCCCACTCATGGGACCCACCTTGATGTTTATGTTGTATCCACACCGTCTATTTGTTTTCCCAGATCATTTTAGGGCCAAGGCCCAAATATGAAACTGATCCAAATCTTAAGCGGACCGCACCACACGAAATAGTGGAAATAATGATGTCTACTGTCGAGCTTTCCTCGTTCCACTTTCGTATTTGTAGCCCACTTAATATGCCCAATAGAGGGCTCATTGGGTCCCCCACGAGCTGGAGAACCTGATAGATGGAATGGATCGTCCCCTTGTGGGCCCCACTGGACTAAAACCACAGAAAAACAAAAAAAATAATAATAAAAACAACCCTCCCAGCGTCTCTGACGCTGGGAGTAGATAGCGGCAGGTTGAGTAGCTATCTCGCTACTGCCGTGACGTCACCAACTTCAATGGGCCCACTGTGTTGTACTTGTTATATCCAGACCGTCCATCCATTTGGGGAGATCATTTTAGGGCATGATATGAAGAATAAGACAGATGCAAATCTCAAGTGGACCCCACTTGTAAGCAAACAGTGGGGACAGTAACAGACAGTTGAGACCTTCCTACGGCCCACCATGATGTTTATTTGAGATCCAACCTGTTCATAATTCCACACACGTGTGGAAGAGGGAAAACAAAAATATCAGCTTGATAGAAAGCTTCTATGGGCCCCACTACAGTGATGTTTATTTTTCATCCAACAGAAGGGGGCACTGGCGCTGGCTGGGCTGGTTGGGCTGCCCAGCAGGTGGCCAAGTCGTGGGACCCACCTAGAATGTATGTGCCTCATCTATTATGTCCATATGTTTTTCCAGCTCATTTTTGTGGCTGAGCCCAAAATTTAAGCATATCCAAACCTCAAGTGGACCATGTCACGGCAAACAGTGGGAATAATGAATTCCACCATTGAAACCTTCCCAGCCCTATAGTGATGTTTATTTGTCATTCAACTTGTTCATAAGATCACATGTATATGGATGAAGGAGAAAACAAAATATCAGTTTGATTCAAAACTCTTGGGGCCCATTTGGGTGCCATGCTCCAAGCAGCGCGCTTTGGCACGCTGCCCAGCAGGTGGCCTACCCTGTGGGTCCCACCACGATGCATCTATTTTATCTATGCCGACCATCTATTTTTCCATATTATTTTAGGGCCGTGGGCCCTCATAATGAGGTAAATACAAACCTCAGGTGGACCACATTGTAGGAAACAGTGGTCATTGATGCCCACCTTTGAAACCTTCCTTGGGGCCATTGTAATGTTTATTTTTCCATCCAACCAAAGGTGATGGGGCCCAACTTTGGGTCCCACCTTAATGAATGTTGGGTATACCTTGCCGTTCTTCTTGGCATGGGTGTGGGCCCAGTTTTGGGTGGGCCACACGTAGAAAATAAGGGTGATTGAATGCCTACCATTGGAAACTTTACAGGACCCATCTGTTATGTTTATTTGCCATTCTTCCTGCTCATAAGTCACCCAGCCATGGGTGGGGTTTCACACGTGTGGTGTGTGGGCCCCACCATGGTGTTTGGTTCCCATCTCACTTGATTAGTAGGAAAGCACGAATATCGGGTTGATCCTAAATTGTTGGGGCCCATTGATGTACGTGGCTTCCCCACTCCTTTGTGCGGTTATCCCCAACCACGGGTCCACCTTATTACGCATGTGTTCTATCCACGTCAGCCATTGGCCACCATGGCGCGATATGTATGTTGGTCATCCAATAGGACCGCCTTAATTTTGTGCTTGATCCAAACCATTCAAATGAATGGACCCTAGCATGTTATGTACAGGATAGCCTTGGGATAACCTTAGTGTGCGTGTCCGAGTGACCGCGTTGTCCATCCTATGGATCCACCTTGATGATTAGTTGTGTAAACCCTTATTGAAAGGTCATCCCTAAAGTTCGCTCGATCCAAGTCATAGGGCTACTTTCTTAAACTCACCCTGTTGAACCGTCTTGTCAATTCACCTTGTTAACTCACCATGTTGACCCGCCTTGTCAACTTGCCTTATTGACTTACCTTGTTGACTCACCATGTTGATTGATCTTGGTAACTCAGCTTGTATACTCATATGACTCACCCCTCCTACCCTTGTACCCAACTATTAAAGACCACCATATCATGTATATCCCATCCACACAATCCATTTACCTTTAGGGCGAGTGTGGGGTTTATCCTCGATGTTCGTATGTCATCTAGGCCATCCATTATATGGAGCCTATCTTGTAGTATGAGGTTGGAACTGTCGTCCCTTTTTGGACCTCATTGTATTGACCATCTATCTCAGATTACCCTACCATGTATGATTCTCTGTTATGACCTGTCTATCTTGCAACCCGTTCTATGACATTCCTTTTACGGACCATTAGTGTGTTTATCTCAACTGTACTACAGGATTATGGGTCTCGGCATGATTTTGGGTATTCTACTCTTGCCGCTCAAGTAGGTTCTACCTTTGATGTGTCGGTAGTGTATTCAATCATTTTCTTTCCATTTGGGTTATCTGAATGTTGAAGGTTAATCCACACCGTTCAGTTGTTGGACCATCTATGTTGTTGTATACCTCCATTTAGAGTCTTATCTCTTTATGTTTGCTTATATTGTAAGTGAATTATCTTTTTATGCTATTTTTAGTATGTCTGTTGCCACACGTAGTGTTGTTGGAATACTCATATGTGATCTTTATACTATATGCTTCGACGACCACCATGCATGTGTAATGAGTATGCATCCCGAATCACCATTGTTAGTTGGGGACCACTAGGGCATAAACGCATTCATAAAGCATTCGAGATGTAGTCGCGCAAATGTAATTCACTGTGCTCTCTATCGCAAACCTCTCCAATAGGTATGGGACTATTCGAGGACAGGAGTCTATCATCCTGACTTACACTGTATGGTAGGAATAACTTAGCATACCTTGTAGCCCTTGGTGCGAGATTCCCTGGCTAGCGACATCCCGCACTATGACTCGATCATTCATATGTGTCCCCTCATCTTAATCATATCTCAAATAGGTTGGACTAGATTGATTTATTGCCATCGTGGTAGATTGACTACTTGTTGGCACTCATACTGTATGCTTGGCTCATGCATCATGAATGCTTGGCTCATCTGATTGTCTTGTATCAACCGGCAATATCGGCCGCGATTGTTGTGCAGTTCATTACCAGTTGACGGTGGCGTTGTATTTGAGACCCTATAGTTTTATGATGCTCTTTGGAGACTTGCACGGGCATGTCGTCCCACGTTTGTATGCATGGTTGCATTTCGCACCGTCTGCTTGTGCCACATATAGCATGGTTACTACGTTGCAACCACTGCTCCATCGTGGTTTGCAGAACACCGGAAATATGTGATCTTTAAAATGGATGCCAAAGATGTCCCTGGGTGAAAGTCCTGATCCCGTTGGTACCAAGGTGGGTGCTCCATTCAAGGACCGGGTGGTTTAATCATACACCAGTATGCCGAATACCAAACGGCGGTGTTTTCCACTACACGTGGTCAGTTTGGAAGGAGGTCTGACCTAACCTGCCGGAAGAGTGTTGGCAAAGTGGGTTGAGTTTGACCAGCTATGAGTAGGTTCGCTATTACACCAGATAGGCTTTGGCATTCTACTGGTGAGTAGTGAGGTCTGTGAGACCCCGGTGATGTTCCGTTTCAGAGATGGTATTGGTATCAGTGATGTGACTGATGTTCTGTATGGTGTGGGACGGTCCTAACGTGGGCGGGTGTGATGTGGGCGGGGCTGTAAGCCTGGGCGAGCTACCACACTGGGTGAGCTACCAGTTCCGAGTCCTGCATTGCGTAGGCGATCGCGTTATAACTGTTCGTATCTGGACCACTGCATTTGCATACATGCATTGGATCATTATATGCGACATTAGGCCCTGTAGGCCATTGCATAGTATGAGTATATAGCCTTGGTAGGGTGGTTACCTGTATTACATGCTTGCATAGCCATGACAGGCTAGTTATCTGTATTGCATGCTTGCATAGCCGTGGTAGGCTGGTTATTCATATCACATGATCGTGTGGCCTAATTAGGCTAAGTTTTGGTTTAGATTTCGCATCATGCTTTACTGCTCACTCTGATATTTATCATGCTTATCATACGCATTGCGCACGCACACACGCACTCACAAAGCTTCGTTCGAAGCTTATGTGCGTTTGTTACGCTGCAGGTTATACCAGAGTGTATCAGCAACGGTGAGTTGGAGTTGGGAGTGCAGTAGCAAGAGGTGCCGGATGGTGCACAGTTTTTATATTTACGCATGTTGTATTTACTTTTCAGTACTGTATATAAACGAAATGATTTAGTAGAAATATTGTGTTTGTCTTTGATGGTACTCATATGGTGATGCTCATGTTTCAAAAAAAAAAATCAGACCCTAAAATCCTCCTTGTGGTATCCCAGGATCGGAACCTGGCGTGTGGGGTTAGGATCCGAGATCGGGGTACTACGGAGGCTGCCACCTCTGAATTCGGGTTACAGCGAATGGACGTCGAGAACCGAATTTGGGGCGTGACAAAGTACATCTTGCGTGTGGATGTGCCTAGCATACATTTTAATTAAGCAATTAAACACAATGCATAATAAGAAATGTATTCAAATACAATCACAAACACAAGCATGTATAGTGGTTCGACTACTTGTCTACTCCACTCCTAGTTCAAGTACTCAACCCCTTTGAGCACATCAGTATTCATTAGGGAGTTTAAATCTGGTTCCTCCCAACCAAGGTGTTTTAAATCGGCTCCACCTAACCGAGGAGTTTACAGGTTCCTCCTAACCTATGGGACCTACTCAAGGTCACCTCAAGTCCTACTCAAGGACAACGCACGTTCACTCCCATGTCGGAGGCTCCCCCTTGGAGACTTTATTTAGGCTCGCCAAACGAGCTAAGGAGCACCAAATAACCCTTAGTCTTTAGGCCGACAAACGCGCCAAGGAATGGCCAACGTCCCTAGAGTTTTAGGCTCAACTAATAAGCCAAGGATCGACAAACGATCCTAATTCGAATTTGACAAATAAACTCTACACTCAACTCCCACAAGGAATTGAGTGGAAGGACTCTCTACAATGACAACCTTACTTGTCGAATGAGTCCCTTGTTCAACGCCGGTTCAGGTTACTTGATCTTCACTCTCCCGTGCTTCAATCAACTTTCCTTGCTCCCCCGATCATGTTGCCACTACATTGCCAATGCCTCAGCTACATTTGATCAACTGTCACGCCCCAAACCCGGGACCGGGCTCACTAAATTCCGATCGCCGACCTTGGTGCCAACAGCCTCCGTAGTACCCCATTCTCGGCTCCTAGCTCTCATGTGCCAGGTTCTGATCCTGGGATCCTACTAGGAGGATTTTCAGGGTAAATTTTTTGTTGTATAGGAGCATAATCAAAACCATAAAACATCATCAAATATCCACTAATAAGTTTGTTGAGTACAGTACTGGAAAGGGAAATACAACATGAATCAGAAGTCTAAAATATCAGGTACATAAACCGCGCTCAACGCTGCTGATATGCTCTAGTACCTGCAGTGTAAACAAACGCGCATGAGCTTCCTACGAAGCCCAGTAGAGTGCGTGTGTGCGCATGTGATGCATATGACAAGTATACAGATATCAGAGTAAGCGAAAGTAGTAGAGGGCTAAGTTACTAAGTTTATGAATGCTATCAGCCATCCCAAGGCTATGCGATGCAAGGGCCTACATGGCCGAGTGTTAATGCTAGAGATGCAATGCAAACATGTCAATCCTCAACTAAACCACATGTCAAAATAGTTCTCATCTGGGACATCACCGGGGTCTAGTATACTCTAATATTGGCCGCCGCACATCGCGCACATAACCAAGCGAGTAGAAAAGACCTCACTATCCGCCTCGTCAGTGGTATGCCAATGCCCACCCGGCTCGCCGATAGCGGACCCATTCCATGAGCTGGTCAGACTCGACCTAGCTTACAGCCCACTTCACCCGGGCGGATAAGGTCACACCCCTTTCCAACCGACCTTGACACAGTGGGAGACGCGGCCTACTGGTATTTGGCACACGGGCACTCATGTTATCCACTCGGTCTCGACGCTGGAGCATCCTACTGGTACCACAGGGTTTAGGGACTTTGACCCAAGGACATCCATAGTGCCCACGTACTAGAACAAGTTTCCGGTGTCCAATACTGCCAATCACGATGTGACTATGGTGGCCACCACCCTGATACTGCTAGGGTGTAAAAGCGATCGTGACATACATAATGCGAAATGCATGAGTCATACAATCCAAATCATGCACCAAACTTACGCATACTGCGCAATCATGTCGGGCGACCCTCTCTCACACGGGTCCCCTAAGTATAACAAGCCAACTAGCATATGCTATGGTTAATCATGATCCATAACAGGCATACGAATGATGCGTATGGGCATATGAATGAGCATGATATTCATTATACTAAGCATGTTATCAGTGTGACATATCAGCCTAATCATACTAGCATGTTACCGATCGTATCGTGTAACATTGGCCTTAAAAGGCCCAATATATATATGGAGAGTGGGACCCGAACCATGGATCCCATTGGAAATGTAAAAGTCTTCATGGCATAGCCACTTGAGACCACATCGGCCCCATACTTGGGCCTGCACATACAAGGTAGGTCGACAAAATATGTGAACGGCATGGATAAATCATATATATCAAAGAAGGAATCATGATGGGCATCAAGGACCACTATTCCCTACGGGTGTGGTCCATCTAACATCTAAATTTGCCTCATTGTTGGGGCCGTATCTAAAATAATATGGAAAATAGATAGGCAGCATGAATAGAACAGATACATCATGGTGGAGCTAATAGATACATCACGTTGGGACCCATAGGGTGGGCCACCTGCTGGGCAGCATGGTACCCATCTAGTCCCAATAAGTTTTGAATCAAGCAGATATTTGTGTTTTCTCCTTCATCCATATCCATGTGATCTTATGAACCGGTTGGATGGCAAATAAACATCACTGTAGAACCTAGAAAGGTTTCAATGTTGGAAATCATTATCCCCACTATAGCATGGTCCACTTGACATTAGGATATGCTTAAATTTTGGGCCCAACCACTTATGGATAGGTTGGGTGACAAATAAACATCATTGCGGGTCTAGGAAGGCTTCAATGGTGGAGATCATTATTCCCACTGTTGTCCCTTGGCATGGCCCACTTGCCATTGGGATATGCTTAAATTTTGGGCTCGGCCACTTATGAAACAGGTTAGATGACAATTAAACATCACTGTAGGGCTGGGAAGGTTTTAACGGTAGAGATCATTATTCCCACTGTTGACCCGTGGCATGGCCCACTAAAATGAGCTGGAAAAACATATGGACGGGATAGGTAAAGCATATACATTCTAGGTGGGCCCAACGAATGGGGCCCATAGGGTGGCGTCCACAAGGTTGCTGGGCAGCAGCGTCCCCTGGACGCTGTCTGTCCAGCCACCCCATTTTCTCTCTCTTTTTTTTTTTTTGTTTACAAGCGGGGCCCACAGAAGTTCCCGATCAAGCTGATATTTTTGTTTTTCCTTCCTCCATGTATGTGTGAACTTATGCATAGGTTGGATCTCAAATAAACATCACGGTGGGCCATGAGAAGGGTTCAACGGTAGGGCCACTGTCCCTACTGTTTTCTGTGGTGGGGCCCCGTCGAGACTTGGATCTGACTCATTCTTGGGGTCATGCCCTAAAATGATCTCCCCAACGGGATGGACGGTGTGGATACAGCACATGCATCATGGTGGGACCTACAAGTGGGCCACCAGCCGGCCTGAGGGGCCAGCGTACCTGGACCCTGGTACGCCCAGCGTCAGAGGCAGAGCCTCGTCTTTCCGTTTTCTTCTTCTTTTCCTTTTTTTTCTGTAGTTAAATCAAGTGAGGCCCACATGGGACTGATCCACTCCATTCATCAGGTTCCCCATCTTATGGGGGACCCAGAAAGCCCAATATTGAATATGTAAATAGGTCTAGAAACATTAAAGTGGGCCGAAGAATATCTGACACTAGGAATCATTATTTCCACTGTTTTATGCGGTGCGGTCCACTTAAGATTTAGATCGGCTTCATCCTTGGGCCCTGGCCCTAAAAGGATATGGGAAAGAAGATGGACGGCGTGGATGGAACACAAACATCAAGGTGGGTCCCACGAGTGGGGACCCATTGTCTCCAGCGTACGCTGGACGTTTCCAGCGTCTCTGACGCTGGGACGTCCAGCGTCCATGTCTTCTTCTTCTTCTTCTCTTTTTTTTTCTTTTTCTTTTTCTTTGATCATATCAAGTGGGGCCCACTTAAGGACGATCCACCCCCTCCATCATATTCCTCAGACCGTTGGGGTCCTAACAAGCCCAATATTGGGCAGGTGATGTGGTCCACAAACATCACGGTTGGCCTAAAAAGTCTCAACAGTAGGCTTCGTCAGCCCCACTGTTTTCAATGGTGTGGTCCACCTGAGATCTGGATCTTCTTCATTTCTGGCTCCCTGCCCTGAAATGGGATGGGGAAACAGCTGGACGGTGTGGATCATCTCATACATCAAGGTGGGTCCCACGAGTGGGGACCCTGCCCAACGCCCAAAAGGGCTTGTAGCCAACGTGTTGCTGGGCAGCAGCGCCCTCTGGACGCTGTCTGTCCAGCGGCAGCTCTCCCCTTTTTATTATTATTATTATTATTATTATTATTATTATTATTATAAGGTGGGTCCCATTCATGGATGATCCAGTCCATCCATCTCATTGCCCATCACAAGGTGGGCCCAAAAGAAAAGGAAAGTGGAAAGAAATTAAGAAAATGGAGAGGTTTTGTCCCTTGCACTCACCTTGATGGATGGTTGGACGGTTGGATTGGATCGGGTTGACGATCGGATGATCCGGACGGTCCGGATGATGGTTGGGGTCCTCCAAGCTAGGATCTACACCCTCAATCTCTCTAATCTCTCTCTTGATCACTCAAATCTCCCTCTTCTCTCAAATCTTTCTCTTTCTCTCCTTTCTCAAATCTCTTTCTCTCTTTCTCTCTCCTCTCTCTCTTAAATCTCTTTTGCAAATATGGGAAGTGAGGCCTCCTCTCCCCATGCGTATGGCTCTTGTATGGGAGAGAGGGGGGTACATTAGTGATGATGATGATGATGGGAGAGGTCATGGGAGGAATGGGTTGGAGTTGACTTTGGTGAGAGAGAGGAATGGGATAGGTATGGTGTGTGTAGGCTAAGGTAATGATAGGGGTATGGGTGAAGGTGATGGTGATGGATTTGATTGATGTGACATGGTCTTGGAATTTGTGCAAGTGGGGCCCACAACACACGCACGTTGCGCGGCCCACCTCGGATTACGCAATCGATCATAACTTTCACACTGGGTATCGCAATGGGGCATGCCGCACGGCGTTGGAATCGCAGCGCCTACGCGGTCGCCGGGGTATAGGTCTCGGGTCGATGCGGTACTAAAATAGGGTCGCGATCAAGGCTCGCTAATCTGGTCCATTCGGGACGTACCGGCACCGAAAATTAAGCATACGGAGGGCAAATAAGGGTACGGGTCTTACATCAACCACCTTGCAAATGATGCCTTTGATATGCCCAACGTGATAGGAGGGTAGGTTTGAGATCTCTACAACTTATGGGAATGGGTTTTCTAAAGAGTCTCACCTACAAAGATCTCATCATAGAGTATTGGATATGAATATAACTATCAAGATCAATCCAATCCTTAAAGATCAAAAGAGAGACAAATGCATCTTTATCTTGAGCTTTGAATGCTCCATGCTTGTGATGAATTACAAGGAAGATCACTTATTTGGGTTAGGAATAGAGCTCTTAATGATCTTTAACAATGGTAGCTTCTATTTCCTCAAAATTCCCTCTCATGGCTCAAAAATGAATCCCCCTTCTTAAATAGATTTTCTTTCAACGGTAAAAAAAAGGCAGATTCACGTATCTCCGATTGATCGAAAAAAAGGTCTGATTGATCGGAGGCATGTCCAATTGATTGAAAATTTGTCCAGAGAATTCTCTGGAAGATATTCCGATTGATCGGAATCATGGTCCGATTGATCGGACGGACCCCTTCTAATGGATCGGAAGTCTGTCCGATTGATCGAAAATTTGTCCAGTGGATTTCAAATTTGCTGGAACAAATTCTGATTGATCAGGACTTCTGGTCCGATTGATCAGAGTCCAATCAGAAATTGTTGTTTGAGCTATTTTGTTTACAGTAGCTTCCACATCTTTAATTAGTTTAACTAATTATGTTTTTTATGGAGATTTAAGACTAATGATGATGACTAAGGGTATACCTAGTTGGTCCAAGTCATCTAAGAGGTTATGGTTTTGGGTAGGTTTAAGGCAAAGCACACCAAGGCATCTCTTTTACTTGTTTCTTCATCCTTGATATAGCTAGTCCGTCTTGAGTCTTCGATCTTTGTTTTCATTAAGCTTGACCGACACTAGACTCACTAACCTAAGCGATTGATAAACAAGGTGCACTAGTATGCCACAGAAAAGTGCACTAACACTATCCAAGTCTTAATGTGTTCGAAGATTTGAGTAACTATGCGTTCTACTTGGTTCATAAAAATTTACCATGACATATGGTCGCTTAAGGTTCTTGGCTTACTGCAACCCAATACCAACTCTAATCAAGCACTCTATTTTAATGAGTCGAATGAGTTCTTTTAATTGGTTTGATAATGTTAACATATCAAAGTTTAAGGTTGAGTTTTGTTAACTATTTTTTGTTTTGTGAATTTGTTGTGATTGCTTCGATTATTGTTTATAAACATGATGTGTTTAGTCAGTTGGATCAAGAGTTTACACACATTTGCATTCTCATATTTGTTTTTCTTTCCTTTGAATACATTGATAAATAAACATAACTCATATTTGTTTACTTATTTGTAAAACCTTGGGACGATACCCAATGGTAAATGATGAAAAGTAACTCACTTGAGATAATTAGATATTCTCAAATCCATTGTCATTATTGGTGATATATTTAGTGAGTTAAGAAGGTAGAGAAGGTTGGATGAGGCTAGCTTGAGGTTAGTTTTAGACATTAGTGAGAGCTCCCAGTAGTAGTCAATGAGAAGAACTAAGTGGTAATTCTCATAAACTTTTAATGTGCAAAGTAGCTAGGGGAAAAAAATGAATCAACAAGTGTTGAGTAGTTGAAAACTAACTCAAGTATGGGTTGTAGAGGTGCAACAAGGGTTTTCCTCATTTTTTTCTAAGCCCATTCTAAATTGGACGAACGGTTTCTAAGCTAGAACAACAATCCATTCAATGTCACACCCTGAAATCTGGAACCCGAGTACGATGACCCCTGATCCTAAGGTCTAGGGTATGCACTAAATTAAACATGTTTATACATTTCATTCTCATCCAAATCATATGCAAAACTAAACAATTATGTAATTATCCAAACTATAATATCCAAAACTTGAAATTAAAATAATATTTATGAATTCAAATTCTACTCGACTACTGTAATCATATCTCACTCATTAAGTTTCTACTTGATCTTATAATAATTATCCAAATAATAACAAACTAAAGGATAAAGTTTTATAGAAGTAATCATCTAAGTACTTTGCTTTTATCACTCCTAAATCAAATTAGGTGAGCTAGAATTCCAGTGAGATCATATCCACTACAGTTGAATTCCAAGAGATGTACCATATGGAGCAACTCATACTATTTGCAATTTGTAGGAAAGAAACAATGATATATTCAGGGAATCTTAAATTTATTTGTAGACCTTGCTGGAGAAAATGAAAGGGGAGACCATTGAATGGGCTTCATAATACAGGTTATTTGTTGGAAAAACGGTCTAAATATAGGCAATGAATGGTTCAGTATCAGGCCGTAACTTCTAGTTTGGGTAAACACTTCTTTTGACCTAATCTAGTAGTGTTAGGATTTTTCTCCTACGTTAAGGCTCCTCAGATGTTGATGTATCTTGATCTTTGTTTGTTAGCTTTTTGTATCTTTTTTTTTTCTTTTCTTTAATGAAATCCATAGTCATTTGCTCATCAAGGAAAGAACAAAACAAAAAGGAACGTATCGTCCGTACATGTGTGCAACATGCACAGTGGACGAAAAACCACTCTTGGAAAAACTGTGGTGAAACATGGCCTACAGTCCAGAACTTCTCTTAGGTCAAGGAATATCTAGGGTCCTAATGTGCCAATTGGTAGTTATAGGGCCCATGTTTTGGGATCTTGCCCTTCATTTGGAGGACACTTAAATAAGCGAAAGGTGCTAAAAAATCTCATAGAACGGCTAACAGTCGTACTTGGGAAAATGGCTAACAGTCGTACTTGGAAAAATGGCTATCCACAGTAGAAACTATCTTATCGAAGGTTTGGATTATCAAGTAAGTGGTCAGGACAACATTCAAGTTTTGATGTCTCGGGACCTTAGAACTCCATCTCGAGAACTGATCATTGCATCCAGGCAAAGGTAGTATGAGAGGGGTACATCTTGGTAGAAGCAGGAGCTCTCTAGGGTGCACCGTGATGTATGTGTTTTATGCATGCCGTCCATCCATTTTTCCAGATTACTTTAGGGCATGACCCAAAAAATGAGGTAGATTCAAACTCAAGGGGACCACACCACAAGAAATAGTGGGGATATGGATGCTCAACAATGAAACCTTTCTAGGGCCCACTGTGATGTTTATTTGTCATCGAGCCTGTTGATAGGGTCACTCTTCTGACCTGGAGGAAGGGAAAACACAAATTTCATCTTGATCCAAAACTTTAGCCCCCAAGAAGCTTTTAATGGTGGGATTCAATTCTCACCGTGTGGTCCATTGAGCCTTCCATCTGCCTTATATTTTGTCTCATGCCCTAAATTTATCTGGAAAAAATGAATGTATGGCATGGACAAAACACATACATCAGGGTGGACCTCACAGAACCCCTACCTAGATTGAGCCTTCCCCAATCCATACAACTTAAGCCACATGTGGAGGACATCATTACCATGAAAATGGTAAACCCCATAATAAAGACCACTCATCGCAAATCGGGCTATCAGCTCAATAGGTGGACCACAACTATATGTTCAGTTAGATCTTCATTTCTTAGATGATTCCAATGGTGTGGCCCACCTAATGAGTGGAATAGACTAATTGATGTCCCTGACAATTTTCATTGTGAGGCCTAATTCATTTCAAATAAATTATAGTTCAAATTAACCTAACCTACATGGATAATCTAGAACTTAATAATAACAAAAGCAAATATTGGAAATAATTAAAATCTTCAATTGCATATTTAAACCATCCCATATCATCTATTACATCCTCATATCTCCCACAAATAGTAAATTGTAGTCCTTGACTTTTAGCCTCAAACTCTATAAATAAATAATAATAAATCAGGATACGTTGGGCATGAGAATGGGTTGTGGGCCTAGGTGGGCCATGGCTTGCTTCACCTTTCAATGCTGGATCAGGTTGAGGAGGGATTAGTGACTTGATAGTAATAGTGAGTTAAAAAGGATAGAGAGGGGAGGAGCAATATAAGGAATCAAAATGGGTTATCATCTTTACTTTTAAACATGTTTGTGAATTTTACGTCGTATTATTTGTACTGGGGAAGGTGTTATTAGGAGAAGTATGCTTCATAGACCATTGAGTTGCAATGGAGCAAGTGTCTCATCGTAGTTGGCTTCGTGAACAGCATACAAAATGTGTCGCTTGTAGCTTCATAGTTGTGGAGACAACCGTCATTGATAAGCCGATTGAGGAGCCTCCTATGCTAGTTGAAGTTTGCTTGTGCTGACTTACACTTGGAGTCAAGTGCAACTATATGTTTGTAACTTCAAGAGCTTGAGAAGGTTGAGTCAACGAAATTTCTAATGTGCTTATCCAAAAGAAAGCTTAGAGAAGTAAGAACCTTGTAATAGTGTTAGATAGGAAAGGAGCAGCGTGTATACTGTTTTATGAGGTTGTTGTATATAAAGATGAGCAAAGGTGTCTGCTCTACAGGTTCATATTCAGAACTCCTACCAGTGTGTTACAATAGATAAATGCAAATTAGGGGATGCAACTCCTGATCGAGAACATTGATGCAAGATCATAACTAGAGATGGAATCAAAGCTAACAAATTTCATACAACCATTGCGCTCTTTCAATGCATTAGAATGAATCAGTTATCAATAAGGAATGGGCAAGGGGAAGTGGCAATAAAGTTTCTTGTGGTGGTAATTTTCAATAATTTGTGCTTTGAGGATTCTTTTTTAATCTCCCTAACTAAGATATTGGATGAAGGGAGAAATGCATAAATAGTTGCATAAGCTTGTAAGAACAATACTTCTCGATCACTATTATTAGTTGTTTGAAATTCCCAGTTCTTATCATAGATGGCTCTTATAAGTCAGGTTTAAATCTCTTGATTGTTAAAAGAAATGAAAGTATTAGTATGGCATATGGTCTACAATGGAGCAAGGAGGTGATGAATCATGGTGGGGAGAATAGTGCACGACATATTTGACTTCTATGAGGATTTTGTGGCTTCGTTTAATTTGGCTGAAGAAAAGGTGTTTAAAAAAAGTAGTGTTTCTTGCTCGATACAACCCTCTATTTCTGAAGGAGGAAACTCACATGCCTTGCGTCCTCCATCAACTATGAGAAGGGATATGAATCTAAAGGAAAGAAAGGGAAAGTGACTAGAGTTGTTCTCATAAAGTTTGTAAGTTGAAATATTAGGCGGTTGGGTTGCTTTAAGAAAAGAACCCAAATCAAGGAATTATGTAGGTCTCATAAGGTCAAGATGGCAACATTTTAGCAAACAAAAATACAATCATGAGTGTTAGGTTGGTTGATTCAATTTGGGGAGGCAGAAAGAAAGATTGGATTACTTTAGATGTGGACGGGGCTACATAAGTATTGTGGTTATTTAGGATACAAGGTATGGATAAGTTGGATTAGTGGATTGGGCAATTCTCTATTTCAATGCTTCTTTAAGATTCAGTTTCCAACTTCTAATGGATATTCTCATTTGTTTACAATCTAAAAAAGGCTAATTAGCATTTTTTTTTTTTGTCAAAGTTGGATTAGATTTAAGCTAGATAGTAGATTTTGTTGCGCATTGGTGGTGACTTGAATATGCTTAGATTGACAAATGAAAAACTCAGTGAGAGCAAAATTACAAAAAAATATGAGGGACTTTTCTAAATGGATATAGAAATGAGATGGTGGATCTTTCTTTGTTTAACGTATAATGCACGTAGATCGATAGCTAAGAGATGCCAACTATATGAATTAGATTCTTTTTTAGTTTCAATTTACTGAGTGAAAGTTTTTCCTTTAGTGGAGCAATAGAGTTTCCCTAGACTAGTCTTAGATAGTTAAGAAGATGATGGAGGTCCAAGGTTGTCCCATTTTAAGCTTATACGAGTTAAGATGGATAAGTTTTTTTCATTTGTTGAAAGTTTGGTGGAGGCTTTGGAACTTGGGAAAATGATGAAAGTTAAAAGCCGTTCCATTTTGAGCCAATCTAGCTTAAGGTGGAGGAGTATTCTCCATTGATGAAAGGTTAATGATCATTTTAGGTTGAGGGTTGGGTGGGCCACTAGCTTTCTTTGAAACTGAAGCTTCTTGAAGGAAAGATTAATTAATGTGAAAAATTATTTTAGAAAGTGCGAAGGTGATGAAGATTGCATTATTCTAAGTATGAAAGTCTAAATGTCAAATAGAAAAGTAGGAATTGTTGGAAGAGGAAAATGAGCTTTGTAATAATCTCTCCTTTGAGTATATAAACAAATTCAAGGAGGATGAAATTGAATGGAGATGGCAATCATGGTTTGTTTGGCTTAAAAAGGGGGATAAAAATATGAAGTTCTTACATAACATTACAAGTGCAAGACTCATAATTAATAAGGAACGTTTTGGTGATTAGATTTAGGATTGAGAAAAAGTCATGGGTTAGGCAACATGATTGCTCATTTTTATTTGAATTTTCTAAAATAAGAATGGTTGATGTCAAAACATGATAACCTATAGTTTAATTGGCTTTTTAGCGTTAAAGCAGAAAGTTTAGAAAGGTTTTTTAAAGAAAGTTCTTGAGGCAGTTTCTTCTCTCCGTAGAACCAAGTATCCTCGGCCAATGAATTTACTAGTATTTTTTTTCTTTTATTGGTATCTAGGAGATGGTAAAGGATAACCCGATAACATTTACTTTAGAACTCTTGAAAAGAAAGCATTTCTCAGTGACACAATTTTCAATATCGATATCATGTTAGCTAATGTAGTTGTATCGTATCCTTATCGGCTTAATACGATATGTGATATGGGACTAAATTGGCCTAGCTTTAAAAAATATGTTGTTTCAAACTATTTGGTTGATACGTGTATGATATGGTCCAATACAAGTTGATGCACCTATAAATGTTCAATTTTGATTTTTTTTTTCTTCAAAATTTTACTCATACATCCTCTTCTTTTTTCATTTAAAGCGTGGAGGATGCTTATAAAATCATTTTAGGCTAGATGTAGACCTATTTTGAGATCAAAAGAAATGATTTAGAGTGAAATTTTATAAATCGAAGTGAAATAAATCATGATGGGAAAAATCGAAAAGAAGGATAAACCTTCAATTTTTTCAATTTTTTCAATTTCAATGTAATGGGCCCTCATTCACCAAATCATGCTTCATTTGTGTTTAATTAAAGCCTATTTAGCTGATTTTCAACAAGTTAAACCGACTAACACCATTCTTATTAAACAATGGTTTGATATGCCATAATATGCATGTCTAAAATACAAAAAAAAAAAAAAAAGCTATATTCTTGAATATATCATTTTTCTAATATTTTCCTTAATTCTTTCGCTTTAAAAAAATTCATTGATATGGACATATATGGTCTAAGAAGAAAATGTACGAAGTGTCTCATTTTTCATTTGCCGACGATATGCTTCACATTTATGATTTAACAGTAGATCGGGTGGATAACGTGAGAAAAATTATTTGTGATTGTTTGTTGAAGATTAATACTTATAAGAGTAAAATGTTGGGTGTCCAAACTCTAATGAGGAACTGAAAGAGTAAATAAAGGTCTTTTCATATGAAGATGACTACTTTCTTTCATCATATTTAGATTTCTTTGCTTTATATTGGTAAACGTGAAAAACATTTGTAAGATACCGTGTTTGAGAAAATTGATGAAGACTTTCATATTTGAAAGGTAGACCCTTTGGGTGGTAAGCTAACTTTAATCAAAATAGTTATATCTAATATGCCATTATACGTCTTGTCAAAATATAATGCATGGCCTTTATTTTGAATACAGTGAAAAGGATTAGGCATGCATTCTTATGGTGAGGAGTAAAGAGAAGTAGAAGTTTTTTTTTTAATTAGAAGAGGTATGTAAGTCAATTAGAGTGCAGATATTAGAGTGGTAATATTCATGAACTTAATTCTTTAGGGTAAATGGTTATGGAGACTTAGAATGGAAAGATGAGGCCTATGGGAAAAGGCAATCTCATGTAAGTATGAAATTAAGGAAGGGGTTGGTTCACTAAGAGCCTCTCTTTATAAAGCTTGAGTAACATAGAAGGTGATTGTGGGAGTTTTGAGTAATTTTAAGGAAGAATTGGCTCCTCATTGTGCAATAACATACAGATTCATTTTTATTTTTTTGGAAGACGAATAATGCATGGATAATTTGGGTGTTGTATTTCCTAAGTTGTCTTGGTTATCTCCTTGTATTTTAATGTTTCTTGGTTATAGGGAATATAGCTAGTGTGGTTTTTTCCTTGTTAAAGGATTCTCATGCACTAAAAATAAGATGACATGATTCGATTGCTTAATTTTAATTGTTTAAGTGAAGAAATGATGCGTAGGTGTGAAAATAAGAGAAATCTTAGGCCGTGTTTGGATCGGTGGATTGAATCGTATTGCACTGTATTGTATGGAATCAGGCATCACATCAAGTGTTTAGAGGGTTTTATGAAAACATTAGATACAACTAGCACCTGTTTGGATGGGGTGTGTTCCGACTGCATCAACACACTATTAACAAGAACAAGTGTTTGGTATATGCCAAAACCCTGTACATGAACAATGACTACATGTGTTTGTGGTCAAGCACCTAATTTGATGTCATTGGAAGTGGAATGTGTCCTCTCCCAGTCTGGTCAATCTTGTCTATGTGCGAGTGTATAATGGGGCCTACTCTGATGAATCACATCTAAATGCACCGTTGAATTATTGATGGCTTCCAAATAAGAAGAGTCCCGTGCATTGGGAAAAGATGAGAAAGGAAGATGATCATCCATGGCCATAACCATACCTTTCTTGGTGGATTTTGCCGAGTATGAGGGATTGCTTTCATGTGGTTGACTTCCAAAGCCTCTAATGCACTACAGACCCTTCGACCGACTCTTCGACCCAGTGCCAAAATGAAGAGTGTCATACAGATACAAGGATAGAGAAGTTAACCCATGTAAATGGGAATCAGTGGGTCCCAAATGGACAATATATCAGAGCTTCTCAGGTTCCGATCATGTAGGTTGGCTTTGGTCAGTCACTGCACCAACATGGTTCGATGAGAGCATGTGAGTAAAATGGGGATGAAAATTTGATTTACATACTTATATGCGCAAGTACGATCATAGGTGGTCCGTCAGGCACCACACCATTTTTTAGTATAATTATAAAATCCGGCAAAATTCGCTCGTTCTGAGCGAGGCAGGAAGATGTAAATGTGTCACTCCCTCGTAGTGTTTTCGAGGCGAAATATCTTTCATTCTCCCACTAAATCCAAACAATGGTTTCATAAGGTTATGCGTTTACAACAAAACAATCACGTGAAAACACGAGGATCCAAACACGGCCTTATAGATTTTCGATTCATTATTTTTATAAAGATATTCGAATTCATGATTCGAGGTTTCAAAATTTCTCTACTGCATTCATAACTTCTTGTGTGGGGCCTCCGAAGTTTATGCCTCATGTTTGGTTGGTTGTTAGAAGTAATTAGGTTCTTATAATGGATAATCTCTAAAGGCTTATGGTAATTCCTAACATATGGCTCTTGTGTATACGGGATGTAAAATTGATCGATTATCTATTCTTACATTGCAGCTTCGCTAGAGTAGAGTACGAGTAGTTCTTTGATTTGTTTAAGTTTTGTTGGTAGACATAATCAATTGGAGTTTGCTTCCTTCTCAACATGGGGGAGTTTGGACCAAAATTGAAGGAAGCTATTGAGACTTTTCATTTTAGCTAAGTCTTTGGGCAATTTGAATGGAATAAAATGATAAATGTTTTTGAAAATAATGCAGGGACCTGAATGAGGGTTTTAGAAGGGTTAAGTTAGATGTAATGGCTTGAGCTCACTCTATAAAAGCCCTCTCCAATTATGCTTTAGTTTCTTTGTCTTGGTCCAGAGTTTTATAATTCCATGAATTTGAACATATTTATTTTGGCCAAGTTACTATTTGCTTATCCTCCCATTAAATTATAAGTTGCACATATGCATAACATATCACATTGTATGGTTGATAGATGGAGTGCATTTCAACATCGGGTTTGAGCATGTAGCTCAGTGGTATACAAGGTGTTTCCACAAGGTCTTGGGTTTGAGCCCAACTTACCATTTACCAAATAATAATAATAAAATCATTGAGGTCATGAGTTCGAGCACATATTAACAATCAGAAAAAAAAAATGGGGACATTAATAAGATAAGTCATTCTTGTGTAGTTTTTATATATTAGTAATCACCATGGAGCATTGTAAATTTTATATTATTCGGTTGCCATTTCTCTTTAAATATAAGTAAATTTCAATTTTAAGATTTTGTATTAGTCTTATTTCAAGATATTTTAAGGCTTTATTTTAGTTAATGATAAACATAATGCTCTTCTAATTGATTTTAGAATATTTTTATGATGTGTTTATATTATCATTGTTTTTGTTCAAGTCTTAATATGTTTAAAGATTGGAGTGACTACGCGTTCTACTTGGTTTATAAAAATTTATTATGTTAGACTGTTGCTTAGAGTTTTGGCTTACTACAAACCAATACCAACTCAAGTCAAGTACTCTATTTTAGCGAGTTAGAAGAGTTCTTTTACTTGGTTTGATAACGTTAAGATATCGAAACTTTATATTAAGTTACATTAAATATTTTAAATTTTATGATTTTTTTGTGATTACTTTAATTATTATTTCTAAACATATTTGTTTAGCTGATTGAATTAAGAGTGTATACATATTTGCATTTTCATATTTATTTTGTACTCCTTTCAGCATATCGGTAAAGAAATATAACTCATAATTGTTTATTTATTTTCAAAACCTTGAAGGTTACCCAATGTTAAATGATAAAAAATAACTCATTAAAGATAATTGGCTCTTCTCAAATCTAATGTTATTGTTGGTGATATGTTTAGCAAGGCAAGAAGATAGAGAAAGCTAGGTGGGATTAACTTGAGCTCAATTTTGGACGTTAGTGGAAGCCACCGATAACAGTTAATGAGAAGAACTGAGTGGTAGTTCTTATAGACTCCTAATGTGCAAAGTAACTAAAAGATAAATCAATGAGTGTTGAGTAGTTAAAAGATGACTCAAGTACGGGTTGTAGAGGTACTGCAAAGGTTTTCGTCATAGATTTAGACCAATATTTTAATCATTGGATAGTTTAATGGTTTTGAAGGAATGTCGTCGCCAAATCCCCCCCCCCCCCCCCCCCCCCCAAAGAGTAATTGCATTCTCTATCATGGTCATCATCTAAGTTGTATCCCAAGTAATTAGGTTCAGCTACTTGAATCATGAATCATGTTTACCATTCCACTCTATTATTTACTATAACCAGGTTTCGATGCAACGCGTTATTTATAGGAAACGCTCTAACATAAGTTTAGAATGTCATATTATCAGATTCATGATAAAAGTTGTGACATCAATTTTACACTAAGTGCCAACCTGATGAACCCCCTTTATCCAAGTTAGGATTGCCAATGAGAGCACAAAACTACTAAAGGTGAAATGTAATAGACTATTACATAGGTCAATTACAATCAAGGGCTATCTAGTATTCTATTGCATAGTTAATTACAATCAAGTTATCTAATAGTTTTCGTTCTCATGGTTGGAAATATGATAAAAGATCCTAATAGTTGATAAACTGTAAAGTTAAGGTATGTGCATGTTCTCATCAGATGCATAATGTGTAAGAGAAGCGAAGAGAGATGTCTCCATCTTCTTATCCATTTCTAGGTGTTCCCTTGGAGGCATGAAACTTCTTCCAAGCTGAATTCAAGATGTTGGGATCATTGTGTTCAAACCTAGAGGAACAGTTTTTAAGAACAACAACACATTTAATGGAAAGGGAAAGACTCTCTGTAGTCTCGTGTTTGCTCGCCTCAAGTGCAAGGCTGCGATGTAGTAATAATTCTCAATAAGACCGAGGTCGATCCTTAGGGATTGTCGTAACAATTCTAAACTTTATAACTAGGATGGACTAAATTTAGATTTGTAATGATGGATGGAAATTAAGAACATAAAACTATCTATTTTAGAATCTAAATTAGATAAATAAAACACTAGAACACTAAGGATTTACTTATAATCATTCACAATGTCAATTCAAACCATTCAAGCCAATAACTCAATTAGAATCGGAGTTCTATCCCTATCCAATTAGAATATAGAGCAATCAAATCATCATAACATATCTAACATAGATGGATCATCCATTGATATGGTTTTCTTATAACAACTAAGGCATTGGGCATATCCAATCATATAGCCCAATACTTCACAAAACAATTGAGATTACATTCATGATTCTTCCTCAAGTCTTGTCACTAAATTTAGAAGCATGAATTGAACTTCTATTACACCAATATCAATACATAAACATCTATCTCAGATCAATCCCAAAGATAAGAACTTCTTCTAATTTAGTTCTAGATAAGCACTTAGGAAACTTGGTTTGTAAGATCTTCTAGCATCTAACATATCATGATGGATCTAAAATCTCTACAACAAAAATCCTATCAATCAACACCCATTAAGAAATCTCGGTAATCAAAACATCCCATGTAAGAGAAATCACAAGAAATAGAAGATTAACTAAAAATACTAACTTTATTTCAAACTTGAACTAGAAGTGTTCTTCATTAAACCCAAAAGTACTTGAACCAATTCGAATTAAGCATTGCAAACAACTATAAGCTTCACCTCTTAGCCCTAGCTAAGAGGTTTAGCCAATTATTAACAAGTTAAACTAAAACTCAAAAAATAAACTACTATAAAAGCATAGAAAAATCATAAAAACCCTAGTTTAAAGAGTTGCGAACGCTCCACGATGCTCCTCTCCACCTCCCACGACTTCAATGTCCTTCTAGGATGAGTTTAGATAAGGCCCTAGGTATCCTTTTATAGGTTTGAGGTTCCATCACCTCAGAAAGTTCCAGAATCGTACAAAAAGTTACATAGTTGCGCAAGAAAAATCAGAGCTTCAAGAAGAAGTTTTCTTATTTTTTACATGGCTGACCGGTTGGGCGACCGGTTTAGTGATCGGTCTTAACTGGTCGTCGACCTGCTTTTTCAATCCAGCGAGTTTTGCCTAAAAAATGTAGAAATTCGACCTGTCCTGACCCCAAGGCCAACCGGTTGGTTCTGGCCACCGATTGGCCGCACGTGAAACTGCAGGGCTGTTTTTTGCAGTTTCTAAATTTACTTTTCTGGCCCTACAACTCTGCACTTTGGTTTTTCTGGCCCTTCCAGGTCTTTTAACATGATGTCTTTAACGTTTTTCTTTGTTTTTCAACTCCATCTTCCATAGCTTATTTCTTCCATTCTTGGTCTTTCTTCCTTTGATTCTCAAGGTGTCCTAAAGCGGTCTTTTAGCATTGAATTCACAAGGTCTCTCTCTCATTCCTACAAATACAAACACATGCATAAGATGAATCTTTAACACTATAAATAATGCATAAAGAGTGATGAATTGGGGTTAGAATATGCACAATTTAGAGCTCATCATCTCGTACCATTTACAATTTGTTGGAAAATATAGAAAGAGAAAAAATACAAGATATTCAAGGACAATAAGATTTATTCGCAGACCTTGCTAGAGAAAATGAAAGATGACACCATTGAATGAGCTTTATAATACATGTTATTCGCTAGAATGATGACCTAAATATAAGCAATGAATGGTTTGGTATTAGGGCATAACTCTTAGTTTGGATAAACATTTCGTTTGACCTAACCTAACAGAATTATGATTTTTCTCTATGTCAAGGCTTCTCAGGTGTTGATGTATCATGATCTTTTTTTTGTTAGCATTTTGTATCTTTTTTCTTTTCATGAAATTCATAATCATTTGATCATTAAGAAAGATAAAATAAAAAAGAAATTTTATTGTTAAAGCAAGCATTTGTAGATAAAAATATTATACCTAATAAAAATGCCTCTTTCTATCATAGTGATGTAGGACAAACCTCTTAATTTGAGGACTGAATGCCCTCCACTAATGTGCATCTAAAAAAGACTATTATAGCTAAAAAGGGTTAAAGAGAGATTATTGGAAGTAGTAAAAGAAGGGTGGAATAAAGGGTCTAAAATGGTAATAGAAGTAGATTTATGAAGGTCTTAAAGCTTGAAAGTTAAAAATTAAAGATTTGGTTAGTAACATGAAAAACTAAAAGTGAGCAGGAAAACTGTAAGTATATAGGAAAGAAAGTAAGAAAAGTGAATGAAAATCTCACTAAGGTCTTTTATGAGTCATTCCTAGAAGATTTTAATAAAGTCACACCATTAATAAAACTAATCATTCAATATCGAATTTGAAATTGTTCACAATGTTATGGTCTTCCCCTTCTATAGACTCAATAGAACTTTCCTATATTAACTCTATTGGGGAATGATGCACAATACATTGGATCTCACAATTTTCAACTCATAGAATTATGGAATATTTGAGTTGCATGAAAAAACCTCAAATATTTAGGATGAACAAACACAATCACCAAACACTACACGATGAATTTTTACATGGAAAACCCTCTAGTGATAGAGGTTAAAAATCACAAGACCTAGTCCAGTCAACAAATCCACTATGTAAAACGTATTACACAATTATCACAAGTTTATCACAACACTCGGATCCAGTATCTTCACCCATTGGGTGGATTACAATCAAAGAGAATGAATAACAAAGAGATCTCACCAACAATGATTGAAAAGTCCTAAAAAATTGTCCTTGAAGAGGTTAAGAACTTAAGCCAATGACGTGGATGAACTTCACTAGCCTACTCTTCTTTTCTCTCTCCAAACTTTCTCTCTCTCACAACGTCTCTTAACCTCTAGACATGTGGAATTACCCTAATCCCACTATAACAAGTGCTTATATAGCACTAAGTCAGAATTAGAAACAAAATGCGCAAAACTTCGTTAAATAGTCATGCGGTCGACCAGCTCGAATGTTTGGGCAACCAAACATGGCCAAAATATGTCCAGCAAGCAACACACCAATCTGGAGAATTTCGGTTGACCGACCCAAGGGGGGTCGGTCAACCGATGACCCTCAAAACAGTCTCTCCTCACTTCTGAGGAGGAAAACCCCATCAAATATCCTCCTTCCGACTCAAGAGAACTTTATTACCTTCAAGCCCCATCAGGCTTCTATAAGCCTTAAACTTACTCTTGGTAATCATGTTTGACCCATTGTCATCAGTATGGATCTTTTCAAGCTGTAACACCTTCTTCTCCAGAGTATCCCTTATCCAGTGATATCGAACTTCTATGTGCTTCGACTTGAAATGCAGACTTGGATTCTTGTTCAAGTATATCACACTTTGGCTATCATAGTAGACCACGTGCTTATCTTACTTCAAACTAAGTTCATGTATGAACCTCTTCATCCAAAGCATCTCCTTGTATGCTTCTGTGACTATAATGTACTTAGCCTCTATCGTAGACAATGCTACACTTCTTTAACTTACTCTGCCATGACACCGTGCTCCTCCTGCAAACGTAAACATATACCCTGATATAGGTTTTCTGAAGTCTATGTCGTCTGCCATATTTGCATCTGTGTACCCTTCTAAAATAGATTTTCCTTGACCAAAGCATAAACTTAACTTTGAAGAGCCCCTCAAATACCTTAGTATCCATTTCACTGTTGCCTAGTGCTCTTTACCATAATTGGTAAAATACCTACTCATTATGCCAACTGCATATGCTATGTCTGGGTGTATATACACTATAGCATACATTAAGATTCCTATAGATGAAGCATAGGGCACCTTCTTCATCTCTTCCAACTCTTCATTCGTCTTGGAACACTGCTTGTCATTCAACTTGAAGTGACCATCGAGTAATGAACCGACTGGCTTTGTAGTCTTCATGATGAATTTTTTAAAAACCTTATCAACATAATGTTAGTTCACTTTTCTGTGGCATACTCCTGCACCTTGTTTGTCAATTACTTAGGTCAGTGAGTCTAGTGTCAGTTGAGCTTAATGAAGACAAAGACCGAAGACTCAAGATGGACCTGTTGTATCAAGGAAGAAGAAACAGGTAAAAGAGATACCTTGGTGAAGCCTTAACCTTGAACCAAACTAAAACCCCATACCTTTAAATGACCTTGACCCATTTAGGCATACTTGTAGTCATCTTAGAATGACCTTAAGTGTCCCAAAAGTCCACCTAAACCTTGGCCATAGAGGTCAGGTAGTGAAGAAAATGGGACAACAACAAAACTGACTGTACCCAGGCCTCTCTGACCTCCCGACCGGTCAAATCAACCCCAGTAAGGACAACAACCATCTGACCATGTCCAGGCCATATCTGACCGGTCATGATCAATCGGTGACTAGCCGTTTTGAGTTGTTTTAGATCCATTGGGATTTTTCTTATATAATGGTTAAGCTCGATTCTTAAGGTTCTAAGAAAGATATTAGTGCATTAGAAGCCACCTTGATTGCATAAACCATTAGGCTCTAATCCTAATCACTTCAAGCCATCTTCCTTGTGTTGAATCACAAGATGGAGCATTCAAAGCTTATTGAAAATGTTCTTGCTCTCTCTTGATCTTTAAATGTTTTAGGCACTGCAACCATAGGTAGATCCTTTTTTCTAAACCTCTATAAAGATCCTATTAGGTGGAATCCATCTAGGCAACGAAATCCTATTAGTTGTAGAGGATTCACACCATCTCCTATCACCTTGGGCATCTCAAGAGCATCCATGCAAGGTGATTGATCAAGTGGAGCTGAGGCATTGGCAACGCAGCGGCAACACGATCGGGAGAGCAAATGGGAGCTAATTAAAGCACGGGAGAGTGGAGATCAAGCAACCCAAAGCGGCGCTGAATAAGGGGCTCATCCGACAAGTAAGGTTATCATTTGTTGAGAGTCCATCCATTCTTTTTTTTGTGAGAATTGAGTATAGAGTTTGTTTGTCAAACTTGATCTATGGTCGTTTCCCGATCCTTGGCTTATTAATTGAGCCTAAAAGTCTAGGGACGTTTGTCATTCCTTGGCACGTTTGTTGGGCCTGAGCAAGTCTCAAAGTGGGAGCCTACGATACGAGAGTAAACGTGCGTCAGGTTGAGAGTTAGCCTATATCCAAAACTTTGTTTAGGTTGAGAGGTGAACCGGTAAAACCTCCACGTAAAGGTTGAGAGGTGAACCTAATTTAAAACCTCCGTATGATGAATGTCAGTGTGCTCAATGGGGTTAAGTGCTTGAATTGAGAGTGGAGTAGACCCAAAGTCAAACCACTATACATGCTTGTGTTTGTGATTGAATTAAGCACGTTGTTGTCTTAACATTGTATGTTTAATTATGAATGCTTGATAGGAATGTATGCTAGGCGCTAAATAGGCACATCCACACACAAGATGTACTTTCACTAAGTAGACTATACTTGATCCATTCTCATATAATCTACTTAGGTTGCATAAATTAGGAGCTTGATTACTATAATAATTTAATAACTATGCTTGCTTAGACTAAGTAGCTTATTACTTAAACCATATGCTAGTCTTGTGATTGGACCCACTTAGGCTTGGAAGTCGAAGTGTTCTTACTTACTTAGTTTAATTTGATAAATCTGTTAAATAGGTAAAAAAAAAAATTAAAAGGTCCTAATCCCCCCCCCTCCCCCCCCCCCCCCCCCCCGGACTTAACTATAATTTAGTTGCTCCTTAAGCTTTCGCACGTACACGCCTTTACAAGTGTGTTGATTAAAAAGGCGTAATTTCACATAATGCTCTTATGACAACCATAGCTTTCTGACACCTCTGTCACATGTAATTTCCATCCATAGAATCTGTTTAGTTAGGACTAAGTCTTTTATCGCAAAAGACTTGCACAACTCTTGTTTCATTTAGTTAATCTTCTTGATGTTTTTTCATATAATGAGCATGTCATCAACATATGGCAAAAGACTAAGAAAGTTACCATTCGAGAGCTTACGTGTAAACACATAGTGGTCCGACTCCATTCTGTCATACTCATGCTTTAACATAAACAAGTCAAATTTTATATACCATTGCCTCGAAGCTTACTTCAAGCCATACAAGCTCTTCCTCGGCTTACACACCGTATGTTCCTTACCTTTGATTTCGAATCCTTTTGGCTACCTCATATATAGTTCTTCTTCCAGATCACCATATAGAAAAACAGTTTTAACATCTACTTGCTCTATTTCAAAGTCCATGCTTATAGCCAAACCTAGCAACACCCGAATAAATGTCATCTTCACCACTGATAAGAATATCTCATCGAAATCGACTCTATTTTTCTATTCAAAATCTTTCACCACTAGTTTGGTCTTGAACCTCGGATGTGAACTATTTTACTTCATCTTCTTTTTAACCACCCATTTATTGCTTAGAGCATTCTTCCCCTTAGGTAATTTCACCAACTCATATGTGTGGTTCTTATAAAAGAACTCCATCTCCTCTTACATAGATTTTAACCACTCTACCTTATGTGCATCAAAAAGGGCCTCGGTGTAGTCTTTTACCTTGCTCCCATCTATAAGCATAATATATTCATGGGCTGAGTATCTCCTCGACGCTTGTCTTTCCTTAAATGATCTTCTCACCTGTGGCTCAGCAGGTAGATTAAGAGGAGGTTGCTCCCTCAGTTCATCATGAACTGTCTTGTTTCCATCTGCTGGAGGAATACCACCATCCCATGCTTCTTGTTGTACTCCCCTGTCATCAGGCACTACGGAAGAAGTGATGGGATTCGTATTAACCAGCTCACCTAAACTGGGATGAGTCTTCTTTGCCTTTTTAATGTCTTCAACAATCTAATCTTTAAAGAATGCTACATCTTTTCTTCTGACTACTTTCTTTTCTACTGGATCCCACATTCTGTAGCTAAACTTTTTGCCTGCATACCCCCAAAAAATATAATGCCTGACCTTCATATCTAGCTTTAACCTCTCATCTCTGGGAATTAAGAATGGACACTCGGCATCCAAACACCCTGAGATGACTTGATAAGTACCTAATATTGTATAATTAACCCTGGTTGTTAAGAGCAATATCATTGTTTTTCTGGTTAATTATCCCTCATTAGGTTAATTTTTTGTCTTCAGGTGTTCAAGAGAGATTGGACAAGATCCGAGCCAATCAGGGCGTTTTAGGACCTAAAAGTGATCAAGACCAAGTGTGCGGTAGTCTTGAAGGAAACTAAACCATAAAGATCAAATTATGGACCATATTCTATGGTGGACCGCACCACAACTGCTCATTGGAAGTCCAGGATGTGCATGTTTGATGATAGTGATATGGAGAACACACGAGTTGAACGATCAAGATTGAATGTCCACATATGGGACCAATCATGCCAAGAGAAAAGGTGGATCTTCATCCATCACCCGTGCCCGTCAAGGTGGCGTTATCACACATGCTCTCCGGTAAGGTGGATGACCACTATTCAAACGTGTGCAGCCAAGGACACATCCACCGTCCACTTCATCTTCACCAAGTCCAGCAAGTGGGCCACCAATAGCTAGCAACCGTCCATCCATTAGACGTGTGTAGCCATCCAGCCATTGTCCAATCAACAGTGGAAATCAGCCAACATGTTCAGATGGAGATCAATCTCCACCGTTCACCACTTCACCAGCTAGTAAGGAGTAGCTGATGTGCAGCCAAGAGTTGTCCATCACATGTGTGAGGATGTCCCACAGATGCCACACGTGCAGCAGTCCAAAGCTCCAGATGGTTGGGTGCCTAAGATCAGCAGCTTTGATGGACCCCACCTTCAATCCTCATCCATTGTCCAAAGACACTGGACTGTTTCCAGCCGTTCATCAAGTGGACCCCATAGCTGATCTCCAAGCTCAGCCGTCCAGCAATCCAAGCTACTCCAGCCATTGGATCGTCTCAATTCAGTGGACCCCATTTCACCATCCAATTCAGCAAGGTGGGCCACACAGCAGTCCAGTTGCAGCTGCAGCTGCATCAACGTGCACCCCCAATGTCCACTACATCTAATGAGTCCAGCTGCTGAACAACTCACCTCATCTCCACAGTCCAACGGACAGTAGTTGGGCCGCATTCCAACCATCCATCACGACAGGTGGACACTCCAACGGTCAACAACAACTGCACATTCCAGATGACCGTCCATTCTCTAACCGTTGATCAAATCCTAGACATATATGGACCCATCATCATCAACAGCTATGAAGGGACTCTCCATGTCATTATCCACCACGTGTACAGTGGCCTTCAATCCACAGCAGCGGGTGGACCCCACATCTCACTTGCATCCAATCCAACCATCAAAGTGGACCCCACTGTTTGTAGGTGGAACAGTGTGCACGTGCAAGCAAAAGGGGCAGCAGATCACTTGTCCATAGCATCAACGGTGGAAGCCTCCATCAACCAGCACAAGTGGAGCACTGGTCCACTCCTCCATGGCCACACGCTCTAGCTCCATCACATGAAGCGTCCAAGCGCTGTGGATCTCACCTTCATCAGCCACCGTCCATCTGCATCAAATGACCAGCATCAAGTGGACCATCTCCAGCAGACCGTCCAATGAACCATAGCAACGGACAGCACCTTCACCATCTCCATCACCACGAGCAGCAACGCCGTCCATCTGTCCAGATGGTGGAACACATTCTCCAGCATGTGTGGAAGCAAGCCTCAACGTCCAGCAGATCTCCACCTTCAGCAGTCCAAGCCATGGACGTTCCAGCCGTCCTCTTCATCTTCACTACGTCCAGCATCCATCAGCAGTAGTGGACGTCAGTCCCAGCATCTGGACCATCCACTCCCTCCAAACCACCAGCCGTCCAAGCTTCAACGTCCGTCCATCCAACCAGCTGATCACTCCAGCCGTGCAAGCATCAGCAGCCATCCACTCCATTCTCAATCACCAGGGACGTCTGCAATCAGTGGACCGCAACTCCATCTCAACCAACCATCAATTCTATGTACCTCCAGCAAGGTGGACCCACAATCAGACCACACCAGCGGCCAGCTCTCCACCATCCAGTGGACCCCTTGATCCTTCTCACCATCACCATGGTTGCAAGAGAGGAGCTCTCTCTCTCTCTCTCTCTCTCTCTCTCTCTCTCTCTCTCTCCCCACACATGTGTAAGGCATGGAATGCCACCTCATCATCCAAGCCTCACTCCAAGCCCAAACCTAAAAGAAAAGTTTGCTTTAGGCTTGGAGTGACACCTAGGATTGGAGTACTTTTCTTGCCACATGTCCATCCAAGCCTAACTCCAAGCCCAAACCTAAAAGCAAAGTTTGCTTTGGGCACTCCAAGCCTAACTCCATTCCCAAACCTAAAGAAACTTTTGGTGTGCCACCTAGGCTTGGGAGCTTCTCATGAGGCTATAAAAGAAGCTCCTCTCCCTCTCATTCTCATCATCCCTCAAATCCCATTCTCTACAACTCCTCCCTTCTCTTCTTTAGTTTTCTCTTCTTTCTTTTGTAGTGTAGAGTAGTGTAGTTTTTCCTTTGTAGAGAATTTAGTCTTCCATTGTAGCATGGTTGGCTAAACCTCTAGCTAAGGCTAGGGGTGAAGCCTTTGAAGAAATTTGCAAGCTTTGGTTCTTTTGGTTCAACATTGGTGTGTGAATGTTGGAGTTTTCTTTGGTTGATTGGTTCGATTATCCACCTCGGCGGACGCTATTGTTGTGCAAGCCCCTTGATCCATCGTCGACTCCGGGCACGTTGGATGCTTGGGATCCCTTGCACACCAATTAGCTAGTTCATGATCGATAAAATCCCTTGATCCATCGTCGACTCCGGGCACGTTGGATGCTTTGGATTCCCTACGGTCATCGAGCTAGTGCAGGTAAAGTCATCGATCTGTAAAATCCCTTGATCCATTGTAGACTCCGGGCACATTGGATGCTTTGGATTCCCTGCGATCGATAGACGAGATCTTAACGGTTGGATCGGTCAATCAAAGCCTCCTATCTTGTAAGTATGCATTTGATCGTGTGATTTGTGATCTTATCGGTTGACTTGTTGGCAAAGTTGTTGATCTGTACAATTCCTTGATCCATTGTCGACTCCGGGCACAGTGGATGCTTGGAATTCCTTACGATCAACTAACGAGTGCTTCATGGTCAAATCAATCGGTTCAGATCACCATCTTTTATGAAATATGCAAATGGTTTAACTGTTTCATCTTCCGATTGGAATGAATCTTTATTCAACTCCAGTTGAGTTATAGTTGGACCAATGAATCAAATCTTGTGAATGAATCAAAGGTGGATCCCTGATGCCTTAGCCCCTTTTCTATTTTTGTCTTTCACCACACACAACTTGCTCCACTCTCGTGGATAAACCAGATTTCATCTCACTCACCTAAACTAATTCCTCTAAGTGTTCTTAACCCCAATCCCTGTGGATCGACCTCGGTCTTACCGAGTATTTTACTACTTCGCTACCTGCACTTGGGTGTGCAATCTTCGGATTGTAGCAAGTTTTTGGCGCCGTTGCCGGGGATTGGCATCGGTTTAAGAATATTTTTGGAATTGGTTTATGTATATATATTGTCAATAGTTTACTAACTTGTTTGTTTTATTTTTAGAGATTATCAATAGCTGAATACTCTTCTTCTCGGGTAACCTCTTCCCTTATCTCTTTTACATGCTTAGTTTGTGCTAAGGTAAGAGTCTTGTGAATTAACCAAAATCATGGATGAAAATGAATTATTTGATGAGTACGAAGTGCATCATATGCCACCAAGAAAGAAGACCTTACGTGATTATATGGGTGGGTATGAAGTGCACCATGCTCCATCAATTAAGCCCTTACGTGATTACTATTTTGAGGCCGAAATGATTGAAAGAGATTGTGGTATTTGTAAGAGTGATGCACACTTAACAAAGGGTTGTCTTAAAATCCCTATTTTGCAAATGTTGTATCATCAAGCCAATACCAGAAATGCTTATCAAAGGCCATTTTGTGCCCCAATGTCAAACACATATGGGTTTAATTGGCAAAGTCATCCCAACTTCAGTTAGAGGAACGAACCTACTGTCAGTGCTAGTAGTAATCCTCAAGAATTTTCTACTAGTACCTCGTATGTGCCTCCACCAAGGAAGACCCTAGAGGATACTTTGCATACATTCATGGAGGGACAAGCTCAAATCAATCAGAGACAAGATCAGAACATCACGCACATCATGCAAACCCTCCAAGAGCTCAAAACTTCCGTTGAAAGACTCGAATCATGCAAGAATGTTTGGGAGGAAGGGACTTTTCCAGCCCAACCTCAACCTAACCCCCAGGAGCAATATGAGGAGGAGGATTCGAGTTGTTCTAACCTTCAGGAGCCTGCACATGAATCCTCCCAATCCATAGACGTGCAATACTCTGATGATGACATGTGTACACAGCATGGGGATGATGATGAGATCCACGAGGCCGACACAATCGATACCCTTGTGGAGGAGGAATTCCTCATAACATCTTCTTCCGATTCCCTGGAAGTCTGTTTAGACCACTTTGTCAATTCCGATGATGAAATGATTTCGGAAGTGGTTACTACATTGGGAGACTCAACTCCAGTGCTCGATACAAACCAGTGGGGGCCTCGTTTCGAAGAGCTTCCCTCTACCGATTCAGAGCCTTCACCGTCGAGTATTGAAGCACCAAAGTTCGAGACTCGGAATATCATTCCTCGTGCATGTCCCATCGGGTCTAACTACGTCTTCATCCCTGTCGAGCGCCAAATTTTCTTCTATCAGCTCGAATACCAAGACTCAGCCCTAATCATGGAAGATGAAGAGAATATGGACACCACCATGGTTGCCAAATTAAAGCACAAGGGTACCAAGAGAATGCGAGGTGGTCAAGAGAAGAAGGATCCATTCATCTGCACAACATTGCAATATATCAGTGCAGAGGGTATTTACACCCAAAGTAGCTCAGATTCCATCACAAATGATCAATTTGATGGATTGAGCTTGTCTGAGTTACTCGACGAAGGCTCAAGCAAGGGGCAGGATTTTCCTCTGATTGATTGGATCATACTCATGGTCTCATCTAAGCCAGATGAACCCGAGGAATTACAAAAGATCGGGGATGAGCCTGAAGAAATTGCATCCAAGACCAACTCGGATACCAGCCCCAAATTTATCTTGATGTTTGGACAGGAGGATGTGGGCCCTCCTACTGATCTCTTTGGCCCTGCCTCCTGAGGGGAGGGAGTGCAGGGCAGTAGTGGTTCGTAGTCCCCATGACGGCAGAATAAAAGCCGAATTCTCGGCACCCCGAGTTAAATAAGGAAACCTTCATTGCCGTCATTACCCGGGGTCCCTTAAAAAAAAAAAATAATAAAAAAAATTAAAAAAAAAAATTAAAAAAAATTAAAAAATAAAAATAAAAAATAAAATTGGATGTTTAGTATCCATGTCTTTTATTTTCTTTTTTTAGGTAATTCATCATTTCAGGTAATCTCTACCCTCTATTCTTCACCTTTATAGTTGCTCTCATGTTGATTATGATTTTCTATGCATTTATTTCAACATTGAGGACAATGTATCATTTAAGTTGGGGGGAGTAATTCCTGTGGAAAAATTCTTCCAATTGCCTATATTTTTGTTATTTTTTATCATTAAAAAAAAATTCTTATGAATTTATATGATTTTGAAATTATTTGAATAGTAGAATGAAAAGGCATTTAGTAATGACAATGTTAAAACTTAGAGTTTAGTTGCTTTAGTAAATTTCAAAATTGAGTTCTTTCCATTAATTTTCTATTAGAAAACGATAAACATTGATTGAGTCATGAATTTTCACAAGTTCACATCTAGCTTGCATTGCCAGGATTTGCGTTTGATACTATAATGTTGACTTGATGATTGTTGAGAGTGATAGACACCAAGCCTGGAGATCCTTGTCTACTTTGGTTCAAAAAAAAAAAAAAAAAAGAGGAATATTCATAGTAATTTGGGGCAAGGATTTTCATCCATTGTCGTTACCATTACAAAACATTACCATAGTACGAAGTGAGCCTTTTGGAGTCTTCGGCTATCGGTTCAAAATATGAAAAAAAAAAAAAATCATCAATCAAAAGTTGAAAAAAAAAATTATTGTAAAGAACAGTAGCAAGGTTCGGAATCAGTGACTTGATCTGACCATTCTCTTCAATCATCAGTGTTAACATGAAAGTAGAAGAATGAACCCCTAGTTGTGTTAAGGCTAGACTTCACCGTGCACCATGGAACTCAATGTTTAGAACGCTTCTATTGAATGATTAATGCTTTGAACTCAATTAGGTTGTTGACTAAAGTAGCTAGATTCTAAGTTTATATATTCTCAAAACTATATGCCTTGGAAATTCTACTGTTTAAAGAACTTGAAGGATCACATAAATACATTAACCCTTTTTTCTTTTCTTTATCTTGTTAAGTCTCGAGATGGTGAAAACTGTCAAGGATAAGATTGATTGTAGTATTTTGAAAAATCCTTCGATGATTTTCGCATGTTTTGCTCGAGACTAGCAAAATGCTGGTTGGGGGGTGTGATAAGTACCTAATATTGTATAATTAACCCTGGTTGTTAAGAGCAATATCATTGTTTTTCTGGTTAATTATCCCTCATTAGGTTAATTTTTTGTCTTCAGGTGTTCAAGAGAGATTGGACAAGATCCGAGCCAATCAGGGCGTTTTAGGACCTAAAAGTGATCAAGACCAAGTGTGCGGTAGTCTTGAAGGAAACTAAACCATAAAGATCAAATTATGGACCATATTCTATGGTGGACCGCACCACAACTGCTCATTGGAAGTCCAGGATGTGCATGTTTGATGATAGTGATATGGAGAACACACGAGTTGAACGATCAAGATTGAATGTCCACATATGGGACCAATCATGCCAAGAGAAAAGGTGGATCTTCATCCATCACCCGTGCCCGTCAAGGTGGCGTTATCACACATGCTCTCCGGTAAGGTGGATGACCACTATTCAAACGTGTGCAGCCAAGGACACATCCACCGTCCACTTCATCTTCACCAAGTCCAGGAAGTGGGCCACCAATAGCTAGCAACCGTCCATCCATTAGACGTGTGTAGCCATCCAGCCATTGTCCAATCAACAGTGGAAATCAGCCAACATGTTCAGATGGAGATCAATCTCCACCGTTCACCACTTCACCAGCTAGTAAGGAGTAGCTGATGTGCAGCCAAGAGTTGTCCATCACACGTGTGAGGATGTCCCACAGATGCCACACGTGCAGCAGTCCAAAGCTCCAGATGGTTGGGTGCCTAAGATCAGCAGCTTTGATGGACCCCACCTTCAATCCTCATCCATTGTCCAAAGACACTGGACTGTTTCCAGCCGTTCATCAAGTGGAACCCATAGCTGATCTCCAAGCTCAGCCGTCCAGCAATCCAAGCTACTCCAGCCATTGGATCGTCTCAATTCAGTGGACCCCATTTCACCATCCAATTCAGCAAGGTGGGCCACACAGCAGTCCAGTTGCAGCTGCAGCTGCATCAACGTGCACCCCCAATGTCCACTGCATCTAATGAGTCCAGCTGCTAAACAACTCACCTCATCTCCACAGTCCAACGGACAGTAGTTGGGCCGCATTCCAACCATCCATCACGACAGGTGGACACTCCAACGGTCAACAACAACTGCACATTCCAGATGACCATCCATTCTCTAACCGTTGATCAAATCCTAGACGTATATGGACCCATCATCATCAACAGCTATGAAGGGACTCTCCATGTCATTATCCACCACGTGTACAGTGGCCTTCAATCCACAGCAGCGGGTGGACCCCACATCTCACTTGCATCCAATCCAACCATCAAAGTGGACCCCACTGTTTGTAGGTGGAACAGTGTGCACGTGCAAGCAAAAGGGGCAGCAGATCACTTGTCCATAGCATCAACGGTGGAAGCCTCCATCAACCAGCACGAGTGGAGCACTGGTCCACTCCTCCATGGCCACACGCTCTAGCTCCATCACATGAAGCGTCCAAGCGCTGTGGATCTCACCTTCATCAGCCACCGTCCATCTGCATCAAATGACCAGCATCAAGTGGACCATCTCCAGCAGACCGTCCAATGAACCATAGCAACGGACAGCACCTTCACCATCTCCATCACCACGAGCAGCAACGCCGTCCATCTGTCCAGATGGTGGAACACATTCTCCAGCATGTGTGGAAGCAAGCCTCAACGTCCAGCAGATCTCCACCTTCAGCAGTCCAAGCCATGGACGTTCCAGCCGTCCTCTTCATCTTCACTACGTCCAGCATCCATCAGCAGTAGTGGACGTCAGTCCCAGCATCTGGACCATCCACTCCCTCCAAACCACCAGCCGTCCAAGCTTCAACGTCCGTCCATCCAACCAGCTGATCACTCCAGCCGTGCAAGCATCAGCAGCCATCCACTCCATTCTCAATCACCAGGGACGTCTGCAATCAGTGGACCGCAACTCCATCTCAACCAACCATCAATTCTATGTACCTCCAGCAAGGTGGACCCACAATCAGACCACACCAGCGGCCAGCTCTCCACCATCCAGTGGACCCCTTGATCCTTCTCACCATCACTATGGTTGCAAGAGAGGAGCTCTCTCTCTCTCTCTCTCTCTCTCTCTCTCTCTCTCTCTCCCCACACATGTGTAAGGCATGGAATGCCACCTCATCATCCAAGCCTCACTCCAAGCCCAAACCTAAAAGAAAAGTTTGCTTTAGGCTTGGAGTGACACCTAGGATTGGAGTACTTTTCTTGCCACATGTCCATCCAAGCCTAACTCCAAGCCCAAACCTAAAAGCAAAGTTTGCTTTGGGCACTCCAAGATTAACTCCATTCCCAAACCTAAAGAAACTTTTGGTGTGCCACCTAGGCTTGGGAGCTTCTCATGAGGCTATAAAAGAAGCTCCTCTCCCTCTCATTCTCATCATCCCTCAAATCCCATTCTCTACAACTCCTCCCTTCTCTTCTTTAGTTTTCTCTTCTTTCTTTTGTAGTGTAGAGTAGTGTAGTTTTTCCTTTGTAGAGAATTTAGTCTTCCATTGTAGCATGGTTGGCTAAACCTCTAGCTAAGGCTAGGGGTGAAGCCTTTGAAGAAATTTGCAAGCTTTGGTTCTTTTGGTTCAACATTGGTGTGTGAATGTTGGAGTTTTCTTTGGTTGATTGGTTCGATTATCCACCTCGGCAGACGCTATTGTTGTGCAAGCCCCTTGATCCATCGTCGACTCCGGGCACGTTGGACGCTTGGGATCCCTTGCACACCAATTAGCTAGTTCATGATCGATAAAGTCCCTTGATCCATCGTCGACTCCGGGCACGTTGGATGCTTTGGATTCCCTACGGTCATCGAGCTAGTGCAGGTAAAGTCATCGATTTGTAAAATCCCTTGATGCATTGTAGACTCCGGGCACATTGGATGCTTTGGATTCCCTGCGATCGATAGACGAGATCTTAACGGTTGGATCGGTCAATCAAAGCCTCCTATCTTGTAAGTATGCATTTGATCGTGTGATTTGTGATCTTATCGGTTGACTTGTTGGCAAAGTTGTTGATCTGTACAATTCCTTGATCCATTGTCGACTCCGGGCACAGTGGATGCTTGGAATTCCCTGCGATCAACTAACGAGTGCTTCATGGTCAAATCAATCGGTTCAGATCACCATCTTTTATGAAATATGCAAATGGTTTAACTGTTTCATCTTCCGATTGGAATGAATCTTTATTCAACTCCAGTTGAGTTATAGTTGGACCAATGAATCAAATCTTGTGAATGAATCAAAGGTGGATCCCTGATGCCTTAGCCCCTTTTCTATTTTTGTCTTTCACCACACACAACTTGCTCCACTCTCGTGGATAAACCAGATTTCATCTCACTCACCTAAACTAATTCCTCTAAGTGTTCTTAACCCCAATCCCTGTAGGATCGACCTCGGTCTTACCGAGTATTTTACTACTTCGCTACCTGCACTTGGGTGTGCAATCTTCGGATTGTAGCATGACTGTAGGACACATCCTGCCCAGTCCACACTTTCTCATGAACCTTTTCATTTAATGGAGCTAAAGGAGACCTGTTTGTTACATGCAAAGTTGTCCGCATTGTTTCTCCCTAAAACGTCTTGGGTAGCTTGGCATGGAAAAGCATGCTTCTGATTCTCTCTACAATGGTGAGATTCATTCTTTCAGCTATAATAGTTGTGGGATCTTGGGTACTGTTTGTTCATGCCTTATATCAAGGGAGTTACAATATTCATCAAATGCCCCAATGTATTTCCCTCCACTATCAATGTGAATGCACTTTAATGATCTACCCATCTCTTTCTCTCTACCATGACATGAAAGTGTTTTACAACTTCAAGAACCTGATCCTTAATTTTTGATGCATATGCCTAAATCCTCCTAGATACATCATCAATAAAGGTAACGAAGTACAAAATTTCACCCAAGGTTTAGTCCTCATCGGACCACATACATCAGAATAAACCAAATTTAATGCATTTAATTTATTAACATAAAAAGCAGTTTTAACAAAAGAAACTCTATGTTATTTTCCTAATAAACAATCAAGGCAAGTTTTAAGGGGTGTACCTGATATGTCTGGGAGGAGATGCTTATTCGCCAGTACTTGAAGGCCCTTTTTTGCTCATGCGGTCTAGCAGCATGTTTCGTACATATGTAACTAAATCTTCTGCAGTGTTTAGTTTGCCCTTGCAGACTGTCACATATGTCTTATATAGGGTGCAACATTTCTTCCCAATCGCCACAATCAATGACCCTTTGGTGAGCTTCCAGCGTCCGTCACCAAATTAGCTTTCATAGCCATCATCATCCAACCTTCCTGCGGACATAATGTTGAAGCGAAGGTCAGGAACATGCCTCAAATCCTTCATTACCAATATACAACACATATTGCTCTTCACATATATATCACCAATCCCTATGATTTTAGATATCCATGAAGTTTCCATCTTTACTGTGCCATAGCCACCTGACTTGCAACTAGTAAAGTACTGTCTTCGTGGAGTAGCATGATAGATACACATGTGTCAACTACCCAGTTCAAGTCCTGACATGTAGCAGTGAGACATTCATTGTCTTCGGTCGAAAGTATAACAATCATATCGCCATCAGAGGCGATTGTAGTAGATCATGACTCATCTTTTTCCTTCCCTTTATCTTTCTTCTTGTACTTCCCTTTGCAGCACTCATTTTGGTAGTGGCCAATCATGCCACAATTCTAACACTTTACCTCTTTCCTGGATTTTGACTTACCTCTAAACTTCTTATGTTTGTGAGGCTTCCTCTGTTTTCCTCTACTCCGCTCTTCTGATACCAGGGCCTCCTACTGTGACGACCCTTGAGATTTTCTTCTTGTCTCCAAATTGAACAAACAAGTTATCACTTGGTCCATTTACACCTTACCTTCAGGTGCGGAGTTACTCAGAGATATAACCAATGTCTCTCAGCTATCAAGCAGAGAACTAAGCAATAGTAAGGACCGTAGCTCATCATTCATAACCATCTTTATGGCGAAGAGTTGGTTCACAATGCTGCTCACCTCATTCATGTGCTCAATAACTAAATTATTCTCTTTATATTTTAAATTTACAAGTCTTCTAATCAGGAAAATTTTATTTTCGACTGTCTTCCTCTCATACAACCCTTCTAATTTCTACCGTAGACTAGCGGTAGAGGTTTTGGTGGACACGTGGTGAAATACACTACCATCCAACCACTATCAAATGAACCCCACCACCTTACGATCCAGCTTCTTCTTATCCTCATCAGACATATCCGTTGGCTTAGTAATATCACCTGAAATTGTTGCATACAAATCCTTGTAATAAAGTGAATTTTCATATTAGCCTTCCAGATGGGCCAGTTGGACCCATTCAAGCTAATCATCCTTATTGATCCACCCTCCATAATTCAAACAATGCACAGTCCCTTCTTCAAAACTGTGCGCTCTGATATCACTTTCGTTGGGGAAGGATGCACAATACGTTAGATCTCATAATCCCTAGCTCACATAATTATGGAATATTTGAGTTGTACGAAACAATCTCAAATATCTAATATGAACAAACACAACCACCATACACTACACAATGAATTTTTACATGGAAAACTCTCCAGTAATAGAGGTAAAAACCACGAGACCTAGTCCAGTCAACAAATCACTATGTAAAACATATTACACAATGATCACGAGTTTATCACAACACTCGGATCCAATATCTTCACCCTTTGGGTGGATTACAATAAAAGAGAATGAATAACAAAAGGTTCTCACAAACGAGGATTGAAAAATTCTCAGAAACCCTTAAAGAGGCTATGAACTTAGGCCAGTGACATGGATATACTTCAGTAGCTTGGACTTCTTCCTCTCTCTCCCTCACACTCTTCCTTTTCTCTCTCACAACGTTTCTTGCCATCTAGACATGTAGAATTACCCTAATCCCGCTATAACAAGTGCTTATATAGCACCAAGCTAGAATTAGAAACAAAAGTGCATTGAACAGTCACACGACCGTCGATCGACTAGCCCAAATGTTTGGGCAACCAAACATGGCCAAAATATATCCAGCGAGCAATGCACCAATCTAGGGAATTTCGGTTGACTGAACCAAGGGAGGTTGGTTGACTGATGACCCCCAAAACAGTCTCTCCTCACTCCTAACCAGGAAAAATCCATCAAACTCAAGGACTTAGAAAATATGAAAGAAGCTTTAGTTAGAGTATGAAGGAGAAATAATAATTTAAGGAAAACTAAAGCTTTAGTCCCAAAAAAGAATAATAAATGATAATAATTTTCTAAAAACATTTTTCTATAAGAAAGACTCTTTGACTTCGTAGAGAATTCTTTAATGAAACTAACTTCTAAAAAAATATAAACCTTTTAGAAAATAGTTTAAATTATGGACCTAATTTATGGGTCTTTTGGGCAGTCATGTACCTTATTAGGCTTGTTGTTATAAGTCTCAAAGCCTATGGGCCCGTTTTCGTCCATAGGACCTACATCATTTTCATCAGTTTTTTTCTCTTGTCCTACTATAAATTTTAAGGGGTTGATTTCCCATTAAGTAGCTACAGTTTAACGCTTCAATGTGGAGGAAATGTGTTCAATCTATTTACTAAAAATAGAATATTATCATGTTTAGCCCATTAGAATCTAATTTTATTGCATAAGATATCTCAATTAAGGTTGATACGTTTTTAGCCTCTTTCTTAAGTTTGAAATGGTCTTCAGTTAGGTGACTCACTACCTCATCTTCTTTTCCTTATAGTGCTCAAAATTCGTTGCTTATTGATGGTTCGGGCCCATTCTATTTATTAAATTAGATGCTTTGATGTTGGTAATCAAAATCAGTTTGTAATTTTTCTAAAGTTTGTAGACAATAATCTAATTTTCTATAGGGCATCCCTTGATCATATAAGGATTTTGGATTTCTGTAATGTTTTGAAGTGGTTTTAGGTCTTAGAGTGAATGTTGGAAAAGTGCGATTAGAAGAGGAACCGTAAGCAAAGAGATTGCAAGCATAGCTTTGTGGTTGAGATGTAATAAATTTTTTATTCTTTTTTTTTTTTATCTTAAGTTCCCTCAAAATTCTTGGTCTAATTCTTTTTAGAATCATATCATCATGTAATGGTTAGGATGCAAGAATATGTTTCTTCCTTATCTTATGCTCTCTAATGAAGGCAATTATAAGACAAGTTCCTCTTGGGATCCTATTTTCAAGAGAATGAAAAGTTGGTTAAGGTTGAAATAGTAGTGATCTTTAGATCACTCAGAGTAACATTGTCGAATTTACTGGTGAATGATACAATTTTCCTTCCCAATCGATATAGTCATAAAAAGATAGCCTGAAATTCTTATGATCACACGTATGCACCCCACATGATCACATGTGTGGGACCCCATCTCACACACATAATCATTAGGATTTAGTTAAATTTCTTGTTTTAATTTACTTTTATCATGTTTATTTATGCTTAACACATGTAAAGACTAGCTTCTAATATAATGTGAATTTTCTATTTAATTTTTTTGTTCCACTACTAATTTAGGTAACGTTCTTTTATCTCTATGGTTTATGTAGGTTAACTATTGAGAAGACGAAAAGCTAACTCTTATCTGACTCTTGTTGTAATGCTCTTTTTATTTAACTATTTTGTAGTTACTTATACTTATGTAGTATAGCATACTTGCTATTTTAAACTTGTACTTGAGTTAAACATTATCTGATGAAAACTTGGATTTATGACTTTCTCAAACAATGTTTGTATTTTTTTTTTTTTTTTTTTTTGTGGAATTAGCTACCAAAAATTTTATACAGCTTGTCGACTGTAGCTTTGCCAATAGGGAAGGTTCATATTCTCTTCATTTTAATTTCATCAATGTTGTATTTTATTGATAGAAAAAATTTAAAATGTTGATGCAATTTATTTAAGATTTAGGGGACATAATGCAATGCGTGAGGAAAGATTGTACAATTGTATTAGGGTTTTCAATTTCTACAAGTAGCTTGTGAATGATCTGGACCATTGATATGGGAGCTTCCCAATGGATCACCTATGTACCAATAATACCTTAGATTGAAAGACCCTAGCTATATGATGTATCCTTTTTCTTGGTTAGCATAAACCTTATACTTATTTTCCTTTATAATCGTTAATTCTCTTATCCATCAATTGATGGTTTTTCAAATTCTTTTAATCTTTTTTTATGGTGTATGATATCTCACATGATTCTTATAATTTATTTATCATGGCATCTATTTAACCATGTTCTTAATATTACTAAATAATGTTTGAGTTCATCTCTCTTTGTGAATAGCTCACATTGAGATGGGAAAATGGTTCACCGTCCTTATCCTATAATTGGCTAAACCATGCATTTGAATTAAATTATATAACTATTCAGTTGAGAATGCTAGTCTGATCCAAGCATATTTGTGACATTTGCATAGAGTTTTATGGACCCCATAAGCTCTTTAATATGCAAGACATCAAGCAGACTGAAAACGTATATTGATTGTGGTTAACAGTAAGTTATGTATTAGAGACTTTAGTACAAATTAAACGTAATCTTAAACTTTTTTTAAAGAATTTATATATAATCTTGATAACTCATAATTTTTTATGAACTTATGTTTTCCAATACATTATTTCTCTTAATTAATTAGGTGAAATTATTTTTAAGTGGCAATGTATCATTTAATGAGTTTATTTCATTTTAGTTATTATAATTACTTACTTGAGATTATATTTCCTTTTCTATAAGGGCTAAACATAATCTTTATAACCAACGATTATGATCTCTAATACATACCTCGAGTAAAAAGGGGTCTATTTCGATGCTACTTAGAAGTAAATCCATTGCATTTTAGTTATTATAATTGTGTTTAGAAAGTTTGGTAAAGATTAAAATAATTTTGATAACCCATAATTTATATGAGCCCATGTTTTAGATAGCTATGCTACATAGTGTGTAGCTTACGCTACATAGCGTATGGAAATAACTTAAGTCACATTTAGTCTATGCTACATAATAATTTACATATGTTACACGCTATGTAGCTTATATTACAAGTTATTTTTCACTATAGCATGAAGATCAATTATGTTTTCAATTATTTGTTATATTTTTTTTATAAAAATTAGTTAATCTTTTCATGCTTTTAATAAAATAATATAAGTAATAGTAGTAAATTAGTTTCATTACTCTTTTTTTACTTTTATACTTAATGATTACCCTTTTCTATCAATTTATGTTTTATTTGGTTACACCAAATATCACGAAATTTTATTAAATTTCATTATTAATTAGTCTAATTTGATGAATGTTAGGACATTAGTACAACTAAGAGTAACCTTTGATTATTCTATTCATATGATCCCCGATAATAGTTGACCACCACATTTTTTTTCTTTTCGAGGCCTCATCACTTGTACACATGAGATAGACAAGAATCTATCCCGACCTTCAAAATCATAAGGCCCATTTTTTAAAATACATAGACAAAAAAAAAAAAACACTGAGAAGTCCATGCAGCCTACCAACTGGTTTCTGGTTCAAGGAAAAACACAACTGTGGATGTCATTATCCCTGCCCTTTTTTAGTGGTGTAGTCCACTTGAGCTTTGGACATGCTTCAATTTTGGGTGCATGCTTTAAAATGAGTTTAAAAAATGAATAGGTGTAGATAAAACGCATACATCACAATAGGCCCCACATGCAGACGTAGATTGGGTATTACCAGCTTGTCTAGAGATGGGCATAGGCTGGGTTCTAAACAACCCAACATGATATATGGGTCTTATCCACACCATCCATGCATTTTTCCATATGATTTTAGGATACAAGCCTGAAAATGAGGCAAATCCAAGGCTTAAGTGGACCACACAACAACAAGCAGTGGTGATAATAACACCCATCGTCAAAACCTTCCTAGGGCTTACCATGATGTTTATCTACCATCTAACCTATTCACAAGGTCACATAAACTTAGATGAAGTGGAAACATAGAGTTTAACTTTTTCTTCTTTTTTACACATGCACTCACACCACAATGGGTCCTTACTCATGGCTGAGTGGTAGACTCATAGAAGTTTGGCTCCCAAAAAGATTTTAATTGTAACTATTCAATCCCTATTGCTGTGGTCTACTTGATCCTTGAATCTGCCTCATTTTTGGGCTTATGCCCCTTAAATGATATGGATAAATGGATGGGCAATGTGGATAAAGCCATGCATCATGGTGGCCCCTCATAACCCCAGCTTGTGACGAGCTCAGGACTCGCATATAGGAAATGGTAGCAACAAGCAATCTTTCTTGCCAACATGTCACATGCGAAGGACATCGTTACCATGAAAATGTTCCCCACAATGAAGATCACTCTTGGCAAATCAGGTTGATCGACTCAATAGGTGGGCCACAACTATATGTATGTTTGAGTCAAACGGTACTTTTTAGTTGATTCCATCAATATGGCCCACCTAATGAGTGGAATGGTTTTTGTGTGAGGCAATCTTCATCATGGGCCTACCCCTTCTCACGATGTTGATGATGAACTCGGATGGCGCAGCATAGAGCACAACACCAAGGTGGGTACTTTGCTGATGTGGCAAAGCTTTTTGGGTCCCACCATCATGGATGTGTTATATGCACACAATCCATCCATTTTATTAGATCATTTTATGTCACGATTTAAACAATGAGGCAGATGTAATTCTCAAGTGGACCACACCAGAGAAAATAGTGGGGAATTAACTGCCTACTATTGAAAACTTCTTGGGGACCACAGAAGCTTAGGATCAAGCTAATATGCGTATTTCCTTTCATCTGGTCTGTGTGACCTTATGAACAAGTTGGATGGCAAATAAACATCATGGTGGGCCCTATGAAGATTTCAACAGTGGGTGTCGTTGTCCCTACTGCTTTCTTTGGTGTGGCCCGTTTGAATTTTGGATTTGCAGCATTTTTTGGCTCATGCCTTAAGATAATCTGAAAAATGGATGGACAGTGTGCATATAACATATACATCATGGTGGGCCCACAAAACTTTTCCACTTCAACACAGTATGGACTTTTGTGTTGTGGTCTAAGTTACGCAATCTCAACTAAGCAATGACTTTTTAACTCAACATATAACCCTAGCCCACTTAGTCATTAGATTAGCTTGATTCATAAAAATCACAATATGTAACAGGTTGTGAGAAAGATGGAACCTGAAGACTGCATATGTAACGGCCCGGTTTTTATTACTCGGGTGTTGAACCCATGTTATGAAAACCCGAGCGTAAACATTCAAAGATGGCTCATTTTACAATGTAATAATTTTTTTTTTATTTAAATCCTAATGGAAGTAGTTCAAGACATGCAATGTTCAATATAAATCAAACTGTACAAGTGGTGTCCATAGAGCTTATACAAATCAATTGTCTCAATATTACATTAATTAAAAAGGAAACCAAAAGAAAGAAACACTATAAGTACACTTGAGTCGCACTACCTTCCAACTTCGCATCCAAAGATACCTGCATCAATAGTTATGGTTCGATAGCATTAAAATGCTATCATAGTGAGGTAAACCCTCCAAGATTACCAAGCATGATAATGGTTAGGTAAAGATTAATGTAAAGATAATAGATTATAATTTACACAAATTATAAAATTCTGGGAGATAATATTCAACATAATCAATTGTAAAGTTGAATGTAACATTAACCAAAGGTAGCAACTAAGAATAGTTAAGGAGACATTAAAGATAATAAATTTAAAATTACAAACTGTACTCAATGTAATTAAATGTAAAATTTCATCCACATCACAAACAATACAGCATTCACCCAATTCATTCCACACATATTAACATTGATTCTTTAAATGCATGGATGCATACACATGTTCATCAGCCTGAGGATGCACATCCAACTGGCGAGTTTCAAACCGATAGTAACATGTCTCGTCACTAATGTTACCCGCAATGCAACACACATTAAACCGACAGTAATGTGGCTCGTCACCAACATTACCCGGAAATGTCATGTATGCCTGATTAACTAGCTTTTATTAGTTTGATTTACAAAATAAGCAATTAAAAGCTCACAGTCACTATGGGGGGTGCATGTAACCCAGCATAGGCCGACAGCTTGGATATAGTAGCCCATACCACCATCCCTGGCTCATGAGGTATTCTACAGAATTCATTCTAATACAAATCAATTAATTCTACTTCTATGATTCTCTACAACTAGACAATTAACATTACCATCTTGTGTGCGTTCCTAAAGTTTCCAACAAAGGATATTCTTCTCCAACAAAGCCACTTGGGCAACAAGTCCATTTATGGATGCCAACAAAAAGAAATCTTTCCAACAAGAGTCACATGACACTAAGTCCAATCCAGGACACCACAAGATAAATTTCACTAAATGACACCACAGTTAACATTTCACAACCAATTTCCCAACTGTTATCCAAATAACATAAAAACAGTTTCATTCACTAAACTAAATCAACAATTAACAACTTAGATGTAAGCCATTCCATATACAGTTAATATCACAAAACAATCATTATGAGACAATTATTTAGAAGTAAATATTTATATGAACAAAATAATTATCATAAGCAAATAATGAAAATTAAGAAATTACAAATAAAATAATGGAAAGCTTGAAGGGTGAGAACCTCACCCTTAAATAAGATTTTCCAATGTAAGAAGGCAACAAAAGAGAAGAGGTTGAAAATTCTCACAAATTCCTCAACTTTAAAGTAGTTCAAAATCAAGCCAACCCACTTGGCTTTAATTCACTAGAAGAAGGATTTTTACCTACAAATGACAATCTAATTATTTAAGTGACAAATTAAAACTTACCTGGATAAAAATAAAGAGGTTTCACAAGATACTCTACTTGCCTAACAACACCACCTAACTCCCTTTCAACTTAGGAAAGAAGAGAGGAATTCAAATTTTGGGAGAGAATAGCTTCTTACAATACACTAACCAATTCTCAAAATAACGGTACCAGTCCCCACAATACACTAGCAATCTGAAACACCATAGATGCAATCAACCTCTCATTCCAACCCAAACTCAGTGAGTTTCAATTGAGTCATTCCAGCCATGATTTAATAAAAAATCTCAATTCAGATTTGAAACTTCAACATACAGAGCTACATTTCAATCTCTTATCCAACTGGAGGATTTAATCTAGCCTAGTGAAACATGATCAAATCACCATCAACAACCACAGATCTTTCAACTAAAACTGAGATTGTTTATGAAATAACACTGATCTCTATCAGATTCGGCTGACCATGATAGAGCAGATCTGAACTCGAATCACTCAAGGAAACTCGATTAAATACAGGTCAGATCTTAGGATCTTTCTATTAGAATCTACCTTTCAATAAATTAAAGAGAGTTCTAAGGAATAGAATAAGACTCACCAGAAATTGAGTGGAAGTCTGGGACGAAATGACAGCTAGGGGTTTTTTAAAATGGAAAGAAAGAGATGAAATAAGGTATGCTTTTATAGACGGCGTTGATCCGTGTGAAACCAAATGGAGGGCTGAGATTTAATGCTAATTGAAGGGTCACCTGCTGCATATAACAACTCTGCCAGATGAAGATTTCGAACTTGCAGCAGCTTGTTAAGGAAGAAGATGCAGTTTGCGGCCCGATTTCCTCAAAACCCGTCGGAGCTCGATGAAGATCAGATCTGTCATTAAAGATTTCTTCAAATCCTTCGTAGATGAGACCGAAAGAGAAATGGGAGGTTTGGGTTGCTGGATCTAGGGTTCTAATTTTTTAAAACAGAAAAAGAAAGAAAGAATATAAAAAAGAAAAAAGAAACTTCCTATTTATAAGACATGATTTCCTAAATGAACTCTAATCCACGTCATATGCAAACGGACGGCTGAAATCGATTCCTTGGACTTCAACAAGGACGGTTGAGATGAGCTAAGCTATCTCCATGCGGATTGACAGCTTGGAAAAATAAAATGGTTTTCTATTTTTGGAAAAGCAAGTTGAAAAACTAGACTTTGGTTGCACATTTGTTTGTAACTAGTGGCCCCCAACTGAGGAGGGTAACATGGTTTGGTAGAGCACACTATGCTCTACAAAAGGGTCGGTTTGGATTTGCCCAAAGTGGTCCATAACGATCACGGTTTGGTGATTTCCTAGCTGCTGGAAACACAACTTCTATGTGGACAGCCTGACTTGTGGTATAAACTACATCGACTTGGGCAAATAGCGTCGGAGATTAACACATAAGTTTTGGTCAGCCCCACCACACGAACCAGATGGACGGTGTGGATCGTCCAAATCAAACCCATAGGTGGGCCATACTTCAACCAAAAACGGACCTCCGTCCGTTCACATTTCTAGTTCGGGCGGGAATGAAAAACAGAGAAGAAAAGAGTCTCTATTTCTTTCTAAAGTTGGGTCATTGACCCATTAAAGACTATCCGGTGCATCACACGTGTATTACTAATTGTGTACATGCACGCCTAAAAAGTGGGGCCCACACCAACATGAGTTGAAACCCACACCGTTTATTCTCTCATATAATCTATACTAAAGACAATAGTTTACAACTGAACAGATTATAAACTTCAAGTGGGCCATGAGGAGCTATTTATAATATCCTTTTTCTATAACACATTATTATTATTATTATTAAAATTGTAGAGTTTTCCATGTTGTTTTAGTGAAATTCATGCCATACATTAGTTCAAAATGGTCCTAATAGGATATCTTACCAGTGTTAAATCATATCCAAAGTTCAAGTGGCTCGCACTAAGTAGATTTTTGGGCTTCGATTATAAATCTTCAACAAGCCAACGGTCGAATCATTTCTACCATTGGTTATAGATGATTCTACGCATTCTTGGGTGTCTTAAGGTTTACTTAGACGAAATTTCATAATTGATTTTTTAGTTCAACGGCTCAAATTGTGTGGAGTTACAATAGATTGCATATCTAAAGATCGTGGCCACAATGAATGTGAGACACATGATGATACATACTGAAATCTAACCATGCCATCAGGTTCTACCAGTACTAGGCCATCAGTCCAAAGATTAGGAAGACTCATAATTTAGGTGGGCCACACCAATTTGTGATCTTTAGGTTGCCCAAATGTAAATACATGATTAATCTTAGGATTTAATGGTTATAAGAGATTGGGTTAAAGGTTAATAGTTGGATAGCTCTATCTACTGGTAAAATCCACTCCTACTGACTAGCGTGTAAGTGAACGACTCAATAATTAGGTATTTATGGTAACACCCAAGTACTGAAATGTACGGGGTGTTACAGCATATTTGTGTCGGCAAGTTTTTTTTATAATGTCCATTTACTAATATACACATTTAATTTGTACTATAGTCATTTAACTTTCTTCATTTGTCACATGGATTTTTTACTCACAATGTCGAGGTTCTACGACATTATAGTATTGGTGACCATAAAACAAAACTGAAAATTTTGAAGGATATTAGTGATAATGTCCTGAGTATTGTTAAAGGAGTTAACGTCCAAAAGCATATGTGGAACTTTGAACGTATATGTTTGTTAATTATACTTGATGTTATAATTCGTGTTCGTTATAGATGTACTTATAGTACTACTTATGCGTTTTGTAGATATATTTTTCAATTAATGTTCGATCCCAACATTGGGTTTGTTCGCCATACACTCCGATGAAAGACAAGTTCGGTTGCTTAATAGCATTCAAACTGAATAAAAGGGTTATTATGGCAATTAATATACTGGCTTCACACAATGTTTGAGATGACTATTCTATCTATGTGACGAAGAGAATGCTTACTGAGAAGTCGACTAGAGTTTTGAAATGGTAAGCGAGATCCCTAAATAGGTTAGTGGGCACGAATGTGGGATCTGCATGATGAAATACGTCAAGTTCCTATGTAGTAAGCTGGAAAATGTATGGAGCCTGATAAGATTCTTACGAAATCTTTGTCACTTCTATTCATTATTGTTGATTTCGTCATTTAACGAGTAATAGTAACTTGTATGTTAACCTATAGGAAGAAATATCTAGTTTCAGAAAGACCTCCTTTGATTACCTTTAGCAATTTAGGAAGATTGAAAGACTGAAAGGTAAAACAGTTGATGCTAAAGAGGTGGAAGACGAGGTGCGGGTACTACCTACAATATCACCTGTTATGAAGACAACCATGCAAAGATTCCACTTCTAAAAGAGAAATTCAGTATCCAAACCTTGAAGTCAAAAACCTCATATGCGAAGCCAAAATGCGGACATGTGAAGAAAAAATCCAAAGTTAACAAGCCAAAACGCAACGATGTATAATTTATTTATTTCATATTTAATTTTTTTAGTAACAAATATATGTACTATGAAAGTTGTAATGTATTTACGAAAGTTAAAATGAAAGAATGTCGAAATAGAAGAATGTTCGAATAGATAAATATTGTGATAAAAATGGAGGAATGTGTTCAATGTCAGAATAAATGAATGTTGGAATGGATGAATGTTATGATCGTTGATATAGGTTTGATTTGTCGTTAAATGTTGTAGGTCACCGATGGTGAATGTGGATCGCCGATACTTACTGCTCATTAAGAATATCGGTGATTGATAGTGTTATACTATCAGCGTGAGTATCGGCGATCAACAATGTTACTATTAGTGATCGACAGTGACTATTAGTGATTGAGAGTGACTATCGACAATCGATAGTCTTAACATCGGCAATTCATAGTGACTATCGGCGATTATCAGTATTACTATCGGCGATCGATAATAACTACTGGCAATCGACAGTCTTAGTAATGGCGATCCACAATGACTATTAGCGATCATCAGTGTTAATATCGACGATTGACAGTGTTGATATCGATGATCGACGGTGACTAATGTCAATCTACTATACATAAGGGCTATTCACATTGATCATCTCTAATCCTTATAGTTTATATCTGCATTCCACATCCACATTCATTTAATTCAAATCTAACATTCACAATCACCTACACATCTTCATTCATTCAACTCACCTTTCACATTTAAAAAAATAAATAAATTTACATATATAAAATTATATACAAGTGTTGAGTATTAAAATGAATCAATTTTTGATAAGGAGGTATGTGTATGTTATTTGATTATGACATGTTCGCTTGCACCTAGAGTATTTTATAGTAGGCATAAATCAATTGATTCAACTCACCTTTTACATTTAAAAAAAAAATAAATTTACATATACAAAAACTATATACAAGTGTTGGGTATTAAGATGAATCAATTTCGACAGGGAGGTATGTGTATGTTATTTTATTATGACCTGTTCTCTTGTACCTAGAGTATTTTATAGCAGACATGTATCTTTCTAGCTCATAATTCTTATCTTTTTTTTCTTCTCCATTTTATCTTTTGATTTAGGGGCATATTTTATACTTACTTCCCTAACATCAGCCAATGTGTCTCATTGGCTAACATCAGGGACTAAATACAGGGATTTTCGGTATATGCATCAATAAGCGTTGTTGAGTAAAAGGGGGAATAATAATTGGAGTGATCTTTTTCGTATTTATCATAAGCTGCAATTGCATGCACGAAAGGCACCATCATCACACTGAACTCACCACATCTACATTTCACTTTGCTCAATTTCACGACGTTAGTAAACTCCCTCGTTGCTACTTGATATTCGTTTGTAGATATCATTGCATATGTTGTCCTCATTGCCTCTTTTAATAGTTTCCTCATAAAGGCATCTACACATGAAATTGCCCTGCCAAAGAAATCTTTGGCATCTTCTCTTCTAACCATGAAGAACTCTCCTATCTTGTGTCTCATATTATCAAGAAGCTCAACAATCAGGTATTCTCTAATATGTTTTCATAATGCATTATCGCTCTCAACTATATTTGTTGTTATAATGTTGTATCTCTTAACCGAAAAGAATGCAGATGCTCATCTTTATCTATCTATTTTATTGAGCCACTCATATGTGATAGAGTTGGCTAACGTTATGCAATACATGAACTCCTCAAATATGCTTCTTTGTCACGTCTTAACAGCTGCCCAATAGTACTTTCACAATGTCTAATCTTTAAATGCATGCATCATATTTATCCAGACATATTGTGCACAATATCCATGCATTGTAGAATGGAATACAGATTTTACTTCGTCGATCAGACCTGCACGATGATCCGATATAATAATGAGATCATTGACTGGTTCAATAACTCGTCATAAATTTTTGAGGAACTAATTCGAATTGTTATTATTCTCTACCTCTCAAATCCCATAAGCTATTTTTAAGATGTAATTATTCTCGTGTAACGTCGTAGCGGTGAACAATATACTTTTATACTTACTTTGATATGAGCCCCGTCCACACATAAGACCTTTCGAAATTAGAGTTAAAAGATTCAAATGCATTATCTAAGTGTGAGGAAGCATCTCTCGAAACAATTGGTTTCATCGTTTATTTGTAAATTTGTTACCGTCCCTGATTTACGTTAAATAACTCATGCAGATAGGCCGATAACAAAACTTATGAATGTTCAAATAAAGTCATAACCTCATTAGTTGCGATTCTCTTGTCAAGATACGCTTTCATATAACTGACGTCAACCATGAACTCTTTGCCCTTTTCGTATTAGATATCACTTGTCTTGCATGCTAAGCCCTTCCTCATGCGACTAACGGCAATTTCACTGCATATTTTGTTGATTGCTTGTTAATGATGTCTCTTAGTCCCTTTATAAACTTCTTCATGTTGATCATTCTTATTAGAATTCTCTACAAATTGTGCATGATGATAAGCAATTGCCTCTGAAGACTAGCTACATGTGTTCGGATTAGTATATCTTTATTTTGAATACATCAGCTTCATCCAACTTCGATGCATGCAACCTTCAACCAAAATTTTTAATTAGACATTTATTCGCGTATATCCGTTTGTTTAATTTCAATACCTTATATTATAAGTAGTTGTGTATTGCAAACTTGTAAAGCGTCAGCTTTAGTCAACCCTTATCCCTATACATTTGTCCGATGACTATTTCATTTTGACCTATCAATAAAATTCGTATATCCATAAAATTCTGCATTAATGAATACAACGTCGACTTCGCAAGCATTAAGTGGAGATCTTTTAGATGACACATTTATAACGTCCATTGTATTATGACTTCGTGGAATTAATGGCCGCTCCCAATTATCAGACCTCGGATCTTTAATACGTTCTTTGCTTGATGTGTCAGGCATGTCTGCACGATCATGTGAAGGGAAATTGATGCAGTCTTGGTGATTGATCAGTTAAAAATATAGCGCATCAAAACTATCGATCCTCGGATATTCAATACTTCCATTGCTTGATGGGCTAGGTATGTATGCATAATTCTGTGAAGGGAAGTGCGTGTAGTCTTGGCCATTGATCGATCGAAAATATGGCGCATCAAAATTATCGTTCCTCATATCTTCAATATGTGTATTGCTTGATGGGCCATATATGTCTGTCTGATCCTATAAAGGGAAGTGCATGCATTCTTGGCTATTAATTAGTTGAAAAGATGGCGTGTCACAACTGTCGATGCTTGGATATTCAATACGTACTTCGCTTGATGTGTCAGGTATGTCTACACGATCATGTGAAGGGAAAATCCATATAATCTTGGCTATTGATTAGTTAAAAAGATGACACATCAAAACAGTTGATCCTTGGATCTTCAATACGTGCGTTGCTTGATGGGGTAACTATGTATGCATGATCTTGTGAAGGTAAGTGCATGCGGTCTTGGCTATTAATCAATAAAAAAGATGGCACATTAAAATTGTTGATCCTTGGATCTACAATAGTGCATTGCTTGATGGGCTAGGAATGTCTGGACGATTTTAAGAAAGGAAGTTTGTACAGTCTTCTCTATGTACAGAGGTATCTAAAAGTGCGTCGGTAGTATAACACGACACCCTACAATTTACATGTGGAAGCTTTAGGGGGGGGGGAGGGTTATTAGGAACGTTTAAAAATTCCTTTTGTGTAATTAAACTAATTAGCAATTATAAATTAATTAAACAAGAATACCTAGCTTTCAAACTTAAGTGGGTCCAATCACAAGGCTAACATATAATTAACAATTAAACAACCTAGCATAAGCATGCATAGGTTATCAAATGATTAAATTAATCAAGCACCTAATCTATGCAACCTATGTAGACTATATGAGAATGGACCATAAGGATCAAATCTATATTACTTAGTGAAAGTACATCTTATGTGTGAATGTACCTATCTAGTGCTTAACATATATTCTAATCAAGCATAAATAAGTAAGCAATTAAACCATACAAAGCTAGATTAACAATGTGCTCAAATCAATCACAAACACAAGCACGTATAGTGGTTCGACTTGAGGTCTACTCCACTCCCAGTTCAAGTGCTCACCTTTACGAGCACACCGGCATTTACTAGGGAGTTTAAATCAGGTTCCTTACAACCTAGGTATTTAAATGGTTCTACACTACCGAGGAATTTAACAAGGTTCCTCCCAACCTATAACGGTGGTTTTACGAGTTTACGTTTAACAAGGTTTCTCCCAACCTATAACGGTGATTTTACGGGTTTACCTCTCAACCCAGATGTTTACGGATTCCATCCAACCCAAGAGTTTAACAAAAATCCTCTCAATCCTTTGGTTCCAATCTAAGAACCTAGCGTACACTCCCGCCGAAGGCTCCCCACGAAGACCTGTTCAAGTTTGTAAATCCAAAACTCTCACACTCAATCCTCCATGAGGAAGGAGTGTAACCGGACTCTCAAATTGACAAATTACTTATCGGATGAGCTCCTTGTTTAGTGCCTTCTTGGGTTGCTTGATCCCCGCTCTCTCGTACTTCAATCAGCTCCCCAATGCTCCCTCAATCGTGTTGCCGTTGCGTTGCCAATGCCTCAGCTCCACTTGATTGATCACCTTGCATGTGATGCTCTTGAGATGCCCAAGGTGATAGGAGATGGTGTGAATTCTCTATAACTAGTAAGAGTTATTCGCCTAGAGGAATTCCACCAAATGAGATCTTTAGAAAGGTTTAGACAAAGAATCTACCTATAGTTGAGGTGTCTAAAACATTTAAAGATCAAGAGAGCAAGTCCATCTACACATAAGCTTTGAATGCTCTATCTTGTGATCAAACACAATAAAGATGACTTGGAATGCTTGGGATTAGAGCTTAATGGTATATGCAATCAAGGTGGCTTTTAATGCACTAATCTCTCTGTACTTAACCAAAAAATCGAGCTAAACCGTTTTATAAAAGATATTCAAACAGATAGAAAATTGTCTGAAAACGGCTAGTAGCTAACCGGTCAGACCTCAACTTGACCGATCGGACAATGGCCTGAACAGTCCAGGTTGTTGCTGTCCTCATAAGGTCAGTCATGAGACCGATCGATTTAGGCCAGGGACCAGCCAAGCTTGTTGTCCCATTTTGGGGTCTGACGACCAGTCGGTAGCCCTTCTTTGCATGTTGTTTTAAATGTGTTTTTACAGCAGCAAAGACAACATCTAAGGCCATGATTTGGGTGGTCTTTTGGGACACCTAAGGCCAATCTAAGATGACTACAAGTATGCTTAAAGGGTCAGGGTCATTTAGAGGTTTGGGTTTTGATTTGGTTCAAGGTTAAAGGTTTCACCAAGGCATCTTTGTTACTTGTTTCTTCTTCCTTGATGCAGTAGGTCCACTTGAGTCTTCGGTCTTTGTCTCTTTTAAGCTTAACCGACACTAAACTCACTGACCTAAGTAATTGACAAATAAGGTGCACTAGTATGCCACAGAAAAATGCATCAATAATATCCACAATTCTTACCAACACATTCAGATCTATCACTACAGACTCTTTTGTATGTCTAACTTTCTCCATGAAAATAGGTGTCTGAATTTTGAGGTCCTCCCCAGCGATAATCATATATGTCGTGACATCGTCGTCGTCTATCATAATTTGTGGACTTCCACAATTCTTACCAATACATTCAGATCTATCACTACAGACTCTTTTGTATGTCTAACTTTCTCCATGAAAATAGGTGTCTGAATTTTGAGGTCCTCCCCAGCGATAATCATATATGTCGTGACATCGTTGTCGTCTATCATAATTTGTGGACTAATTGATACGTTGTCATACGTAGTATAAATAACATTCATTCTAACCTTGTATTTCCTGATTGTTGTGTTCATCATCTTGTGCATTTTGATTAGTAGCTCCTCATATCTAATTTCCCTGATCACAATGACTATCTTATTCTTGCCACCCTTGTAATCAAATTTTCCTTGTTTGCATAGTAGTTCGCTATCATATATGGGCCGAATAACCATAGTGTTCAAAATTTGTTATACCTGAAAGGAAAAAAGGCTTTGGCTATTAGCGTTGGAATTATAGAATTCCCCTATTCACTGTGGAACACCGGTATATACTTTGGATCGTCGATATTCACTTAGGATCGGTGATCGGCAGTGTGTATCGGCGATCCACAAAGTGTATTGGTGAATCAAAGTGAATATCGTTGATCCATAGCGAATATCGGCGATCTACATCAAGTATCAATGATAAGTTGTGATGGGATCCCCATGGAACTTATTATAGGGATCCACAGTTGTGTATCTTTTATAAGATCACCGTTGTGCATTTACAACATGATCCCCTAATGACATGAGTCTTTGGATCTCCCTTTTTCATTTCAAACAAGATCACTATTGGCTAGGATCTGTGTAGATTAAAAAATTAAATACATGTTACCCCCCTTCCATGAAAAAATATTACTGCAGGATTGCCGGAAACTTGTTAAAATGGAAGTAACGATGAAAAAAATATAAAATACATGTTACCCCACTTCCATGAAAAAATATTATCGCGGATGCACGTCATCAACTCACTGGAGTGGCTCCCAAGGAGGTGACACCAATGGTCATAACTACCTTATAGGGTATTGATCCACTCTTTTCAAAATAACTTCTATAATAACTCTAATTAGACCTTCTTGTCTTACATGCATCTTTTGGAATCATTATTGTGGGGCCCACCATGCATCTCCATTTAAATCCACGCCAACCATTATCTAGTGTAAATAATTTCAGGGCATGGCCCAAAGATTAAGGGAAGAAGAGATCAGGGGTGTACCATACTCGAGAAAACAGGTCCAATCGAAAGTCCACTGATATTTATATTACAAGGTCCAAGACGACTCAGATGAAGATAAAATCAACACCCACTGATGTCCCAAGATTCTCTCAAGCAAGTTAATGGATCAAACCAAGCTGCTACATTATAGACCCACAATTTCTCTAAAACAATCTCCTCTTCCATTCAACTTCGAGGCAAGCTACTACATCATTAACAAAGAAGAGAGAGAGAGAGAAGAAGAAGAAGAAGAAGAACAAAAGGCCAAATGTCCTTTCCCATGTAAGGGACCCTCCTATTGAACCCATCCTACGTCTTTTGTGTGGCTCATCGAATTTTCTTAGAACAAATCCAATTCATCCACATGAACAGAGTTTTAATTTCATGCCGCCGAACGAAGTTTAAGGGCATAAATCATCACAGATGGACCACACCGGTGGAAATAGTCCGAAATTAGCGCACAACACTCATGTTGTTGTGGGCCACAAACAACTCCATTTTTTTTAAATGACCCTTCTATGGGTCTAGTCCCCTGAATTAAAGTGAACGGGTCAGATTGGTCGAGGGGTGGCCCCAATCGTTGATTTAGTGGGCCCACACCCTATTATCAAAAGGCCCCCTTGACTTCTCCGAGATGCTAGTGCTGTATGATGGGACGGTTGTCAGAATGGGTTGGCAAAAGGGCATTTGGGGGTTAATGACTAAAATGGCCTTCAGGTTTGGCCGGGTCAGTAAAATGTCTATACTGTAGCTAAAAGATATCTTTGTAACACTAGAGCACTGTTCACTGAATTTTTTGGAGCATTTTGACCCTCTGTCTTTCTTCAGATGGTACGACGGTTGATTGACTCGCAAGCTAAAGTCGATTTCAACCTAATCGAGGGAGTGGGTCCCAATAAAGAGTGAAATGGACTCCCATGCAAGATCAGATTCATTCATTTGAGTTGGTTACCCTTAAAACCTCAGGTGGGACCTTATTAGATTACCACGCAGCTCCTTAGTGGCCCATAAATGTCCTAACAATCTACATTAATTTAAACGTTATTTCCTTCACTATGGTCCACCTATGTTGAGTTTCGTCTTCAGTTTTTTACCCACGTCATGAAATTAAAACCCCCATCTTCTAGATGTGGTAGATCTTCCTCTAGATTAGCAAGTAGGCCATACAGAAGTTAACCAAGGTATTTACAAGATGTGGGGTCTGGCGCATTAGCCCAAAAATAGTTTTATTTCTTTTTCTTTTCTTCATTCTGTCTTCTTACGAGCCGTTATACGGGAAAAGTATGACCAATTAAGGGCAGATTATGCCCAGGTAAAAGCAGAGATTTGTCCAGTTAAGGTGATGTTATCTTAATCCGTTGTGTGTCTTTGAATCGAAAGATAGGACAAAATCCTGCAATCATCTCCTCAAACACACTTAGGATTGATGTCTCCCCATCTTCCATGTAGTGCACCTATGATGAGGAGTGTTAGAACTTTTACTCATTTACCACTAGTTAGATGTATATGGACTGCATATAAGATTCTAAACCAACAAGTAACGCACCCGACGACAAGGGGGGCGTGGAGGGTACCCCCAATGAATCGGGGGGGGGGGGGGGGGGGGGGGGGCGCTTGGTGTGGTTTCGAGGGAAATACCCCCAAAGCATATAAACAGGGTCCAATCGCTATACAAAAAATGCATTACTGATCCATTATATTTCGATATTTTATGGTTGAGCATATTAGTTTAGTCAAACTTAGTTAATCCGGTTGTCTTATATTATAATGCAAGGAGTGAGACTAGTTATCAATGAGAGGGGGAGAGGGAGATGGTTTGATGAGATCCATGGATTATAGATGGGAGCCATGGATCACAACTAGGCGACATGGATCACGGTTGGCAACTGTGGATCGTAGATGTGTGAAGTGGGTGTGTAATCCGTGATCCACTTCACACATCCGCGATCCACAACACACATCTGCGATCCATGGCTCCTAGCTGCAATCCATGGCTCCCATCTGTGATCCACAGTACCCTGTTGCGATCCATATCACCCTGCTACGATCCAACTCTCTCATCTGAGATCCACAACACAAATCCGCGATCCAACTCTCTCATTTGCGATCCACAGTACCCTGCTGAGATCCAAGTCTCCCATCTGCGCTCCACAATACCCTGTTACGATCCAACTCCCACTCACATCTGTAATCCACAGTACCCAACAAGCCCCGCATTATAAGTGCTTTAGTTGGCTTTTATGTGGCCCACTTGCTAGTATGGAGAAAAATTCACCACATTTAGAAGATGGTGGTTTTAATTTCATGGCATGGGCCAAAAACTGAGGATGGAAATCAACACTAGTAGACCATAGTGAAGGAAACAACACCTGAATTAATGTAGACTGTTGGTACTTTTGTAGGCCATTGAGGGGCTGCGTGATAATCCGATAAAGTATCACTTGCGGTTTCAAGGGTGGCCGGTTCAAATGAACGGATCTGATCTTACATGGGAGGCACTTTCACTCTTTGTTGGGACCCTCTCCCTTGATTGGGTCGAAATCGGCTTTAGCTTGCAGGTCACTCAATTGTCGTACCATCTATAAAATGATAAATGGGCAAAATGGTTTAAAAAATCCAATGAACAGTGCTCCAAGGCTATAAAGATATCTTTTGACTACAATATAGACATTTTGTTGACTGGTCAGACCTAAGGGCCATATTAGTCGTTAAACAACATTTTAGTCCTTCAAAAAGCCCAACAATGCCCACGGGGCTAAAACAAAAAAGCCTTTAGAAAGCGGTGCTAATACCTTTTTTATGTTATATTTATGGACTATTTTAATTAATTACCTAAGGGAGCAGATTAGGTGAGACCCAGACTCACCCAAGGTGGTGTAGCCCTAACCATGGGGCCCACCTTGATGTATCTATTCTATATCTGCTGCCCATTCTCTTTTTAGATCATTTTAGTGCATGATAAAAAAATGAAGCAGATTCATTTTTTAGGTGGACCATACCAAAAGAAATAGAGGTGATTGGCCATTAATAGGCCCCTAAAGATTTGGATCAATCTAATATTTATTTTTTCCTTAATCTAGGCTTAGTGACCTTATCAATGGATTGGATGACAAATAAACACTATGGAAACAATAAGATACACCCTAAGAAGCTGTTAATGATAGGAAGTTCAATCACCACTATTTTGTAGTGCATGGTCTACTCGAGATTTGTATATTCTTCATTTTTTGGCATAATGCCCTAAAATGAAAAGAAAAAACCAATGGATGGCATTGATATAGAATAGATACATCAAGGTGGGCCCACAGTAAGGGCCGGACCGTCTTGGGTGAGTTCGGGTAGAGACCTAATCTGTCATACAATTGCCTATAGGTGTGTTAGCTCTCTCTAATTTCAACGAAACGCGGATTAGGTGGTGTTGCTCATGTTGGGAAAACTAGCGGAAGCGAGAATGAAACGAGGACAAACCACAACGGTAAGTAACCAAGCAAAATCAACACACCTAAAAAAACAATTCGAATTTTACGTGGAAAAAACCCTTTCGGGAAAAAGCCATGGCACAAAGGGAATTACTATGAACCAGAAGTTATAAGAGATGAAGAACAACTTACTTGTGCAAATTGACCAACCCTCAGTCACCCGACAACCCTATGCTCGGTCATCCAAAATTCCGTAAAAACGTCTAAAGAGTTCACTATGCAATATCTGTTATGATCGGTCGCCCAACCAGTTCATTAATTGCCCAACGGCCCTTTATCAACATTGATTTGAGTCATCCGATTCCAACAGCTCGCACCACCCCAAAGCGGTGGTGCGATGATGTCTTGGGCACTGTGGGGCCCACCTTGATATATTCATTTTATATCCATACCCTCCATCGGTTTTTTCATTTCATATTTTAGGGCATGAACCAAAAATAAAATACATAGAATGGTCAAGTACACCACACCACAGGAAACAATTATCATTGAACGCCCCACCATTAAAAACATCTTGGGGCCATAGAAGTTTCGGATCAAGCTTATATTTATATTTTCCCTTCATCTAGGTCTGTGACCTTAGATGGGAAATAGACGTCACGGTGGGTGGGCCTAGGATGTTTTCAACGGTGATTGTAACTGATTTCCACTGTTTCCTTTGGTGTGTTCCATTTGTTCTTCCGATATTCTTCATTTTTCGGTTCACGCCATACAATGATTTGGAAGAACGGATGGACCGCTTAGATTTAAAAAAAATACATCAAGGTGGACCCCACAGCGCCCAACACATCACCACACCACAGCAGGGGATGATGTGGGCAACACCATCCAATCCGCGTCCATTTCAGCAGCTGAGAATCCAATTTCAGCAGCTGAGAGTCAGAGAGAGAGAGAGAGAGAGAGAGAGTTTGGTTTTAGTGGGGGTCATCTAACATCTATCAAAAGCGTGGGTCTTCTTCTTCGAAGTTCAAATGGCTATTGTTGGTTTTATCTCAACTCCTCTCTCATTCGCCCCTCCTCGCCTTTCTTCCATTCGAACTTCTCCCTCCAAAACCCTAAAAACCCTAATATCTCTCCAAAACCACCCCATCTTCTCCATATCCAATCTAGGATTTCCCAAATTTCCCTCGTCTTTCTCTCAATTCCCCACCACTAGCAGCCGCTTCTCCTTCAGACCTTCTATCAAAATCGCAGAATCCGATTCCACGGTACGTCTGTTTCTCACTGCTCTTTGGTTCCTCTCTCTTTCTCTCTCTCTACGCTCTTTAATTTCGATATTCTCGAATGTTGCTGTTGGATGATTGATGAAGTATTTTTGATCGAAAACCGCTTCAGAATCTATATGCATTTGGAATTTCAGCTGGAGGATCGAAATAGAGTTTCTTTTTTCTTTATTTTTATTTTTTTCTTTTTACAGTTCATGGAATTTGGCTCTTCGGAATATCTGTGTATGGGTCACATGTGTTGGAGGAGCCTTCAATCTGTGCAGAAATGGGTGCTGTTGACCAGTCGACCAGACTGGTCGGCTGGCCAAATTAACCCAGGAAAGTGCTGAAGGTCTCTGGACAGTTTTGGGCAGAATTGACCGACCAGCCGAATTTGAGGCTCGACAGGCCAATTTTGGGGCTCTCCTCTCTGGACCCTTTTTTGTTATGTCAACCGGCCGATGATGGGGCTTGGCTGGTGAACCCGACCGGCGGTGTTTTGCGCAGTTACGGAAATTGTTTCTAATTTTGGTTTTGTGGCTATATAAGCCGGGTGTAATTGGGATTAGGGGATTCTAAGGGTGTCCTATAGTGTTGAGAGGGTTTTGGAGTGGGAGAAAGCTAGGGTTTTCTCACCAGACTTTGATTCGGTTGAATTTCATCTCTTGTAAACTTTTGATTCATAGAGATTCGCCACGCAAGGGTTTTTCCATGTAAATTTGTTTGTGTTTTCTGTGGCTGGATTTGCTTGTGTGATTGGATTACTTTGTTTGATTCTCCTTTGTGTTGCTTCCGCGGTCCCAACAAGTGGTATCAGAGCATACGTTGGGAAGTAGATTGGAATATGAGACAAGGTATCAATGGCGTGTTGCATGAAGTCCGATATTGAGAAGTTCAACGGGAAAACAACTTTAATCTATAGAGGGTGAAGATCAGAGACCTAGTTCAGCAAGGGCTGTTTCAGGTATTCCTTGGAAAGCGATTGGATACTATGAAGAAAGAAGAGTGGAAGAAACTTGATCAGAGGGCCATGAGCACAATCCAATTGTGTTTGGCTGATGTTTTCATTTCCAATGTCGTAAACGAGACGACTACCGCTGGATTGTGGGTGAAGCTAGAGAGCAACTACAAGGTGGAAGGGTCGGATCACTCTGAGCACATTAAAGTCTTTAACAAGTGGGCTTGTAGGTTGAAGTGTTGGAAGTGTCAGAGGGTGGGGCATGTGAAGGACTGTGAATCATCTAAAACCCTAATGAATGAGATTTTAGATAATACGCCGAGGGAAGCCAATTTAACGAATTCAGGTGAAGGAATGAGTGGTTGTGAGATGTGGTCAGTTTCCAAGACCTGGTGAGCTCTTTCAGGAGTGGATTTTGGATTCGGGCACACCGTACCGCATGACCCCTCATCGGAGTTGGGTTCACCATGTATAATGAGTACGATGGTGGTCGGGTTGTTATGGGCAATGATCATGCCTGTAGGATGGTTGGAATTGGATTGGTGCGTGTCAGGATGTTTGACGGGGTGGAGCGTACTTTGACGGATGTGAGGCACATTCCTGAATTAAAGAAGAGTATGATTTCTTTGGGCACTCTTGATGCACTTGGGTGTAGGTTCACTGGCCAGGATGATTTCCTAAAGGTTTCAAAGGGGACACTTAGAATTATGAAGGCACAGAGAAGCGACAATCTCTACAGGTTGATTGGGAGCATTATATCGTGTGGAGCTGCAACAAGTGTATCGAAATTCACGTCGGCTCGTATGTGGCACGCACACCTAGGCCACATGAGCGAGCACAGTATGAAGGTACTCTTAGATCGAGGTTTAATTCTTGCTTTTAAATGTTTTGACTTAGATGTATGTGAGCATTGCATGTATGGGAAACAATCAAGGTTGTCGTTTAAAACCGGGAAACATAGTTGTAGAGGGGTGCTTGATTATGTGCATTTGGATGTGTGGGGGCTGTCTCCCGTGGTTTTTGGTGGAGGATCATCGTGGTTCGTTACGTTTATCGACGATTATTTGAGAAATGTGTGGGTTTATTTTATGAAGAATAAATCCAAGGTTTTCACCATCTTCAAGCAGTGGAAGGTAATGGTGGAAAAGCAGGCAGGGCGGAAGTTGAAAGTGTTGAGGATGAATAATGGCGGTGAGTTCACTTTGAGGAAATTTAATGAAATATTGCAAGGACGAGGGGATTGTGCGGCACAACACAGGGTGCCACACACCAGAGCAGAATGGTGTGGCTGAGCTGATGAATCAGACTCTCTTGGAGAGAACCGAAGCATGTTGAGTAATGTTGGGTTGGGCAAGGATCTATGGGCTGAGGCCATGAACGCGGCTTATTATTTAGTGAATTAGTCCCCGTCGACGACAATTGATTGTAGGATTCCAGAGGACCTTTGGAATGGTCAGGAGATAGACTACTCAGGACTGCAGGTATTTGGTTGTGATACTTACTCTCATGTACTGTTAGCCGAGAGAGATAAGCAGGACCAAAGTGCGAAAAAGTGTACCTTTATGGACTATAGTGATGGTGTGAAGGGGTACATGCTACATGACCAGGTCACATAGAGAATTACAGTTAGTCAGGACGTCAGGTTTGATGAGGGTTCCTTGTTTTGTCAGGATGAACACAGGGAAATAAAGAAGTTAGCGGTGATTGACGATGAAACAGGAAAGGTTGTGACACTTGAGAAATTCAAGCCACAGGGAGGTACAGGTCAGGTGGAGCAGGCACCCACCTATGAGAAGGAATCCACCAAGGGATTGCAGGTTACCGGCGAGGTATAGAGATGACTCGAACGTTGCATTCACCCTTATTACAAATGAGGGGGATTCGTCTACCCTTTTCAAGAGGCACTTGATGATGTAGATGTTGAAAAGTGGAAGGCGGCAATGTAGGACGAGATGGACTCCCTTTACAAGAATGAGAGGTGGGAGCTGGTGAAGCTTCACGTTGGACGGAAAACGATCAGGTTCATGTGGATCTTCAGGAAGCGGCTGGACAGGTACAAGGCTAGATTGGTTGTGAAGGAGTATGCTTAAAAAGAAGGGGGCGACTTCAGTGAGATACTCGCACCTGTTATCAAAGAGGTATCTAACAGATTTGTGTTAATGTTGGTTGCCCAACTTAATCTGCAAACGAAACAAAAGAATGTGGAGTCCATTTTCTTGTATGGGGAATTGGAAGAGCAGATTTATATGGAGCAACCAGAGTGGTTCGAAATACAGGGAGTAGAGAATAAGGTTTGTAGGATAAGGAGGTCGTTGTACGGCTTGAAACAGTCGCCTTGGCCTAGGCAGTGTTACAAAAGGATTGATTCTTTCATGGTGATTCAACGGTTTACCAGAAGCGAATTCGATCATCGTGCCTACTTCAGAGCACTGAATGATGGGGAATTCATTGTATTTGGACTATATGTTGATGATGTGCTTATCGCCAGTCAGAACATATTTGAGTTCAACATATTGAAGATTCGGTTATATAGGACGGATAATTTGAAAGATCTGGGGGCTACAAACAGGATTCTTAGCATTGATACTCACAGAGGCAAGGAAAAGAGCAGGCTATGGTTATCTCAGGCAGAACATCTTGGGAAGGTGTTGGTGAAGTTTGGGATGGATAGGACAAAGCCGGTTTGCGTACCCCACGCAGCTCACTTTCATTTTTCTTCAGTTCAGCGTCCTAAAACGGTTGAAGAAAAGCGATTTATGTCTCGTGTGCCCTATTCGAGACCGGTTGGCAGCTTGATGCATGCCATGGTCTTGTATGAGACCAGATATTTCACGTGTAGTGGGTGTTGTAAGCAGAAACATATTAAACCTCGATAAGCAACACAGGGAGGCAGTGAAATGAGTACTTCGGGATATTCGAGGCACGTAGGACTATGTCTTGATATTTAATAAACCAGGGAATAAATTAGTAGGCTATGTGGATTCTGATGACGCATGCAATATGGACAGTAGAAGGTCGACTTTCGGTTACTCGTTTCTTTTGACAGATGGAGTGATTAGTTGAATGATGGAGCTTCAGGTTGTTGTGGGTCTTTCCACAATTGAGGCGAGGCATATGGTAGTGATGGAGACATTCAAGGAAGCAGAATGGTTGTGTGGAATAATGAGTGAGTTGGGGCTTCAGTAGGAGGCCGTGTCGAGAAATTGTGACATCAAGAGCGTTATAAATTTGGCAAAGAACTCGGTGTATCACTCCAAAACCAAGCACATTGATGTTCGTCACCTCTTTATCCGACAGATGACTGAGGAAGGCGGTGTTACTCTCGAAAAGTTCCATACAAGTGTGAATCTGACAAATAGGTTTGCGAAGGTGATTCCTGCAGAGAAGTTCAGGTTTTGCTAGACTTCTTTGGACGTGGTGAGGATGGAGTGAAGATGCAGTGTGTACGAGAAGCTATGATGAAGTAGAGATGATGGATGGAGTAAAGGAAGAGTGGAGTCGGCGATTGAAGCCTCGGTGGAGATTGTTGGAGGAGCCTTCAATCTGTGCAGAAATGGGTGCTGTTGACCAGTCGACCAGACTGGTCGGCCGGCTGAATTAACCCAAGAAAGTGCTAAAGGTCTCTGGACAGTTTCGGGCAGAATCGATCGGCCGACAGGGGTCGGCGACTAGCCGAATTTGAGGCTCGACAGGCCGATTTTGGGGTTTCGTCTCTGGACCCTTTTTTGTTTTGTTGACCGACCGATGATGGGGCTCGACTGGTCGACCCGAAGGGTGGTGTTTTGCGCAGTTACGCAAATTGTTTCTAATTTTGGTTTTGTGGCTATCTAAGCCGGGTGTAATCGGGATTAGGGGATTCTAAGGGTGTCCTATAGTGTTGAGAGGGTTTTGGAGAGAGGGGGGATTCTAAGGGTGTCCTATAGTGTTGAGAGGGTTTTGGAGAGAGAGAGAGAGAGAGAGAGAGAGAGAGAGAGAGAGTTGGGGTTTTCTCTTGGGACTTTGATTCGGGTGAGTTTCTCTCTCGTAAACTTCTGATTCATAGTGATTTGCTTTGTGCCATGGTTTTTCCCCACAAGGGTTTTTCCACGTAAATTTGTTTGTGTGCTCCATGGCTGGATTTTCTTGTGTGATTGGATTCCTTTGTTTGATTCTCCTCTGTGTTGCTTTTGCGGTCCCAACAACATGGTTTGTGATCGGCTCAGTTTACACAGTGGGGCCCACCATGGTGGTCCAGGATGTAAAACCCATGCAAATTGGATAATCCTTTCCTCCCAATTCATGGCACTTTGCTTGATGGATACCTGCTGCTGGCCTTTTTATTCTTTACAGTCTGTTCTATATTCTGCATTGGGGCCTACTGGATTTTCTGATTGGTGGTGTTTTTTTAACGTGCAGTATGTCCAGGGTGGGGTATGTGGATTGAATGGTTCTGATGACTGGGAGCAAGTCTTGTGTAGGGTGTGGGCAAACTCCTATGGATTACCATCCTTTTTCTCCCTATTTGTTCGCAGCATTAAAAAAAGAGGTTGAAAATTTTCAACAATTCAGTTAAATGTAAAGAAAATGACCAAAAAAGTAGCTGGACCATTTTATTTTGTAATAAATACAAACCCCTAGCAGCGCCATGCATGGTGTTCTAAATTGCTCTTTGGGGGCTGGTCCCTAATTATGAATGGAGTGTTACTGCCCCAACTCTGTTCATTTCGACTTTGCTGAATTGAATTTTGCAATCCACTTCAATCTAGCATCCAAACACATTTTGTTTCAAAGTTTACTACCAAATCCATGTTTGAATGTTTGTGCTTGAAACTGTATCTGTAAAGATCATGAAATCTGAACTGGTTATGTTGTATGGAGGTTTGCTAAGTTCACATGCATGGGGAACCCTGCAAATATGGCATGTTACTTGTGTGCAAGTTTTGAGTTTTTCATCAGATGAGTCACACTGACCCTCCTTTTTTAAGATGTAGGTGGGTCACGCTGTTTAGAACTTTTTCTTAAAATCGGGTTGCTTCACTCCTAAGGTGGGCCACAATGTACAAAACAAACAGCAAACAAAAACAATTTTGCTAGCCATCCATTTGTTTTCTACACTATGGCCCACGTGAGGAGTGAAATGGCTTTATTCTTTTTGCTAGATGACAAACAGTTTGGACCACATTCTGGAAAGCTAGGATCTTTTACACGTGTCTTGTGTGTGGGCAGGTAGGGTTCCACACTCATGTGGGGTTAAAAGACCTGATGGTCTACATGTGTGAGCATTTGACCTCTTCTTGGGGTCCTTATTCTTTTGTTGCTGCTGAGAATGTTGTTTGTTAATTTGTTGCTCTATATGATCAAATCTATTGGAAGCACATATTGTAAGTCATCAGTTTCTATGTCAAAAGGGGGTGGTAGAAAAGAGCCGTTGCAATCTCTGAAGGAGTACATGTGTTTTTGGAGAAATAATTGAAAATAAATGTGCTTCGCTTGTATTTTTAGTGCATTTTTATATGTATAATTATAGACGCCTTTGTTTTCCTTCAAAGATGATGAAAGTTGTCCCTTTCAATTCAAAAGTTGTACATGTGGCATGTATATATGAGATATAGATTGTTGATTCAATGGGTAGAATGCATTACTGTAATCTATTGAAAATAGTTTCTTGTGATTGCTTTAAATGTTTGTCACATTAACATGCGAAAGGGAGGTTGATGAATCATCTGCGTGCATAACGGAGGTTGAATTCATGGCATTGAATGTTTTTGTTCATACACTAGGAAGAATTATCAACTCCGTGGATTTGTGGTGAAAGAATGTTTGATATATATGATAATTCTGGTTTTGGAGATAGGCGATAACTCTTCGGGAACATGTAGAGGGGAAATTTGAAGTCAAGAAATGCTTGAGGGTTGTAAATTGTGGAATGTAGAGTAGGGGAGTGATAATGAGGTAGAGGGCAAAGACCATCAATTTAATGAGAAGGATGACATGCATCTAAGAAGTAGTGTACATGGAGGTTGATTGCTGCACTTAAAGAAGGCGATTGAGGCAAGGGATGAAAGGAATTTAAGATTAAAAGGGGGTCAATATTAATGCGTTGGCTGCAACTAGCTGTCACCTGGAGAACCCTAGTGGGACAACTGTCTCAAGGCAGGGTATGGTGCTGAGAGGAGTGGGAGATAATTATAATGAGTAAGGTAGTGTAGGTACTTTGAAAATAGGGTAAGGTACCTAAGGATTAAAGGGAAACTAGTTGGTTATTATGGGGCATTATGGTCCTTTAGGAAATCATTAGGGGATAGTGTGGTAAATAGCCAGAATCAAGGCCTGGTGTTTCTAGATGACATTGTTGGAGAAAAGAGAGAAAGGGGAGAAATACTCTCTTTGTGAAATATTGTGACACCTCTGGAGATGGAGTTTCAAAGAAGCCAAGGTTGGAACAAGTGATGAAACTTAGAAGTTGGAAGAACCATGATGGGGGACTTTGCGAGGCTGTGAGCAAGGGAAAACAATCATGGTTGGTTTAGAGAGATCAAGAGATGATCCTTACAAAGGAGAGTTCATAAGGGAAGAGAAAGGGGGATTAATCATTAGAGGAGTTGGAGAATGCAATAAGGGGAGAAAACTCAATACACGATAAGCTCCCAAGTGTTAAAGGGGGTGGAGATTTTGAACTTGGTCACTGACATCTACCATTATACCCACATTAATCGTCAAGGAGGGAGAATAGTAAGAGGGACTTAGAATGGGTGAATGAAATGGTGATACGAGTGGGCATGGAGGTGAGATTTTATTTGGGGAGACTGAGACAAACATTAGAAAGTTATTCAAGCACTTGGAGGAAAGACATCAAGCGAAAGAAACCACGATAACAACAAAGGGCGAACTAGAATTGAAGGTCCAAGTATTCGACAATAATAACGTTGCAATAGATTTGAGTGGCTATGGGCACTTGGGATTCCGGCGGTATTGTAGTGTTATCAATGTAGGACAGATGACCTAGCCTAGAATGATGCAATGAGATCATCAACGGATTAACTAGAAAATTTAAAGCACAAAGTAAAGCTAATTTATCACAAGTTTTAAGCACAAAGTAAAGCTAATTTATCACAAGTTTTAAAGGAATTTTTTTTAGCAATGTAACACGTTCGAATTCAAGCCATATGTCAGTCCCGCAATGTAGATCCAATAAAATACCAAATAATCAGGATCTATGGAAGGTAGGACTTCCATCTAAGCATAGGGATAGTTCTCAATTCAAAGGGGTTCACTTGGTTTGTGAGGGTTTGGATAGGTTATGGTTAGGACTTTTGGGTTTGGGAATCGGATTTTGGAAATTAGGATTTGGAATTAGGGTTATAGGGAATTAGGTTTAGGCTTTTGGGGAATTAGGATTTTGAGAATTAGGGTTTGAGACTTAAGGTTTGTGGTTTAGGCATTTTGGGTTTGAGGTTTAGGGTGGGTTAGGTTAAGGGGGTAAAGGGATGGAGGAAGGAAGAAGAAGAATGGAGGTAGGGTTGTTTGTAGATGGGGAAAGAAGGAAAAGAACTAGAAAGAAAGAGAAAGAGAAGAGAAGAAATACCTTTTGATTGAAGAGAATGGGAGAGAATGATAATTTTGATTCACTCCATGGCATCACACCAAATCACTCCAATCGCAGGAGGTTTTACTTCATCATAAAGTAAGAGAAAGAAGAACTTTAGTTGAAAAAATCACCACTGGATATGTCTCATCTTGACTTAAATAAGCATATTTAAGTTCCGTTGGCAAGGGTTTTAGGTCAAGCTTCGGTGCCTTGACACTAGACGGTAGATGCTTATTGTCAGTTAAGGGTAATGGTTTAAATTGCGGCCTCCACCGGTTAGTTTCAAGTACCGACACTACATCAATTAAGGTATCTATCTCCCTAATCATGTCATCATCTATATCAGGGAAGTGAGGCATATGAGAATTCTCAGAATTACAAGGACATGATGAAGGTGTTCCCTGATAAGAACATCCTTCAGAAAACTTTCACGATAAATCAGAAAGTCTTTTTGTTCAATTCAAGACTTCATCTATTTCCCGGAAAGTTGAGATCTCGATGGACGAACCCATTCATTGTTAAAATAGTTTATCCTCATGGGGCTGTCGAGATAGAGAATCCGGCGAATGACAACATTTTCAAAGTGAACGGTTAACGTTAATAATGGGCTAGGGTGTGGATGTACAAGCCTTATATAGTCTTAAGAACAACTTTTTATAAAAAAGAAAATGCTCTCAGATAAAAAGTTTCACATAAAGATGCTTAATAAAATAAAATTTGTTCTTAACTCCCTAAACTCAGGAAAAATATAAGCTAAACAAAAATAAAAAATATATAAACAACTAAATAAACTAAAATATTTTGTGGCTTACGATCAAGATGTCCAATGATGATGATCCAATGGTATGGGGTCTTCAACGGGCTAGGCACTTGAATTGGGCCCATGGGGCTGCATGTATGTATAACCTAGCCATAAAGAAATGGGAGCTCTCCTCCTCCTCTGGTATACTCTAACTAGTGCTTGGATGTCCTCATCAGTTATGTGAAAAGTCCGCTCTGCCAAAGTAAGATGGTTGTGCGATGCGAATTCTTGGTGCCAAAGTAAGATGGTTGTGCATGCGAGTTGTACATGCAAATTCTTGCTTTCCATGGTGTGTAGAGATCTAAGGATTGGAAGCCAACGGATGCCCTCTTTTGTTTATGGTGGTTTTTAATGGGGAGAGTGTAAGGGAAGATTTGTGGAGGGAATTTGATGAGGTGAAGAGCTGATGGGATTTACCATGCTGTGTAGGAGGGGAGTTAATTTTCATTTGAAAGAGAGGTGAGAGTAGAGTAATGATGGTGTTGATGGATCCACACAATGGGTGGAGACTAATTAATTTTCCTTTAGATGGTGCGAAGTTTACTTGGATTAACAATCAAGACAATGACACAATGACCAAAATAAGTTGATTTCTCATATTACGTAGATGGGAGGATCCCTACTTGGAGTACCACAACATGTTATGCGGAGGCCTGCTTTTGAGTGCCCGTTGGTGCTGGGCTAGAAGACTGATTCATGGGTCTGTTGCCTTCTAGATTTGAATTAAGAGGTGACTTGAGGATGGATTCATGGTAAGGTGAAAGAGTGGTGGAGTTCCAAGTGCGGGGAGAAATGGGCAACAAATTGGCTACCAAGTTAGAAGTAGTTGAAAATCAAAGCATGAAGTGGAGTAAAACGGAGTTTGTAAAAGTTTAGGAAATTAAGGGAAATTTGCTTGAGGTGATGCGATTATTGATGAAAAGGAGAGGCTGTTTGACTGAGGGAAAAGAAATTGAGGAATTTAATAGAGGAATTTTAGGTAAGGTGGAGTGTGGAAGCAAATATCGCTGGCTGCATGGCTTAAATAAGTGGATGATAACATTCAATGTAGTCAAATAGCATATGCCATCACAATGTTGTCAATCGCATATTTGCATATGCGATAACACGGGCGTTTGACCTTTTTTTTTTAAAATAAAAAAAATGTAAAAAAATTGGGGAGTGTAGTGTTGAAACTACAACTTATAGAGTTGTAGCATTGACGTTGTACACTTGTAAGTTGTAACTTGCTAATTGTAAGATGTAACTTATTAATTGTCAGTTGTAACTTGTAAATCTTGTCACTTATCACTTGACTCCTCTCTTGAAAAAACAAATCAAAGTTGAAAGCAATTATGAAGTTATGAAATGAGACATACTATTACCAAACAAATAGAGATTAGAGAAAGTAAGAGGGAGAAGAATTATGAATTATGACTTGATGAGTTTATTATGACTTATGAACCTAGGCTATGAGTTATGACTATGAAAGAATTAGAGAAAAGAAGAATGAATGCGAGAGAGAGAGAGAGTAAGAGTGAAAGAGAGAGTTGAAGATTAGAGAATAGAGAATGAATCAATGAATGAGATTATGAGAGAATGAGTGAGTGAGAGATTGAGGGTCTAAGACTAGTAGAGAACGAGAGAGAGAGAGAGAGAGAGAGAGAGAGAGAGAGAGAGAGAGAGAGAGAGAGAGAGAGAGAGTTGGAGATTAGACAATAGAGAATGAATCAATGAATGAGATTATGAGAGAATGAGTGATTGAGAGATTAAGGGTCTAAGACTAGTATAGAGAGAGAGAGAGAGAGAGAGAGAGAGAGAGAGAGAGAGAGAGAGAGAGAGAGCTAATGGGTGAGAGAAATGAAAAATCTAGTGCCAAGTAATTATATCTTTAAAAAAGAAAGAGAAGAAGAAGAAATGATCTTGATCTTCTTGAAACTTGATTGTTGTTGGTTGAACTTTGAACTTGAATCTTGAATCCTTAGACCTATGGTTGTTGTTAAAGAGAGAAACTTGGAAGAGTAAGCTTAAAACTTGGTTCAAGCTTCAAACTTGAAAGAGAAAATGGGAAATGAATAGTAATTTGTAAAAGAGAGAGATTAGGAGGAGAGATTATGATTTGAAGAGAGTTTAGAGTAAGAGAGAAAGAGCTTTAGAATATGGAAAATGGGGGTATATGAGTGCTTATTCATAGGCAAAAGTGCCCCAACGATCATCATCATCATCATCATTATTTTTTTACCCTTGGGACATGTATGCAATTGCGTATGGAGTATGCCATTGCATACATGTATATGCAATCGCAAAATGATCACATACATTTGTATGCGATGGCTTACAATTCAGGATTGCATATGCCATCATGGCATACGATCCGCTTGAAAAAAATTGAATATGCAATCGCATATGACAACACTGATAACACTAAATATTTCCATAGGATTGTGGATGTTAGAAGATGATTTAATCGCATCCTATAGCTTAGAGGCTGATGGGATTATGATGGATAAATGGGAAGAGGTTTGCATGGTTGTGGACTTCTACAAGAAGATTTACAATAATGAGGGATGAGGCAAACTAACTCTCTACAACTTGGATTTTGATCGCATTAATGAGGAGGATGCGTATATGCTTGAATGCCCTATTGAGTAGGAAGAGGTGCTAGAAGTGATTGACCCAAGGTGTTTCGTAATGGTAACGGTGATCTTAATGAGGGTGTAACGACATTATGCCTCTCATAACGGTTTTTTTTAACCAGATAAATCCGAAAAAATATGGGAAAAATCCCATTTAATTAGAGGATTGCAAATATGAATTCTTTTTTAGTTTTGAACAAGTTTACAATGGCTGTAACGATCCACTCTTTGGTAAGAGTGTTACCTTGTCTTGTCTGCTGATTTTATGAACCCAACCGACAGGCTTGGATTGGCTTCAGAACACCTATATTTCATTTCCTTAAATATATTTTATTATGATTCAATATAAATAAGATAATATGAGCATCAATGACACAATGATGGATGTAATATAAATATACCATGTAACCTATTTAAGCTATTAACAATGGAGAATGGTCAATGTTATAAATAGAAAATATTATTATTACAAAATTATAGTTTATGATACATCATTTTTGTCATCCACACACACACACACCACCAGCACCAGTCAAGTATTGTGGTCACTACTAGAAAGAAATATTTGCTTGTGGTCGTGTGACCTTTATGCCATTGTCATCCTACTACAACTGTGGAGCAGGTGCCACATATTCATAATAATAAGATCCTATGGGGAAGACCTTATCAATGAATCCTAAGGATGATTGGCCATGATCCTCATTGCCATTAAGCATTCGCTGCGTGGAATTTGTGTAAGAATTAGTGCCAGATGATGACCCGTAGCCACCATCGTAGCCATAGCAGTACCCTTGCCCCTGGTGCTACTTGTATAGAGAGAGAGAGAGAGAGAGAGAGAGAGAGAGAGAGAGAGAGAGAGAGAGAGAGAGAGAGAGAGAGATGATGATGATGATGATGATGAGCGGCTTAGATTTGGATCTGGATATTTGTATTATGAGTGGCTTAGCTTTGGATCTGGATATTTGTATCCCCTATATTGACCATGATATGGATTGTATGCTCAAATAGGATTAGTTCAACATGAATGTGCTTCAACAGGTTTCATATATTGTCTTCCATGGCCATGCCCATATGACTCATCATGTCCATATTCATAAACGGTCTGATGTCTGAGTGCTCCAATTCCTGCTCTACCATTGGCGTCAACCTCTTCATGACCCTTCCCCTCTCCTTCTTGGCTAGTTGTATTGTGACTCAATGCATTTGTAAGTTTGGTCTCCTCTAGTTTGTCGATGCTCATCGACCTTGTGATGCGTTAACAACTTACGAGATACTGAGTAACACTAGAAGCAGGACTAGCAGGTGCATCATCATCATCATTATTGCCACCATCATCCAACTCGGTTTCTTTGTTGTCGCTACTACTGCTTAACCTCTCTTGGATAGGTGGAGACGTCTTCTCTTGATTCAAGATAGTTGCACGACTGTTGTTGAGCGGCACGTATTTCTGGATCGTTGACCTTGACTTCTTCATTGTTTTCTTCCACATGTTTCTCCCATTGTTTCATCCAAGGTAGAACTGAGTCATCCTCATCGTAAATGTGGTCCAAATTTATTGGATAGTAGTCGCCATCTTCAACTAAATTTGCCACACGCCTTGAATTCCACAATCATAACTTCATGTTGTAATGCATATAGACGAGCCGATTGAATGTCTTGGTCTGTAGTCTATTTCTATTCGTGGAATGAATTGAGTGCAAAACAACTTCAATCCCTCTCACAGCTAGAAGAAGTTGTTTGGCTCAACACTTTGATTGCAATTGCCTTGAGAGTGGGTGCACTCTCTCCATAATGCATCCACTAGTTGATTGTATGTGAAAAATTACATTAGCTAAAAAACTATCAAATCCCTTTTATATCACTAAATAAGTAAAACCATTTTATTTTATGTCTCTTTTTAAGTGCCCGAAATCACTTCTTAATCGTTCGGAGAAATGAAGGAGAGACTTTCTTTGGTATGGGTCGGTCAATAGTTCCATCTTCTAAATTGGAACGAGGTTTGTCGTCCATTGGAAGACGGAGGAACTGGAATTAGGGAAGTGCATCTAATGAATATTACTCTTCTTGGTAAATGGTTATGGAGATTGGGACGCAAAGAAGATACCCTTTGGAGAGTTCTCATTGAAAAAAAAAGGGTCTTCACGCAGGGGGCTGGGGAGTAAAATGTTCTACATTGTATCATGCTTCTCACATTTGGAAATCCATCGCTTTGATAGAACACAGATTTCGACAAGGCATCTCTTTGTCTATTAGCTTGGGAATCATAATTCGTTTTTGGGATGATATATGGTGTGGTGTTAGACCACTTTCTTAGGCATTTACTAGTTTGGTTAGGGTGGCAGCGAATAGACACATTACTATTGATCGTTGTTATATTATTAGCATGGTACACATGATTTGGGCTCCTTTTTGTGGGAACTTAACGGATAGTGAAATTAAAGAATATGCCTCATTAATGTCTACACTCAAAAATAAAAATATCAATCCCTTTGAAAGCGATTCAATGGTTTGGTTTGCTCACAGATCAGGTTGGTTTCCGTGCAATCCTTCTATTCACTGCTGCAAGCATCCTCATGTGTTCATCATGTTTGCTTCCCTTCTCATCTTTGGTCGTTTGGTGCTCCTCCTCGAATTACGACTTTCATATGGTTATTGGGTAGGAAGCGAGTTCTAATAGTGGCTAATTTGCAAAGGTGGGGTCTTATTCTTCCAAATGTATGTTTGTTATGCATGGGGGATGTGGAATCAATTGATCATTTATTCATCCACTGTTATTATGCAAGACAAGTCGGGGACCATTTTCTTATCATGCTTTGTATTGAGTGGGTGATGCTGAGGTCAGTTCTTGATCTGTTATGGGCGTGGAATGGTGGAGGATATGACAAATCTACAAAGGCCTTGTGGCGATTACTTATCATGGCTACTTTTTGGGTTATTTGGAGTTTGAAATGAACGTTGTTTCAAGATTAGGGAGGTGACAGTCCTGGATTGTATTCGTAAGATCAAATTTTGTGTATTGGAATGGGTTACTTGTGTAAATATGGTATACCCTAACCACTTGCATTCTGTATTTCTTTTGTAATTTTCTCTGTTTTTTCTGTTTCTTTGTTTTTTGCTCGCTCCTCGCGAGTTTTCAATAAAATCTTTAGTCAATTTTCAAAAAAAAGAAAAAAACACCAAAACCATTCTATTATTTGGAGCTGTCTGATGGACTGCCTTTTATGCAATGACGTTAGAGGAGTTGTCTGATGGACTGTCTTTACTTGCGGCAAAAGCTGCAAAACATTTTTAGCTTTGTACTGTTTAAATCACGTAAATAACAAAATTAAAGATCAATAAAGACTTTTACAGTGTATTTCATTCAATGCCCTTATTTGTTTATCTAAGTCAGACTCTAATCTTTTTATCACATTCTTAAGCCCAACAGGTACCTCACCCTCCTCGCCGTATGATTGAGAATATTTGTTTATTGGATTTGAGTAGTAATGTATAGTGCAATTTGCAATAATGAACTTTGTAGTAATCAACTTAGTTAATGGGTCAAAGACAAGAAAGTGCATAGTAACAAAGAGTTTACCTGCTGCATGAAGATGGTGGTGAAGCTGATTCATCTAATGCTAGTTGATCATCTTCTAGAAATCCATATGGTGTTTACAATCTTGATGAACATCAAACTTTGCCTTATCCGTGACGTTGTAGAGGAAGCCCATGGTAGGTATCTCGTTGGATTCGACAATGACTCTCATCAATGATTCCATCACCTTGAGGATGTTTGCAACACTTTGCCAATATTTGTTGTCCCTTATGGTCGACATAGCTTCAACTGGTGTCCCCAATATCTTCTTCCCATATTTTGTATTGAGCCAATCTCACGAAGCGAGCATCTCTCTTAACTCTACTTGATGCTCATACAAACTTTCAAGGGCTATAAAATTTGTTGCAAATCTACTTGATGCAGGCCCAAGGAGCTCCTTCCTCTTCATGAGCTTCCTCGTTATGGCAATTAGTTAGTTCTGGTTGTAGGTGAACGTCGTCACTTCCTTTCCCATTTCAACCAATTTTGCAACATTCTTCTTTGCAATATCTTCTAGGATTCCCTTTTCAACCAATTTTGTGACATTTTTCTTCTTTCCAATTCTTCTAGGATAAGGTCGATGTAGCGCGCGGCACGTGGTGGCCATAACTAATGTGGTCTCTTTTTTATCAACTTTTTTCTTGTTGCCTTGTACGTTGCTTTATTATCGGTCACAATTTGCACCATAGTTGCCTCTCCAATCTCATCCCCCACTTTATCCATAAGGCTGAATATACGTAACTTGCATTCTTCGTTGTCTTCGATGCATCAATTGATTTATGGAATATTGTAACTAAGTGCTAATACACTAGGAAATTGATTATGGTATGCCGAGTTAGTCCAACTATCAGACATTATAGTGCACCATCTGGTCTGCCATTTGGGCTTAAAAGTGGGCACGCGTGCCTTCACATCCTCATATTTCACGTTTGTCCACTTCTCCCTAATGTCACAAACTGTGGGTGTCTTCATTCCTTTGCTTGCCTTTGCCGTTGCATCAATTACTTCTTGCCAGTAGGGGGAGTGATGCAGGACAGTCCTAAATATGATGCATGCTCATGATCACAATTATTCAGCGGAGGTAAAAACAATAATAATAATGAAATCTAGCATTAATCATCATAAACTAAGAAAAACATAAAGGAAACATGCAATGAGACGGGCCATCATCACAACCGTGGAGTAGGGGATTCAAATAATGCATAGGTTGGATCCGGCGAGGGATGGAACCTCCCGATCTTGCATGGCTATACCCAATCGATCAATGTTGATCACTAGTCCGAAGAACCAGGAGGTTTCTCGGATTAGGGATTCGAGAATTTGGGGATTTAGGGTTTGGATCGATTCTCAAGGTTTAGATCGTAGGGAATAATCAAAGCAGAAATTTAGAATGATAATAACAGAAGCTAAAATACCTGGAAGAAGTTGGAAGGGCTCAAGAAGAAATCAGAAGAAGAAGATCAAGAGACGAGAAGAATCACCATGAGAGAGAGAGGAGGCAGGAGGAAGCTCAAAGAGGCTTTCATTAATTAATATCAAAAAGTTAATTTCGTGTTTAGGGCCTAGCCCACTTAAATAGACAAATGAAACAAGTAAAAGTACTAAACTACCCCTAAACTAAGCAAAAATGTGTAAATAAGTAAAACTGCGCAAAAGTTCGGGCGCCCGATCGGGCGCCCGAAGACGTCCAAAAACGACCAGAGAGTTTCAGGCGCTCGAGAGGCCAAGTTCGGGTACCCAATCGGGCGCCCGAAGGCAATGGTCGGGCGCCCGAGGTCTTCAGCTCTTCAGTCCTTTTCTGCATTCTTTCTACACACGTGTCCTCCCTGGATGGGGTCTTCTATGTGTGTGATCACGTGTGGAGGGTTTTCAGCTCCTCAATAGTCGCCTATCCACAAGGATGATACTTGTGGATGGCGCTTTCTTCGTTGGTACACTTGAAATGGTCTTGTGTCCTCATCAACTCCCCTCGGGTGAGAAAAACTCGACTCCGACGAGTTAAAACTCTTGTGGCGCTCTAGTAAGTCTGGATTAACACGCTGCACTTCCGCTTCAGTTAACCATGTAGCTTCAGAAGGTGGTTTGTTCCTCCATTGGACAAGATACCTTTGGAATCCTCCATCTCTTGTAGATACTATCTCATCATCCAAGATCTCTTCAATTTCTTCTTTATGGACAATAGGTGGAGGGAGGGGCGGAAGGGGTTGTGAAGCAAAATCAGAGTAGGGCCATGAATGAAATGATGGGTCAATGGTAGGGTCAGGGGAACGGACTAGATCTTCTACATTGAAAGTCGGGTTAATGCTCATTTCAGCTGGAAGGTCAATCTGATACGCATTGGACCCAATTTTCTGCACTATCTTGAATGGTCCAGCACTACGTGCTTGTAATTTCTTAGCGGAACCCTGTGGGAACCGCTCTGGCCTTACCCTCACCATTACAGTCTCCTTCTTGAAAATCTAGCAGTCTATGATGAGAATCAGCTGAAATTTTATAATTATCATTACTCTTACTTAACCGCTGTCTAATATGTGTATGCAATTCATGGATATGTCGTGCAAATGCATCGGCTGATTCAGAAGACCTTTGGTTGACAGACATGGGTAAGAGATCTATTGGCATTCTAGGTTTATACCCACTAACAACCTCAAATGGACTCATCCCTGTAGATCGATTTACTGACCTATTATAAGCAAATTCAGCAGTTGGTAAAATTAGGTCCCAAGCCTTAACATGTTCACCCACTAGACAACGCAGAAGATTTCCAAGACTACGGTTCACCACCTCAGTTTGACCGTCTGTTTGTGGGTGGTAAGCAGTAGAGAATTGCAAACGAGTTCCCATAATGTGCCACAGTGTCTTCCAAAAATAGCTAGTGAATCGAATATAACGATCAGACACTATGGTTTTAGGTAACCCATGGAGATGCACCACACCATAAAAAAAGATACGAGCGACATGAGACGCATCTGATGTTTTTGAACATGGGAGGAAATGCGCCATTTTAGAGAAACGGTCCACCACGACAAAAATGGAATCGTGCTATTTGATTGTCTTGGGAAGCCCAAGCACGAAGTCCATACTAATGTCCTGCCACAGAGCATGTGCACTGGCAATGGCGTATACAGCCCGGTATTTTGTTCTATGCTTTGCCAGTTGACATGTACGACACTGCCCTAAAACTTTGGCTACGTCTCGCTTGAGACTTGGCTAATAGAAACGATCTTCCATAAGTGCAATGGTCTTATCACGACCAAAATGGCCAGCTATCCCCCCTGAATGAAGCTCCGAGATGAGGAATTCACGAAGGGACATACGAGGAATGCAAAGTCTGTCTCCCTTGAAAAGGAAGCCATCTTTAAGAACATATTCGCCCATAATATGCTGGTTACTAGAGAGTGACGCGTAAGTACCCCCAAAATCAGGACACGTGGGGTATTCATCTTTCAGTTGCTTAAACTCGACTACCTCTACACTCAAGGAGTTGAGCAACGCCACTCTTCTACTAAGGGCATCCTGCTGGTTTGTTTTCAACCCCGGCCTTATGTTTCAACACAAACGAATATTCCTGAAGAAACCGCTACCCACTTGGCATGCCTTGGGTTGAGTTTCTTCTGAGAATGCAAATATCTCAAAGCCTCATGGTCAGAAAACAAAACGAATTCCTGCGGTAGGAGATAGTGTCACCAATGTCTCAGGGATTGCACTACCGCATAAAATTCTTTGTCGCATGTGGAGTATTTTTGTTTTGCCTCATTCAGCTTCCCACTGAAATAGGCCACTGGGTGTCCTTCTTGACTCAACACTCCACCTATACCGACACCACAGACGCATCACACGCTACTTCAAAGACTTTAGAAAAGTCAGGTAGGTGCATGACAGGAGCTTCTACCATTTTGTCCCTTAATTTCCTTAAAAGCCTTGACTGCGGCTTTAGACCATACGAATTCTCCCTTTTTCATGCATTCTGTAATGGGAGCCATGATCGTGCTAAAACTCCTAATGAACCAATGATAGAAAGTTGCTAGGCCGTGAAAGCTTCGCACCTCATGAATGTTCCTTGGTTCTGGCCACTCAACTATGGCCCTGACCTTTTCAGGGTCTACACGCATCCCTTCAGATGACACTATGAATCCTAAGAACACAACTTGGCTAGACATGAATGCGCATTTCTTAAGATTAGCGTACAACTTTTCTTTCCTAAGGACGCTACAAACCTTCTTTAAATGTTCAAGGTGTGATTCCTTAGTGGTACTGTAAATAAGGATGTCATCAAAGTACACCACTAGGAACTTTTCCATGAACGGCCTCAAAGCTTGTGTCATCACCCGCATGAACGTACTGGGTACATTAGTCAAACCGAAGGGCATGACCAACCACTCATACAACCCATCTTTTGTTTTAAACGCAGTTTTCCATTCATCCCCTGGGCGTATACGGATTTGGTGATATCCACTCTTGAGGTCTATCTTAGAGAATATGGTGGACCTGGCCATCATGTCAAGCATGTCATCAAGTCTAGGTATGGGGAACCTGTACTTGACAGTAATTTTGTTTATGGCACGGCTGTCCACACACATGCGCCACATGCCATCTTTATTTGGCGTCAGCAATGCAGGCACGGCACACGGGCTCATACTCTCTTGGATGAAACCCTTTTGCAGAAGCTCATCAACTTGTCTCTTTAATTCTGTATGTTCTGCAGGGTTCATCCTGTAGTGAGGAAGGTTCGGTAGAGTAGACCCTGGGACAAGATCAATGGGATGCTGTATGTCCCTCATAGGTGGCAACTCATTCGGTAAATCTTCAGGAAATACATCATTGTATTCCTTCAGAACGGAAGTCACCTCACGGGGTAACTCTAATGGAACCTCAGGTGTAATCTCTCTAGCCACAAGGGCATACACCATAGAATCCTCCTTAGTCTCTTTTTCAAACTCTCTTGCATTTATTATATGTAGAAACTTAGGCTTGGATTTCCCCACTCCTTTAGGCTCACTTGCCTTCTCATCCTTTTTCTTCCCTAGTGTGCTCTCAGGTGGCATAGGGTTAAGTTGGATCTTTTTATCGTTATGCATGAAGGTACACACATTAGAACGGCCAAAGATCGTGACATCATTATCGAATAGTCACGGTCTACTTAGGATAACATGCCCCACATCCATAGGTAACACATCACACCACAGGGACTCCTTGTATGACCCAAACTCGATGGGGACTAGACATTGATGGGTGATAGGTATGGATGTCTTGTCAACCCACGAAACTTTATATGGGTCTGGATGAGGTGTGGGTTTCAGTTTCAAGCGCTCTAAGGTGTCAGTGGAAATCACATTCTGACAACTTCCACTGTCCACTATCACCTTACAATTCTTTTCACCACACTTGGCAATAGTGTAGAAGATAGTGCTTCGACGCCAGTCAGCACTACTCCTAGACTGAGCTAGCACACGCTTGACTACTGCAAGCGTTGCTTCTCCATCTAACTCTTCATCATCAGTAAGTCCTCCTTCAGGGTGATACTCTTCAACTTCATAATCACCCTGGTCATCTCCACCCTCGTGGGACTCACCTATAACTAAGGCTTTCCCACGGTTCTTCGTAGGACATTGATTAGCCATGTGGCCCAGATTGCCACACTCAAAGCACCTCACTTGGCTCGTGTTGCTAGGATCGACACCAAGAACCCCTTTGCCCTTGTCCTCCCTAGGTCTAGGCGGAATGGTCGCCTGTACCCTAGGTTGATTACCAACATTAGGTCTAGTTCCCTGGGAACTAGATCTAGCACTGGAGTCTCGGAACTCGAAACGACGGACTACAGGAGTCTTTAGATATTGTTCTAATTCCTGCACGACTTGATATGCTTCATTTAAGTCTGTTAAGGGCCAAGTCATAAGCTCGCGCTGAAGATCCGCACGAAGGCCCGTCTTAAAACGCAAGAGCGTTACTAGAGGGTCTTCTTGGATATCACATCGCATTACATATTCTTCAAACTTAGCGATGTAATCAGCAGCAGACATTGACCCTTGGTGCAAGGATTGCCATTGGTCAAGGAGCTTCTGACGGTATGAGAGGGGAAGGTACTTCTCCTTCAACTTCTCTTTCATCTCATACTAATGTGTGATAGGGGCTCTACCAACTATACCAACTCTTTCTATCCTACGTTCGTTGTTGGTCCAAAAGAGCTTAGCTTGATCCACAAGCTTCATCTTAGCAAACCGTATTTGACGGTTTTCTGACATGTCATACCACTCAAAGTAGTGGTCCATGTCAGCAACCCAGTCAAGGAATGCCTTGGGGTCCAAGCGCCCATCAAAGCTCGGGGCCTCGACTCTAACACTCTTCATCGCACGCTCATCTGGATCATAGCGGTCTTGATGATCATATGTGGCTCGTGCCTCTCGCACAACACGACGACCGTTACCACGATTCCCATCTTCACCACCTCCACGTGTGGCAGCGCGTTCCTCTATGATTCCTCCCACTTGGGAGTGCGCATCATCCCCAACAGCGGGGTTTTCCCTTTGGGACGCCTCTAGTTGCTCAATCTTGGTCCTGGTAGTGGTGATTTGGTCCTCAAGGCGGGCAAAATCACGCTTGTGACTTGCTTCTAGGGCGGTTATCTTTTGTATCAATTGAGCAAGTTGCTCAGATAACTGCTCGTTACTCATGGTAGGTTGGAGTCCAAAACCTCTACCTCTCCTAGTGGGCATACAAACAAGACTTGAACCAAAACTCTACCCAACTAGACCACTAGATATTTTAACTCACAAGATGGATGCGATGGATGCAAAACTGATATGAACTGACTCAAATAAAATAAAACGGAAAACGAGTTAAATTTGGAAATTTTCCAAATTAGGAAACTTTCTAAAATTGGAAAGTTTCTAAAATTGAAAACTTTCTAAATCTGGACTTTCCTAAATTAAACCTAAAAATCAAAACCCTAATTTTTGATAACTCGATCTAGACAAAACCATGCAAGCCTGTTCTCTGATACCAAATTTGATGCAGGACAGCCTTAAATATGATGCATGCTCATGATCATAATTATTCAGCGGAGGTAAAAACAATAATAATAATGAAATCTAGCATTAATCATCATAAACTAAGAAAAACATGAAGGAAACATGCAATGAGACGGGCCATCATCACAACCATGGAGTAGGGGATTCAAATAATGCATAGGTTGGATCCGGCGAGGGATGGAACCTTCCGATCTTGCATGGCTATACCCAATCAATCAATGTTGATCACTAGTCCGAAGAACCAGGAGGTTTCTCGGATTAGGGATTTGGGAATTTGGGGATTTAGGGTTTGGATCGATTCTCAAGGTTTAGATCGTAGGGAATAATCAAAGCAGAAATTTAGAATGATAATAACAGAAGATAAAATACCTGGAAGAAGTTGGAAGGGCTCAAGAAGAAATCAGAAGAAGAAGATCAAGAGAAGAGAAGAATCACCATGAGAGAGAGAGAGGAGGCAGGAGGAAGCTCAAAGAGGCTTTCATTAATCAATATCAAAAATTTAATTTCGTGTTTAGGGCTTAGCCCACTTAAATAGACAAATAAAACAAGTAAAAGTACTAAACTAAGCAAAAACGTGTAAATAAGTAAAACTGCGCAAAAGTTCGGGCGCTCGGTCGGGCGCCCGATCGGGCGTCCGAAGACGTCCAAAAACGTCCAGAGAGTTTCGGGCACTCGAGAGGCCAAGTTCGGGCGCCTGAAGGCAATGGTCGGGCGCCCGATCGGGCGCCCGAAGACAGTGATCGGGCGCCTGAGCTCTTCAGCTCTTCAGTCCTTTTCTGCATTCTTCCTACACACGTGTCCTCTCTGGATGGGGTCTTCTATGTGTGTGATCACGTGTGGAGGGTCTTCAGCTCCTCAATAGTCGCCTATCCACAAGGATGATACTTGTGGATGGCGCTTTCTTCGTTGGTACACTTGAAATGGTCTTGTGTCCTCATCAGGGAGTTAGCAGCATTTGGAGCTATGTTGCCATGTATGAATAGCTTGGCTAACACCCTAGCAAGCTTCTCAACTTTAGTTATGATCCACGTTTGTTCCTTCTTAAACAAAAATGGATTGCATGAGTGCCTACCGAGGTCGACCACATCATCTACATCTTCTTCCACAGTAACATGTCATGTCGTCTCTTTTTGGCTAAATGCATGTTGTAAACCGCCAAACACACTCCTACTTCCACTACTAATCCCCCCCCCCTCCCCCCCCCCCCCCCCCAAAAAAAAAAAAAAAAAAAAAAAACACGTGCCAACGCTCTTCATCTTCACAAGTAGTGCATAAACATTGTCTCCTCACCAATGTGACCCGTTGATCTGAATCATCATCGGGTTCAACATTTTTGTTTGGATCAATGCCCATATAGTCAGTTCAAGGACCAAACACCTCTTGTCGGGTTGCATCAAGATTATCCCGTCTTTTCTCTTGCATTGCACCTTTTTTTTTTTCTTGCTTCGACTCTTGCAAATGCATCATTAACATTATTTCTTTTGGTACGCTGGGGCACCCTGCAACCTTTCACTTTTGATGTGCCAAATGTTGCTTCACTCATGTGATTCTTCTAGTTATTAATTGGCCACAAAAGTTGCACTTCATCGCGTGCCTACCCCCACCCACTCTTCACAATACTGCCATCCAATATCATCACTGCCTTGTTGGCTCGCCCCTCCTGCCTTCTTCTAAAAAAGAAGTACTAGTTGCTTTTGTATTTTAAAAACTACAATACAATTATTCCAAATCCCAATCCTCGAACTACACTACATAAGTACAAGTTACTCACTTACACTTTACAAATTACAATACTAATACAACCTCAACCCTGAATGCACAAGTTACACTTTACAAATTACAATTACAATAACCATCCCCAAATCGAATTCCCAGTTCCCAAACTACTTTAAAATCTAAAAACAAAATGACCTATCCTGGCAACTTATAAACATCTATGAAATTAAACAAAAATTAGAAATTTGCATTCTTCCAAGTTCCAAGTTCCAACTGATTGTAGATTCAACCATTGCAATTTGTATGTGTATAATGTATTGGAACCATAAAGCATCGGATGATTTGGATTAGAACCAAAAAACCTATATTTTCTAATTTTTTCCTAATTTTCAATGATCATGAAAAAATACATCTGAAATTTTAAAAATGAAAAACAGGTGATCCGTTGGGTATTTCTTTGCCTTGGAAGAAGGTTTGAGAGGGGGTTCGGTGATCACCAACACTCGGCAAGTGGATTTTTGGGTTCTTTCCCACAGATTTTATTTTATTTTATTTTCCATTGATCCATTTGTATTCCCTTTCGGGTTGCACTAATGGTTGATAGCATAATTATTCTCTTAAAATAAACAAGATAGCATAATGATCATGGCATTGCATTTTCTGAATGGCATGTCTGAGCAAACAACTTGATATTGTAGGTATCAAATTGTGTGTGGCCAGGTATAACTTGGTGTGATGGCATGATGATTTCATATCATTGCCAATGGTAGGTCTTTGTCTTTGCATTATTATTTCACTTTCCTCCCTAGCAAATAAAAAGGGCACAAATCAGTGGCTGTTTATGATTTCATCTACTTACATGTCAAAAAACGAAAAAAAGGAAGAAAATCTACTCACAGTTATGATTACCTCCCGTAAATCATAAAATGCTAACTGTACTCTGGAATTTTCTAGAATGTAGATGGAGAAGAGTATGATGAGATTAGTGAGAACAACAAACAGGAAGGGAATGTAGATCTGAATCATCCACCCACACTGAAGACCCTCATTCAAGTTTACAAGGAGGCCATTCTTGATGGGGATGAGAAAACTGTTTCTGACATAGAGGCAATAATAGGTGTCGTTGAAAATGAGAAGAACGATTTGGCCCAAAAAGTTTTAGAGTTATCAGCAGATATAGCATCTGGGAAGGATAAATTTCTTCGCGCGAAAGCGGATTTTGACAATTTCAGAAAGAGGTTCGATAGAGACCGGCTCACATTGACATCTGATGTTCAAGGGGAAGTGATTGAGAGCCTCTTGCCCATAGTGGACAATTTTGAGAGAGCAAAGCAACAGATTAAGCCGGAAACGGAAAAGGAAAAGAACATTGACACAAGCTATCAGGGTATATACAAGCAGTTTGTGGAGATCATGAGAAGTTTGCGAGTTGCTGTCATAGGGACAGTTGGCAAGCCCTTTGATCCCTCGGTAAGCATTTTGGAATAGTTGCATGTTTACAGTCTCTTCTTAGTATTGTCCTTGTGCCATGCTATTTTTTACTTAAGTTTTAAAGCAATTCACGCCTAAATTTATCTCATGCTATGAGTCAGTCATCTGAGATTATCACTTACCTTTCTTGTTTAGGTTTAAAGGAATAGAAACATAGAGGATATACTGTTAAGCAAATCTAAGTATATTTTATCTTTTTTTTTTTTGGTTGTATAATGCCTTCATCAAGTTTTTTTTTTTTGCTCAACGAAACCTGTCAGGCAATTAAATTCCTCAATTTTTTTTTTTCAGGATTTTGGTGAGATCCTATGGTTGGCATGTGTATTTATTTGTTACGGATAGAGAAGAAATTTAGGGGGAAGCATTAATCACGTCTTAGTCTTTGAATCACTGCCAAGTCTAACATGTCCACCACCGTGTGTTGTAACGGCTGTTATGTAACGGTAATGGTGCCAACTTACGTGTTATGGGGTTGTAATGGGCGTAACAGCCGTGATGGAAAAAAACGACCTATAACGGCCGTTACGACCCCTGTAATGGAGCCGATACAGTTTTTTTTTTTTTTTTTCCCTTAAAAAAAGGCCATAACCAATGTTTTCTGAGTCGTATCGTATCGTAAATCGTAAAGGGGTCTGAATTGTATCGTATTGTAAATTGAGTTTTTTTTTTTTAGATTTCATAAAACATGTCATAAAAAAATATAAAAATTGTATATAAATAAAAAATTAAAAAAACACATCAATCATCCATTTCGTCATGAATATGCAAAAAAAAAAAGAAAGAGAGATGTATGATGTATCATTGATGGATTATCAATGTGTTGTACTTGTATGATTATTATGTCATAATCAAGTTAAAAAAAAACCCCTTTCCCTGTCTCTTGCACATGTAAATTTTGAATATAATTCAAAAAGTAACATTTTTCTCATCCCCATTTACATGTATAATGTATATGTATTCAGATGATTAAAAAAATAAGAAAACTATTTAAAATTTCAAATACATGAGAAAACTCTCGAAAAAAAAAAAACTATTTAAGCCCACATAAACTCCAAATCTTACCACTCTCTCAAATGAAAGAAAAGAAGTGATATTATAATGTACGTGGGGCCTAAATAACTTTTAAACAAAAATGCCCTAAAAAATTGCAAAAAAATCGAAATATATATATCCCCCCCCCCCCCAATGCGCATTTTCACCTAAATATGAAAGAAATGAAATAGAAAAGAATAAATGAATAATTTATATGTATTCTTACCTATTTTAATGTAGAAATCAAATGCAACAAGCCGCATTCAATTCCGTTGAGTGACCAAAAAGATATTTCGATTTCTTTCTCTACATTTCCTATGGCCACAAGCTTCAAATTCCTCCAAACTCTCTCAAAAAAAATAAAACAAGTGACGTTCTAATGCATGCGGGCCCTAAATGGGTTTTAAAAACAAAGGAACCAAAAATTTTTCACAAAAAAGAAGAAGTGAAAATATGATTTTTTTTACCGTAAATATGGTTTTATGAAGAAAAAAATGATTGCTGTTGAATTGTACAATTCATACCAAATCGTACAATTCATGATATAATCATATGATTCTTCCAACTTGTGATTCTGTAGTACGTTCTGAATCGTACGAGTATACGATATGATCCAAATCGTCGTAAATCGTACGATTTTAACAACATTAATGGCTGTTACGACTCGTATTGTAATGGTAACGATGGTGGCCGTTACGTCCATGGTTATTGTTACGACACGCCTAGATGTCCACAGCCAAATAACTCATGGCAAACACAAATGTTGTAACAGCCCGAAATTTCAGGGGTCGAGTACAAACTCGATTCCCGATATCCCAGGAGTCACTCGTGCGTATGCGGATGCGTGTTAAGCAAGTATTTGATCCACGTGGCACCGAATCACAATGATAGTTCAAGGTAAGCAATGAAATAAAGATATAATTGAAATTAAGTGAGCTAAATCTAAAATATACAGTACCAGATCTCATAAAAGGGGTCCCATCAACCGGTCTAACAAGGCCCCATCTAGTGCGTTTGCTCTTTTTGCATCGATGAATTCGCCTAGTTGGTGTTTTAAAACACCGTCCCAGAGTGGGAGCGAGTGATCAATTCTGTGGTTCCATTTTTTCAAGTTACTTAAGGCACAAATGTAGGTAATGAGTTGAACATACACATATAGCAGACATAGGCATATGCAAAGTACCACATCTTATAATTTTAATGCATGAATGTATGAAGTGCAAATGCATGCCCAATCACTATTTTGGTCACAACCGACAGTGAGTGGCACCACCATATCACCCGCACAGACCCGAGCCACCACTGAATGAGGCACTACACCATCACCCGCACACAGTGCATGCCATGCCGAACCGTGCATGATTAGCCAAGTTGTTAATTATTCCATTTAAGCATCCAGCCAGTTGGCGAAGCCATAGTACCGACATTCTATCACTCGGCCAAACTGTAATCATCTGGCTCCCTGTGTGGCTAACGTCTATCATCGCCAGTAACCCCTCGATTCATACTCGAGTTGTTTGCCTGAGAGCCCGATTTGGTCGTGACTCGTTAGCCATGTCCAACTCAGGCGGAAAAGGGCTTGTCACCCCTTTCCATAGTCAGGTGGTAGGCTTGTCACCTTCACGGGTGCTCAATGGACACCATGGGGAGGCTTGTCACCCCAGTGTAGGCCGATAGCTCGGGCATAGGTCCTATACCTCATGCTCGGCTCCTGAGACTTGAGGATCAATTTGTCGTGCGATTATTAGTGGGCCTATCCAGTGGCAATGTAAGTACTTGGATTAGAATAAAAGCGACAGGTCACACACAACGCGACCAACCCGGAGTTGGGCCGGCACCTTCAACTGAGGAGAAGGATGGGGAGGCCAACCTTAGGCACACATGGCCCGCATGGTCCTCAAACCATAGCTGATCACCCGCATTCTACCTCAATCGACAGTTCCAGCCCAAAGGTGGTCGATCTCAAGCGGCCGCCCCAATTAACATCTAAGTGCCAAGCTGACCCATTTTACTAGTCCAAGCACACAGGAATATCATGAATAAAGGCGTTCGAGTTAACTAATAGGCATATAGTATGAACAAACAATTGCACGTCAGCATAACAAGGAAGCAAGGCATAATCTAACTAAATTTTTGTAATCGTAAGAAAATTCAAGCAAGATTCCAACATGGTAAGATCACTAGCATGTTATTGGCTCCCCCTATTTACACAATCAAGTAAAAAGCATCCAAACTTTAGCATGCAACCTGAGATTTATAATTCTAACAGCATACACCTAAACATCTATAAAGCCAAGCATAAATTCATCAACTTGGAATTAGTCCTAAGCATTCTCAGCCACACAAATTAGGCATTAACTACGTCTAACAACATTTGAGACTAGGTAACCTAGAGGTAAATGGTCCGCACCTTAGTTTCTTGGAGAATTTTGGGTATTCCTACAAGAATGGAGCTTGCATGTCAGGAATTTGGGGAAAACCTAACAAATGTAGCTGAGATTTAAGGAGAAAGTCCTCTTACTAACCTTTGTAACTGATGGAGAAGAGCTATCGAGAGAAACAACGGCTATGGCGGCGTTGGCACACCAGGAATCTAGTGGGGTGACATGTAAGGCTCTCCCCCACCTACTATTCTTATTCTCCTCTACTCTATACCTCACTCCCCCCTCCTCTCTTAGCAATTTATGAGAAAATGAAGTGGGGAGTGCTATAAAATGGGCTTTTATATTGGGGATATTGGTGCATATAGCCACGAGTGCTGAAATTGCTTAATAATGGCCCTTTGAGGGGTTGTTTCAGTTGTGTGGGCCCCACTAGGCCCATCTGGACTGATCTAACCCATGAGATAGTCTCCCCAAGGTGTGATATTCATACGGTTATGATTTCATGTAATTCGGATGTGGCGTTTATCAAATATGAGGCGAATATCGTTTAACGGTCACCGATCATTGATTGGGGCCAGAACTCTGGGGACATGTATGATGTTATATTTAGAATCTAAGTTCCAAGATTTATAGCCATGCAAGGGTCGTAATGGCCCACCTTGAAAAATGTGTAATTAGTAATGATTACTTGGGTTAGTTCTTGTGTATGTGGATTTGCACCTTCAAGTGCTCTCGCTGGTTCTTGCAACTACACAATTACAGGCGCTGACTTCCCAATGACATCCGTCCACGGTCGTCAAGCCCGTGCGAAAGGGTCATTCCTTCCAAGTTTCGGGTTCGGTAGTCCACTAACGAGCGGTCCAAAGCTTGTTTGGCGATTTTAGCTATTTCTGACATATAGTTGAATGTGAGATTTCTTGGGTAGGATATGTGGGGTCCGATTTACCTATGTTTGAAGTTTGGCCGCTAGAAAGTTAGCGTAATTGGTGTTTAGCCGAATCCATTCTCACTCCTTAATTCCTAAGTCATATGGGATATTGGTCTAATTCGGGTTATGAATATGATCTAAACCGTTAGTTGTGCGGTTCTTAGCTAGATGTTCATGATGTTGCGGTTAGATAGATTTATTGACGGTGGGGTCCACTAAATCTTAGTCCTAGATTTGTAGCCCACATGATTAGACCCAAGGTTTAGATGATCAAGCACACTCATTAGCCTTCTAAAGGCGTCTAATCGAGTTTGTATGGTTCTTCCGTTGTTCTGATTAATTAATAGTTGATTTCTTGGATCTCGACCCTCGACTCATGGTTCTCGAGGTTGAGACCAAGATTAAGCAATCAGGTGAAGTTAGTGGCTCTTTAAGGATAATCGAACTTGGACGGTTAGATTTGCGTATTAGAGTAATCTACGTATTCTATTGAATTTGGATTCCCAAAAATGAGGCTCCCTAGGCACTTTCTAAGTATTTCGAGTCTGAAGACGGGTACGTGCACCCATGCTTGCCTAACAAATTGGGAACTTTTTTAGTGATGCCCGAATACATACAATACTCGAGTTGGCAAAATTCCGGGGTGTTACAAATGTATTCACCAAAATGTAAGAACCCTAAGAGCCTTTTTTTTTTTCTTCGTTTCGTTTCTTTTCTAGGAAAGGCAAGAACCCTAAGAGCTTTGATAACTAATGTCACAATAGTCAACGCGGTTCAAGTAAGCACTTAAGGGACCAAGCCTAGATCTAGGTTTATTGTGATGTCTATAACCTCCTAGGCTGTAAGCTTGCCTAATGTTGGTTGAGCGTTTTAGGACTATCCCCTAAGCAACCACTTGGTTGCTAAGAATCTATAGCCCTACGTGACTCCACCTGGGCTACAATTTGGCTACCAAGTGTTTACTCAAGGTTTTACATGATCACTTAGGAAACCAATTGGTCCTTGGGTATCTATGGTATCTATCTACTTTCTGTCCTAAGTGATTGCTTAAGGTCATAGATGGTCACTTACTCAGCTGCTTGGTCCCTAGGCATATAGCCTCTCGTAGTCCTAAGTGCTGCTTAGGGTTTTAGGTAATCACCTAGGGGGCTGAAACTACCATGCACAAGATGCAACCTCGGCTTAGCCATGCCACCGTCTGAAGTTTGACATATGTATAAAATAGCTCCATGCCTAAACATTTAGTCATGTGATTGTAGAGGTACTAAATATGCAAAATGGCGAACTTGTGGATGTGAATATATATATATTTTTTCTCTCCCTACCCTCCTTTCTTGGGGAACTATCTAAGCAACCAAGGAGGTTGGTTTCTCATGGGTCCTGGCTATTCAGAGTATTTTGACCACCTTGCTTGTAAGTCCACTCTTGATTGAAACAGGTTAACAGAGAGCCTTGCTAGTTTTTTTTTTTTTTTAATGACAGGATGTCTTTGCCCCCTTTTAAGTTGAGACTAATCCTTGCGGATGCATGCAATCACCTGCAAACCACGTGCATCGGATAAAGCACGGGGAGGGGAATCGAACTCGCATTAGTGGGGAGCAAACCCACGACGCTAGCCATACGCCCAAGTTAATAGAGGGCCTTGGCAGTTGCTGCTATGATTTGTTAAGAGTTCCTTTACTCCCAAGAATATTAGTTCTTGATGTGTCTTTGTTTTATGATTTTATTTTTATTTTTTCATCATTATAGACAATCTGATTGGAGAAACTCGTAAGAAACTAAAGCAGTGAACTGAAGACCCTTTGATAATAATAATTATTTTGGTAGATTAACATTGCTTTATTGAAAAAAAAAAGAGATCTACACCAATGGGATAGACCAGTAAAGACCCTTGGGTTATTATTATTATTTTTATTAATAATTCTGCATTAGAGATCTAACCCAGTGGGACAGGTCAATAAAGCCCCTCTGAGCTTGATCTTTAAAATTTGTAACCTTTTGAAAAGAATAAAACCCATTCCATCCTCGACCACGAAAGAGGACCACCAACCAACTAGGGAATGGAAACCCTCCATTTCGATCCCCAGTTGAAATCTAAATGGTTTTGGGCACTAGTTAATATCATCAACTACTAACAAAATGGGGGTGATGGTCTGAGACTAGTTTAGGAAGACAATTTTAATGGACGAAGCGGAGTTGTTGCATCAAACTTGGCAAAATTAGGAATCTATCCAGCACGGTCATAGAAGGGGAGGAACGACCATTAGACTAGCTAAACTTCACGGCCCCCATGGGCAGGTCCACTAGGTCATGCTTCCTAACCCATCCAGAAAAAGAGCGCATGCTGGAGGAGACGATGACGTAGGACAGCCTATTCTAAGCATGCATGCACATGAAATCTGTAGAAGTAGCGGAATAATGTAATCAAATCAGTTTAACGCTCAACTAACTTCATCATAATCCAAAACAACACGAGGGAGCATGCAATAGAAGGGGCCATCATAACAAACACGCTGTACAAGGTTCAATTTCATGCGTGCATTGGATCCCGTGAGGAATAGTAACCCTCGAACTTGCATGGTTATGTCCAATCAATCAACGAGGTTTTCTAGTCCAGGAAATCGTCCAGGAAATCGGGTGATTTCTGGGTTAGAGAATCACAAAAATCTAAGAAAAGGGTGTTTGATTTGAATTCTCAAGTTTTAGGATGATGAAGAAGGTGAAAGAAGGTTTAGAAGAAAGAGGAAGATGAGAAGAATACCTTGGAAGAAGAAGATTCAAAGAAAGAAGAAAAGATGAGAATTTGGGAGGAAGAGAGATCCACAAGAGAGGAGGATCCACCAAAGTGATTTCTTTTCTTTTCATAAACAATGCATAATAATGAGAAAAGTTTAGAGCAACACCCTTATAAAATTCGGAATTAAGCATAATTACCAAAATACCCCTACTACAAAAATTAAAAAAAATAAAGACATTCGCAAACGAAAAATGTGCGCACACTGACTCAAAACTCAAGTAAGTAAAAGAGCATAAAATAACTCAAATCTGAGATGCCCAATGGACTTCGATGATGGTGCGATGAAGGTGGGCCGCAACGAACGAATGGTTCGATCACACCATCCTCGCGATCCAATGGTCCAATCATCTCCTCCAAGCAACTTACACGTGTAAGGTCTTCACCACTGATCTAAGAACTTGGACTCGATTCGGGCCCATCGTCAAGCCATAGGGACAAGAGCATTGCTCACCTCCTGCGCTGGTACACTCCGAAGGGCCTGATGTCCTCATCAACTCCCCTCGGTTGAGAAGAGCTTGACTCCGGCGAGATAAAACTCTTGTGCCTTTCCAACAAGTCTGGATTAAGTCTCTATAATTCTGCTTCCGTAAGCCATGTACAATCGGATGGTGACCTGTTCTTCCATTTAACCAAACATCTTTGGAAGCCTCCTTCTCGTGTGGATACAATCTCCTCATCCACTATCCCTTCAAATTCTTCTCTTTGTTCAGGTTTGGATAGGTGGAATAGGTTGGGAAGAAAATTCTGAATATGGCCAGGTATGGGGAGAATGGTCTATAGAAGGGTTTGGACAAAGGACTAGATCTTCCACATTGATTGTTGGATTGATTCCCATGTTAGGTGGAAGGTCTATCCTGTACGCATTGGATCCAATTTTCCGCACGACTTTGAATGGTCCAGCACTGCGTGCCTGTAATTTTCCAGTGGCACCCCGAGGAAACCGCTCTGGCTTTATCCGTACCATTACATAATCTCCCTCATTGTATTATTGAATTTTACGATGCAAGTCATTTGAATGTTTAGGGCTCTCAATGGGTTGGATCTAGATTGGATCCAGTTGGATCCGGCTCCAAGTCCGTATATCTGTAGACGGATTCGGATTGGATTCGGATCCAACTCGGATCCAAAAGGCGATATCCATATCCGATCCATTTATAAATTATTAGATCCATTTCCAATCCAAATCCATATAAGCATCGGATTTGGGTCTGATCCAGGTCCGAATCCACCCCCATTCCAAATCTAAAAAAATATATGATATAAAATAAATAAATAATATATTTAATTTAGTAGAAAAATGATGCAAATCCCACTATTTACTATGGTATGGTCAACATGGCCTAAAATAATTTGTGAAACGGATGGCCAGCATGAATATAACATATACAGTAAGGTGACAATGAGTTGGATCTTCATCGGATTCAGATCGAACTCAGATATGTTCCTATGAATCCATATTCGGTCCATTTAAGTAATTGGACTTATTTTAAGATCCAAATCCGGTCCATTTAACTAATCGGACCTATTTTAAGATCTAAATCCGCATTATAAGGATTCGGAGCGAATCAGATCTCGGATATGACCCACTCCATTGAGAGCCCTAGTTTATAACTTTCATTGCTTACATTTATCCTCTTTCTAATGTATGAATGCAAATCATGAATGTGACGGGTAGATGTATCGACTGACTCCGAAGACCTATGCGAGACAGACATAAATAAAACTGAAGGACGCTCTAGTGAAGTGATGAACTCAAAATAAACAACTCTATTAGCTATAACTTGGGAAATTTCAACAAAAGAACACTTCTTGCGGGTGACACATAATTTTTCACTCTTTAGAATTCGATGAACCCGCTTTAACTGATAGAGGTATTGCTCCTCGTACGAGTTATAATTTATAAACAAGGATAATGTTCAAGTACCCCAATACTTGAGAACACACACTTTTGATACCGAGTCTTTAGCAGATCTTGGCATTGGCTATTATGTCCAAAATGTCATTAAGACATGGGATAGGGGCTCTAGCCATCACATCCGCCATGACGTGAATACGCCGCAAGGTGAACTAACACTTGACTAAAATTTTGTGGATGGTCAGAATGTGCCCACATGTGGGCCACTTGCCATCATACTTGAAACTGAAAAGGGCGGGCATGACACAGAATAAAACTCCAACTCTCCTGAGTGAACTCTTCTCTAAGAAGTTTATCAAATTGCCTCTGCATCTCCGCATGCTTCGCGGGGTTCACTCGGTAAAGGGGAAAGCTTGACAGAATCTACCCAGGGACAATATCGATTGCATGTTGATGTTCCGCTTGGGTGGAAGTTCATCTGATAAACAATCTGGTGGGATATCACAGGTCATGTGGGTGTCTACCATCATATTCTCACTAGCCTCTTTTTCAAATTCATTCATGTTCACTATGGCAAGAGACCTAGATTGGGACCCTACGTCATTCAAGACACATGCTAATTGGAAGTGGTGCGGTCTCAATTTCTTCGACCTTTTCATCACTAGCACCCACTCCTTCATGCGCAACAATGGTGAGTGATGCCTCAATTTCTTCTTCTTCATCACTATCGATTTCAGGCACCTACTCTTCCACTTCATAAACAACCTATTTTGACCCTTCCAACTTGCCTTTCACCAGGTATTGTATTGATCATCTTTGCCATGGCTAGGGCTAGTATGATTGGATGCCTCTTATTGCGTGGCGAGATTCTAAATGGCTCTAGTCTGGTCCTCAAGGTTATCCAGACATCGGGATAGGGTAGTCAAAGCCTCAAAAATCTGATCCTGATTTATGGTGGTAATGTGCAATCCAAAACCATGGCCAGAACGAATGTGCACACAACGAAGGACTTGTCCTAGGTTTACCCCAACATGACTCTATGGACTGGATGACTCACAATAAGAATGCTATGATTCTAAACCTATGATGATGCATCAACTTGAAAAATTCAGATTTGACGACAACTAGGATATGAATCTGAAAAAATCAGATTTGGATATAAAAGATTCAAACCTAGAAAATTCGGATTTAAATCCAGCGAGATGCACGAATCTGAAAATTAAAAGCTACCATTGTGAATGCAAGATGAATCTGAAAATTTCAGATTTAAGTCTCTAATAGACGCAACTCTGGAAAATCAGGATTATGCACTTAAAATCTGAAAATTCAGATTTAGATCACATGAAGATTGCAAATCTGAAAATTCAGACCGACTACATTAGACGCAAATCTGAGAATGTCCAGATTGATCTAGACTCATGCAAATCAGAAAATTGAAAACCATAGGCTTCAGATAACTCAATCTACAACAACCATGCAATGATCTTAAGCTCTAATACCAAATTTGACGCATGACAACCTATTCTAAGCATGTATGCACATAAAACACGTAGAAATAGTGGAATAATGTAATCAAATCAATTTAACACTAAACTAACATCATTATAATCCAAAAAAAAACATGAGGGAACATGCAATAGAAGGGACCATCATAAAAAACACGCTGTACAAGGTTCAATTTCATGCGTGCATTAGATCCTACGAGGAATAGAAACCTCGAACTTGCATTGTTATGTCCAATCAATCAACGAGATTCTCTAGTCAAGGAAATCGGGTGATTTCTGGGTTAGGGAATCACAAAAATATGAGAAAAAGGGTGTTTGATGAATTCTCAGGTTCTAGGATGATGGAGAAGGTGAAAGAAGGTTTAGAAGAAAGTGGAAGATGAGAAGAATACCTTGGAAGAAGAAGATTCGGAGAAAGAAGAAGAAAAGATGAGAATTTAGGAAGAAGAGAGATCCACAAGAGAGGAGGAGCCACCAAAGTGGTTTCTTTTCTTTTCATAAACAATGCATAATAATGAAAAATGTTTAGGGCAACACCCTTATAAAATTCGAAATTAAGCATAATTACCAAAATACACCTACTACAAAAATTTTAAAAAAGACATTCGCGCACGAAAAATGTGCGCAGACCAGTGTTTTAAATAGCGAATAGCGTGTAGCGTAGCCTTCAGCTCTCTGAAGCGTGAGGCGTAAGCTACATAGCGTGTAATATAAGCTACACAACACTTAGATTTTTAATCAAGGTTGCACTTGGTTGCACCAAATTAGATGATTAATAATAAAATTTAACAAAATTTCATGATATTTGGTGCAACAAATGCAACTTAAAGTAACAGCAAGGGTAATGATTAAGTATAAAAGTGAAGAAAGAGCAACAAAACTAATTTAAAACTATTTCTTATATTATTTTACTATAAGCATCGAAAAGAATAACAAATTTTCATTGAAATAGAATTATGTAACAAATCATTTTTAATGATTGATTTTAATGTTATCGTTAAAAATGACTTGTAATGTGAGCTATATAGCGTGTAGTGTAGTCTATGAAGCGTGTAGCGTATCCAAATTAATCATGTAGCATAGGCTACACGTAACTTAAGCTATTTTCATGAGCTACATAGCGTTTAGGCTAAGCTACGCTACGTAGCGTAAGCTACACGCTACATAGCGTAGCTATTTAAAACATTGGTGCAGACTGACTCAAAACTCAAATAAGTAAAAGAGCATAAAATAACTCAAATCTAAGATGCCCGATGGACTCCCATGATGGTGCGATGAAGGTGGGCCGCGATGAACCAACGGGCCGATCACACTATCCTTGTGATCCAACGGTCCAATCATCTCCTCCAAGCAACTTACACATCTCACGAACACATGTGTAAGGTCTTCACCACGATCTAGGAACTCGGACTCGGTCCGGGCCTATCGTCAAGCCATAGGGACATGGGCATAGCTCGCCTCCTGCGTTGGTACACTTTGAAGGGCCTGATGTCCTCATCACACGAACCCTCGAAGATTTTTCATAAGCAAAGCGAATGACGTGGAAGTCACCTCCCATGCACCAGGGAAGGTGCAATCTGTTCCACGTAGAAGACAATTCTTCCCAGAAAGCACTACGAAGGTTCCGCTGATTCAGACCATAAACGCCTAAGAGTTACCTGAAGTCGGAGGACACTTCTCGGAAGACTACACTCACGGAGAAGAGACCCGATCAGCTGTCCACCTCACACCACAAGGTGGAGTCCTACATGACCAGGTTGCTACCCACTAATCTATTAGTGTCGAGAGCCACCCACTCAGCACCCTGCCGACTCCACACAGGGCGAACTAGAACTCTGTCAACATATTGAAGTTTGGATTCCTAAAGAACAATCAAACCAACTTTGGATTGGGAACATATTTTTGTAACCTGGTATTGCTTATGGGGACAACCCAGACCCTGGACACTCCAAGAAAGAATCTTTATTAGAGAACCTACCTCACTCCCTTTACCCTTCCTCTCATAGCAAGGATGGCTTCCAGGAGACCGTCCGGAACCAACCCTAAATTATTCAACTCTCTCTTACCCCTTCTCGATTTGAGAGAATGATTGGGGGAGACCAGTGTTGTCAAGTGGGATCACATAAGCAATTATGCAATCGCATAAAGCCATGCATATGGCATATGTGATGGTATTGGTCGCATATGCCATATGTATGTTGTGCGATCGCATATTGCATAATGTTATTGCATATGCGATTATGTGATCAAATAATGGCATATGCGATCGCACAGATTCCAACGGTCAGAAATTCAACCCCATTATTATTATTATTATTTTGATTTTTGGAGCTTTTGCCTAAAAAAGGCCCCCCCCCCCCTTTCTCCATTTGCAACGTATCTTCACTAAAGCTCTCATACACACTCTCTTATTCTCATTACATTATTCTAAAGCCCCTCATTCTCTCTTAGAGTCTTAATCTCTTTCATAATCTTTCTTAGTCTTAGTCTTTACTATTTTCACTTGAAGGCAAGAATCAAGATCAAGAAGTAAGAAGAAGAATCACTACATACACTACCTACCTACTTTTTTCATTCTTCAAGAAGCAAGACAACAAGAAGAACACTACCTCTCTTTCTTTTTCATTCTCTTTTATTTTCTTATTCACTCTCTATCTTTCTCTCTTCTCTAATCTATTATCTAATTCTCTAATCTATTTCTTTCTCTATTCTCTTATTCTAATCTCTAATCTATTGAGATTGAAGAAGTACAAGAAGAAGATGCTCGTCCATTAGACATGGATGAGCAACTTGTGTGGACAAATGATGAAGAAACAGAAGAAGATGAATTGTACGTTGAAGAAGGGGATGACTCTGATGATGACGATGAAGATGGTGGTCATGTGCCACAATGGGAGAGAGAATAATGTATATAGAATAAAGTAGATTAGTAGTTTGTACTTGTAGATTTTGTTTATCAATAAAAGTTTTAAATTTTTATTAATAAGTTGTTGAGTTGTTGCTAATTTTTAGTTTTTTATATGATTACATCTTATGGTTAATGGTTTAACTTAGCTATTAGTTATCATAGGCTATAGCTTAGAAAGTATTTAGTAAATAGTACACAAATCAATTCGAAAATTGAAATAGATAAACAAAACTAAATTAGAGTAGTTCAAGCCTTTAGAGGAGGGGGAATCAGATTTTCACCATTTTTTCCTTATTATTATTATTATTTTTTAATTTGTGTGGGATCGCTCAGGATTGCTTATGCCATTTGACAACATTGGGGGAGATGATAGCAGATGAAGATCGAATACCCTTCTTAGCAACTATTTGAAACAAAGTGATGCAATCTTCATCCTGATTCCCAAACGCCGCCACCCCTCAGTAGCCATCCCACATGGCGGATAGCCTCCTTTACCCACCTTTTTTTTATGGAATTTACTAGGACTCAATATTCCCGCGAGATGATAGGGGGAGCATGTCCCAGAGGGGTTTTGGAACTCTTCCAAACAAAGAGAGGACTGAAGGGGGGACACATCTGGGGCGTCCACCAAGACACTCTGGTTAACATAACCCAGAAGCAACAAACCCAGCCTATCATCATTTAGAGACTTTACCAAATGAGAGATAACAAGGGAAAACGGGACCATGGCCAAAGGATTGACACCCTTCGAAAACTGACCACACTTTGACTTGACGAGTCCATCTCGAGGCCGTGGAGGGTTGATAAAGCAACAGATGGAGGAGTCTGAAAGAAATCAAAAGAGGGAAAAGGGGAAGAAGGGAGGACTCATGATGCAGGATGAATGCTTTATGATGTGATTTACTAGAAGATATCAGAAGTTCAGATTCACACAAACAAATCAAGTATAAAATCAAGTATTCTATCACAGAATCAGAAAATCCAAATTTAAACCATTCTGATTTGACCAAAAGTAACATCCTGCAAGCATGTTCACTAGAAACTGAAGAAAGGGTGGCCCCTTCGAGATATGGGGATCCCGTTCTAGCGTAGGTTAATCCCAATAATCAAGTAGATTCATGATTTCATGCTTAGGACACAATAGGGGCTAGGTATAGGGAAATTAGGGTTAGGGTTTTGGAAAGGCGCGAAATAGGGTTAGGGATTTAGGGTTGGATGAGAGAAACAAAGAGGAAATGGGGGATAGAGGGGCTGCACATGTCAGCTCGTACGGATGCACGTGTGTGCGTGTAGGTTGATGGAGAGAGGAAGATGGCTTGGGTTTTCGTGGTTTAGGTTTGAGGAAGAAAGGAAAAAAGAAGAAAGAATAGGGATTTTAGTTTTTGAATGAAGAAGAAGGAAGAGATGGAAAAATACCTTGGAAGGAGAAGAAAGAAGATAGGCGAGGATCACCCCCGAAGCTTCAGACCTCCTTTCCAATCCCTAGAGGACCCGAAATCACTACCTGCAAATCATATGCAAGCAAGGAAGAAGAAGAAGAGAACTTCTCTCTGTTTTCTTCTCTCTAAAAAATAGCCCTCCCCCTTTATTTGCTCAAAAATTGAAAATTACAAAAATACCATTCTCTTAAAAATTAAGTGCATACGAAAAAAAATAAAAGCTGTAAACTACCAAATCCTAATCCAATCCAATAATCAAGTAAAAAAAAAAAACATAAATGCCAAGTTGCCAACTACTAGGAGCCCATGTAGTCCAAAATCTAATTAGATCAATAGTCCGATGGCCCGTAAATGATGATATGATGATTAGATGGGCCAACGGGCGCGATCCAACATTCCAATACTCCTATCAAAGCAGCCCACATGCATCCTCCCAGTGTGGGGTCTTCTTGATGCACGAGCTATGCATGTGGGGTCTTCAAAGTGGCCCGCTTGGTCCCATGTAGATTTCATCCATCCAAAGTGAAGCTGGGGCTGCAGTTGGGACCCTCCTCCTCTGATAGACCTGATATAAAGGTCTGATGTGCTCATCACTCGGTTAGAGTGAGTAGGAACAAGCTCCATCGGGACGAAGGGACAAGTCACTCACTCGAGGAAAGAAGACTTATAGCAAATCACCGTAAAAAATCTCATTAAGAGATCGTTCACCAAAAGAAGCGAAGATGTATCGGTATTTGAAGCTGATTGCCTGACAATCTGCTGATCTGAATGGATTGCTACGTTAGAGCTAATAAAGGAAATTCACCCTCAACCCTTGCATTATTCGAAGGAGGAGGAAGGGCAACATCTGGCTAACACCCGTAGTCCCCTGCCCTGGGAGATAAACACCTGTTTCCTGTAATTAAGAGAGGCTTGCCCAAAACGTCATACGAAGCGTTGAAGGAATCAACATGTAGCGGGAGGTATTAAGACCATTCATTGCAATGACATCAAACACCACGAAGTGCCACCTGAAATAGAGGGAGTGAGGACACGTGGAATAGAGGTAGACCTCTGCCCTGGATGGTGGACACCTACCCGCTAAAAGACCCATCGCCTAAGATGAAGAGACGAGATTATCACCATGCGTACCACTAGCGGCCATGCCTCTGAGTCTCTGACTAACACATGCAATGAGACTGTCTCTTTGCTACATGCGTACAAAACGTAGCTCAAGGCTTACCTCGGGAGATTTGACTTGCAGGCAGTCATGAACGTGCCTTGATTCGCTGAATCACAGGGTGGGGCTAGATGTTCAACTGGGACTACATTCTCAAAAGGGTGCAGTCCATTTGGCATATACAAGATGATCTGGATCGACGATATATCAGGGCAAGATAAAGTAACAACCCCACAGGGATACGAAGGCAGGCGATAAGCACCCTGGCTCACATGTGAATAGACCACCACCCTACACGTAGCCCCCTCATCATTCAAGGACAAAGGGTAGCTAGCATGGCTGAGGACGTAAGTCAGAAATATCTTGAGGGACAAGTGTTTGATGCGGGAGGGGCATTTGTCCCACTACCGAGACGCGAGTGTTCTCGCACGCAGGCAACACAGCACGCGTCTGGACAGGGGACACACCTCGCATGTGGCACTCACATTGGAGTGTAGCTTGCGAGAAATTGGACTCCATTAATGTTGACTAAACCTTCCCCCAACTGAGAAGGCGGACCAGGAAGAACTTCTTGGATCACCTTAACGGAGAGAGAATCCTCGCCAACAAACACTTTAATGAAGTTTGACACCATCATTGTCTTCTTCAAATGGATGCAGAGCCTCGCCGAGTGGAGCTCCTCCCATCTCTCAATGGCTTGGTCAACAAGAATCACTTCCCCTATGCAGGACCCTAGTGCCAAGAAGAACTCATACTAGAGCTCTAATGGCAAATTAGGAAATTGAAACCAAACATCAGATGACTTGAATAAAGACCACTTAGCTCATTTACATATGTATTCTAAAGGACCCACATGATGGAGATGACCAAGGAACACCACCTTATCAATGTTTTCCAACGAACGAAGGGAGACACAAACCGAGGAAGAAGAATATCACCCAGACTCGAATTACAGAAATGCTCAAACCACACCTCTAGATCCAATAGAGAAAAACTTGGACGCATTGATACGAGCAAACTCCATTGAAGGGCTATTGATAAAACACCACGGGGAACAAAGATTTTAGGACCTACTAGCTGAGGAGGGGCAGGGTCCTTAACCGGGGAGGAGGAAGGGATCCCCACCAAGGCCTCCTTAAAGGAAGCAAGGCTCCCTGGAGGAGGCACACCTCCCTTTGTCACTAGACATGCAGAGTGGCTATGGTTGGGAGGGGTTTGAATCCTCGCAGATGACTTCGACACCAGATGCTATCCCCTTCCCCCCCCCTCCCAGGTTCGAAGCGAGCCCTCTGCACCCTTAACTCCTTCCCTAAGAATTTGTGACAATTGAGGCCCTTAATGGCTTTAATGAGGTCCACTTCCATCCTCACAAAGGCGAAGCCCCTAATGGAGGCCGAGTGATGCAAGATGCCCTAATTATGATGCATGCTCATGAACACATATAATCCAGTGGAAATAAAAGACAATAATAATCTAAAAATTCAACATCAACCATCATAAACTAAGAAAACCACAAAGAGACATGCAATGGAGCAGGCCATCATCACAACCACGAAGTAAGAAATTCAAATAATGCATAGGTTGGATCCGGCAAGGGATGGAACCTCTCGATCTTGCATGGTCTTAACCCAATCGATCAATGGGGATTACTAGTCCGAGGAATCAAAGAGTTTCTCGAATTAGGGATTTAAAAATCTGAAGAATTAGGGTTTGGGATCAATTCTCATATTTAGATCGTGGTGAATAAACAAAACATAGGTTGAGAAGAATAAGAATAGAAGATAAAATACCTGGAAGAAGTTGGAGGGGCACAAGAAGAAAAGTGAAGGAAGAGATCAAGGAAGAAGATGAAGCTCCAAGAGAGAGAGAGGAAGGAGGCAACTAAGGGGCTTGCTTTTCAATAATCAACAACTAATGAAAAAGGTTTAGGACAACACTGAGTAAAAGTGCTTATAATAAGCGCAAATCTAAGATGCCCAATGGCCTCCGATGATGGCACGATGAAAGTGGGCCACGACGAACCGATGGTCCGATCACGCCATCATCGCGATCTAACGGTCCAATCATCTCCTCCAAGCAACTTACACATGTCCTCCCAATGTGGGGTCTTCTCAAATGTCTCGAACCATATGTGTAAGGTCTTCGATGCTCCTCAAGTCGTCACGAATGATCCTCCAAGCTCATCATCGAGCCATAGAGATACAGGCGTCGCTTGCCTTCTTCGCTGATAAATGCTAAAGGGCCTGATGTCCGTGTCACCGAGCCCTTTACCCTAGGAATAACAACTTTCCTAACCTTCCCAAATCTCTACTGAAGACTCGAGAGAAGTGCAACACTATCCAATCTTCTGGAAATTGATCCACAAATAGAGTAGGGAGCTCTCTCAGTGGGTCGATCTCCTTGTTGAACTTTCTTACCTCTGTCTTACGTTTATCGGCTGGGATCCAAACACCCGAATCTTCATCATGAGCAGGATCAAAACCCACTTGCTGGAAATACTTGATGTCCTTACCTTTATACAGCTTGCATCTGACTGAGTCATCTAGCTGGCATTGACCTTGCCTCGAAACCCTTCTTGTGGCAGGGCGATAGGATTGGGATGCCTTTACAACCCTGGAGAGAGAGGGAGGACCTCTTTGCTTCGAGATGAAGCGAACTATAGATCTCCCCGGTCATCCCTGCGTTGTATTCCGGCCCGATCTGAGATATTCATTTTGGCTAGGATCTCACTCTACATCCTTCTCTCTCCTTTCAATCTCAGTTTCTCCCCTTGATAAACGCTTTTACCTGTGTGATCTCGAGAAGGCTTGAAAATGGAGACATTCCATCTCGAACTGTCCCCCTGATAAATGCTTCTACCTGTGCAATCTTGAGAAGGCTTTTCTCGTTATATATAGTAGAGATTCATACTATTTTGAAGACAATAATTAGCAGAATTCTTAAGAGCTAAAAATAGTCTAAAACATATTCAGATGCATGTTATCTTCTCTTTGTTATGTCATACTATGGTCATCTTTCTTTATAGTGTAACATATAAATTATGTATGACTGCTCAAATACACATCATCAGTAAATTTATCGTCCTCCTTTTGCATGTGGCTAACATCTCGCATGTGGACAACATTGGAGCCGTTCAAAATGCATGACATGTCGGCTGTATGCATGAGGTGGACAGTAACTTTACTATCAATTGAGGATGTATTCAGCACTCGATAACATGTTAGTGTTGTAGATATTATATTGCAAAGAATACACTAAGGCCGTGTTTGGTTGACACGAAAAATGAGTTGATCTCATTTAATGATTTCATGTTAACAGCACTCATGTATTAGAGATCAAGATCTCTATTACATAATTACTGTTAACTAAAATGAGATGAACTAATTTTTAGGTTTCTACAAACAGGGCCTAAGTAGTTAGGAAAACAGCAGAATGTGACTAAATGCGTATCCATGACATATCCCATACCTGTTTCTGTATTGTATGTGATACTAATGCTCTAGGGCTATACTCCTATAGGCCCTATACCAGTATCTGGGTGTCATAGATTAGGACTCTAAAATGAAGGTCCAATACTCTGTACAGCTGAATGGGACTGAGACATGCTGGTTTTGACTGCATTTTTTCATAGCTTTCTGTTTTGAATCCGCTATTCTGCGAACCACACAGTTTGCTAGCAAAATCTTCAGGCATGCAGTTGAACCATTTCTGATTTTCCTTTGATGAAGCTTCATGAGGCCATTGCACGTGATGAGTCCCAAGAATACAAGGAAGGCATCATAATTCAAGAATTCCAGCGTGGATTTGTTCTTGGAGATCGACTTCTTAGACCTGCCACCGTTAAAGTCTCTGCTGGCCCAGGTCCGAAAAAGGCCCCGCCCACCACTGAAAAATCCAACGAACAGCCTACTGCAGCAGCTGGGTCAGATACAAGTTCAGCGACCAACCGGTAACAGCTGTCTTTGCAGCAGTGTTGCATTTTTTCTTTTAATTTTATTTTTATACAAATGATTTTTCTGTTCAGCCCTTAAGATTTTAATGGGCTGTTAAATTTTCAATTGGCGCTTTCTGCCCACACAACAATTTCCCGGGTTCCTTATTCCTGTTCGGATTCTTTATTCCTGTTCCTACTGTCAAGCGGCATCGAACCCTTTAGGCAAAGAATATGACTTTGAGATCTGCATCTTGTAGAGTTAAATTAAAATTTCCATGTATCATGCACTGATAATTAATAGTTCTTTGGAATAAAGAAACTCATAAGAAATGAAAGCCGTAAGGGCCCACTGAGAGTTATATCGAATATGATTTTCCAATTCTTTTTATTGATTCTAGTTGATTGTAAGCTCAGCATCATTAATGCGGGCCCTAGGAGGCAGATTGAAGGCTCAAGTGGACCACACCATGACAATGGGGATTGAAAGCTTACCGTTGAAAGTTTATTGGGGCACAAAATTTTTGAATCAAGTTGATATTTATGTTTTTCCTTTATACAGGTCCATGTTGTGACGTTATGAGCAGGTTAGATGGCAAATAAACATCACAGTGGGCCCTAAGAAGTTTTCAATGGTAGGAATTTAATCTCCACTGCTTCCTGTGATGTTGTCCCCTTGAGCCTTCAATCTTGCTCCTTTTTGGGCTCATGCCTTAGGATGATCTGTCAAAATGGATGGACGGCATGGATAAAACATTTAGATCACGGTAGGCCCTACAAATCCCTTGACAGGACGGTCAACTGTGGAGGTAGCGCGGCAGTGCCCAATTCACGTAGGCAATCCGCGTCCGCACCTAATCCGCTTCTAGTAAGCCATGACGCCGCCGATTTCTTGCCAAGGCCACATAGGCAGCTAGGCGCAGTCCACCGTGATGTTTATGAGAAATTCCACTCCATCCATCCTCTTTTTTAGCTCATTTTAGGACATGAGAACAAAAATCCAAAATTCAAGTGAGACACACGAGAGTAAAAATTGGAGAAAAATGCGTACTGTTGAAACCTTCTTGGGCTCTACATTGATTTTTATATTCCATCCAAACCAAGGTCATTGGCACTAGGATGAAATGAAAACACAAAAGACTACATCCTTTGGCCATACGAATGTTTCAACCTTGGTTATTCAATTCCCACTGTTTCTTCTAGTGCGGCCCACTTAAGTTTTGGATCTGCTTCATTTTTCGTCGCATATCATAAAATGAGCTCACAAAACGTATAGATGGAGTGGATTTTTGATAAATATTAAAGTGGGCCTCGGCGCAGGAACTTATGGAGAGACTTTTGGCAAGAAATCCACCCAAGTCTCGCCCACAATCACCGTGAGGGACAACCTTCCTACACGTGGCACAGTTTGATTAGCACCACCATAATGTATGTGTTAGATCCATACTGTCTATACATTTTTTTAGATCATTTTAGGTCATGACCCAAAAAATGAAACAGATCCAAAGCTCTAGTGGACCACACCACAGAAAATAGTGGGGATTGAATGCCTTACATTGAAAACTTCTTGGGCCACATAAGTTTTGGATCAATCAAATATTTTTGTTTTCCTTTCATCCATGTCTACATGACCTTATGAAGAGTTTTGATGACAAATAAATATCATGGTAGCCCTTAAGAAGGTTTCAACAGTGGGTGTCATCATCCCCACAACCTTTTGTGGTGTGGTCCACTTGAGCTTTGGGGATGCCTCATTTTTTGGCTCATGCCCTAAAATAATTTGCCAAAATGGATGGATGGTGTGGATATAATGCATGCATCATAATGGGAGCTTTGCATTGTAACCACCCAATGTAGTTAGCCCCGTAAAAGCCCAAGGGTAAAGTTGCCATTTATAAAAAAAATTAATTCAAAATCACTTATCACATTTTGTGTTAAGTATAAAGCCAGAAAAGGAAAGCTTAAAAAAAGTTGTATTTTTTCAATAAAAATTGAAATTGAGTACATAATTTTTTAGATTTACCAAACGATCTGAAATAAAAAAATCACTGAAAATAGCACATTTAGTGATAAGGTCTGAAAATAAGTTTTACCAAACAAGCCCTTATGTGGTGACAAAAAGATTGATATTGTACCCATAAAAAAGAAAAAATTAAAATTGTTGGAAATACCTTTAAGTTAATGAAATACACAAAACAAAACATAGATGCATTGCATGCTGCACTGGTGGTAGGTTCTTGCCGTGATGAGGTTTGCTTGCTTGACTCTTGTTACAATGATTTTAGTTTTATAATAAGAAATAGTTGTAATTTTGTAACAAGAAAATAGTTGACTGGATGAGTTAGTCAAGTCATGCAGTCATACCTAGTTTTCCAGCCGACTCGACGAGTCTCGTGCAGTCCGGATTGGGTCTTGCTTGTCACTGGTTTCTAACGAACTTGGCTCAAAATCTTGTTGAATTGAGTAGACTCACTGAGTTTTGAGATGAGTCACCTAGTTTTGGACTATTTTCTTGACCTTTGATTGATAAGAAAAGTCCAAATAAATTGATTCTTGAGTCTTCGGCAATGATAGGAAGGCCTGAAGTGATGGACGTTCTAAGTTGACAATCTGACCTTCCAAGTGCAGTTGATCCAGACGATTTATTTTCTTGGCCATGATATAATAGTTTAGATTATTATGATCATAGTAGTTCTTGAGAGTCATGGTCAATCAGATATGGGGCTAACATGATGAGTGGCCTAGATCAACGATCAAACTTTCCAATATAATCAACTTGTACCATCTATTTCCTAGCAATGGATCAACACTAAATGCAATTTACAATCAACCTTCAATTGTAGAACTATGCATCCAACGGCTACATGAAAGTTATATAACTGCAAATTGGAGCTACGGCCGCATTTGGCCATATCTGCCTTCTCGGACATAAATGGCAATCCAATTATACTGCATCCAAACACAACCAGATGGTTGAATGCCAGGTTTTTGTTTTTTCATGTTATCATTCATTAGGGGGTATGACATGTGCTATGCAAGTGAAGAGAGGAGGGAAAAATGGAGAGAGTGACGGAAAAGGGTGTGGCTAAATGGACAGAGGGTTTCGACGGTGGTGGACGAGTGCCCACTTTTCTGTTGCTGTGGCTCTTTGAGCTTTATCTTATATTTGTTTATGTCCTAACATGAGCTGACATAATATATGTTTGGTGGGCCTACCAGACCCTTTGTTGCAGTCCCCCTCATAGCATGTTTACGTGCTGGCCACGCCACAGGAAACAATTGACAACCACCCAAATATCTCCAAATTCATGTGGTGGCCCACATGATGGTTGGATTGGCCTGGGTTCTGTTTCATCTAACTTTCAGCCAGGTGATCCTTCTAGACAAGCTGGTAGCCATACACGCAGATGGTGGGCCCATGAGCCATACTTGTAGAACAAGCTTCTTCTACAGTGATGTGTATAGGAACCAGCTGATGTGTACAGGAAACGGCCTTATCATTAATACGGAAAAAATGCTTGGACACCTAACTAGAGTTACCTCTATCAACATGTTCCAGAAAGATGGTTGAATGTCAATTCATTGGTTGTAGCTTTGTAGGGGTATTTTCCTTAGATCTGCCCATTTAATAACATGATCGGTTTGATTTTTGGGCCCCTACTCCTAACTAGAGTTATCTCTATTAACATGTTCCAAAAAGATGGTTGAATGTCAATTCATTGTTTGTGGCTTTGTATGAGCATTTTCCGTAGATCTTCCCAACTAATAACATGATCTGCTTGATTTTTTGGGCCCCAGCATGTATATGGTGACCATTTGATCCGTAGGCAACACTGCGCACATTACTGCATGCATCAAGGGTTTGCTATCGATCATAAGCATATTTTGTTTTTGAACTATGCCCCTCATTAGATGATGATAAAGCCATAATGCTGTATCATGGAAATTAAGGTCTTGTTCAGAACTTACAATGGAATATATACCATGATAAAAAATATTTACCGATAGTGGCAGTGGAAAACTATTAAGCTTGAAGGATTTTTTTTAACGGTTTCTATGCAATGCCTCTAGAAGATATTGAGTTGATTTGACTTGATTGGATTTTATTTCTATTCGGTATAAAACAAAGCTCATTACTAAGGAGTTTTTATGGTGGTCGTGTACCCAATTAAAATTTTTTTTTTCCAGGTTTTCAACAGATTTTTTCTTGGGTTTTTCTAGCACCTAGATTCTCTAGATTTTTCTACTATATTTCCATTAATTTGTATGTTCAATAATGGTATGAAAGAGAACTATCAAGGTATCTTCTTTGAGTCACTTCATGTTCTCTTTAGGTGACTGGATACATGAATCAAGTCGAGTTTTAGGGTTTGAACCGTACTTGTGCCTCTGATTTCATGATATTTGGTGCACTAGGAGATTTTTCTTTAGGCCTGTTTGGTAGACGCCAAAAAATGAGTTCATCTCATTTTAGTTAATTATAATAATGTATTATGGCTCATAAGTTTTGGTCATCAAGATTATTTTTAATTCTTACCAAAATGAAATATGATCTCTCATACGTAATTGCTCCTTTTGGTCTAGACCCAACATTTCTACTGGACTAGGACTAGACCCAGGCTCGCTGGTTCGCTCGTGGGCTGGGCCTGGAGCCATCCCTGCATTTTGGTTAAAATTCATTTTTAGACTTTCAATCGGTACAAGTGGGGTCCATGTTTCACTGATACGACCATTGGTTTGTTGCTCCCCACTTTTGATGGGCCATACCTGAAATCTCCTCAATGCCATGACTGCCACCCAAGGTTATGTGGATCGTGGGTTACTTTGATCACAAGTTGTTTTGCCTGATCTTGATTTCTACTTTTTCAACATATTAGTATGTTTGGCAAACAACACATTTAATCTTGAAAAGAATTTATAAATTACAACATTCATAAATTACTTTTGCAACATTGTTTATAATGTGGATCTTCTATCATCTGCACCCACCTTTGACGTAGGACCATCTATCATGTGTGGTCCACTTTTAATATCCACCAACACCATGTGAGACCAACCTTGTGATGTGGATTGTTAATTTTGTTGGGCCCATCTTGGCCCTATCTTGAATGGTCCATCATGTGGGGCCTACCTTTGATGTGGACCATCCATCTTGCGAGGCCCACTTTCGATGTGGGCTATCCATCATGATGGGCCCACCTTGAATGTTGGCCATCCTTCATATTGGACATTGGATGTAGATCATCTTCCTTGTGGAGCCCACCGTTAACGTGGACTGTCCATCATGCAGTGCTCAACTTTGAAGTGGGCAGTCCATCATGAGGGGTCCTCTTTGGATGTGGTCCATCGGTCGCGAATTAGGTGTTACCCCGGGAACAGCTTAGTGGGTGTTACCCTAACCATGTGGGGCCCATATTGATGTACTTTTTATATATCTACTCCGTCTATCTGTTTTTTCATATCATTTTAGGATGTGATCCAAAACCCTAAGAATATCCAACTCTCAGGTGGACCATAACACTAGAAAAAGTGATGAATAATCATTTAAAACGTTTTGTGGCCCACAAAAGTTTTGGATAAATATGATATTCATATTTTCCCTTTATCAAGAATCTTATTGACATTATCAAGAGCTTGGATTGAAAATAAAAATTACCAAAACCTTACGATGGGATCTTTAGAATTTTTAATGGTGGGACACTCAATTACACTGTTTCTAGTGGTATGGTCCACTTGAGATTTGGATCTGCATAATTTTTGAACCTTATTCTAAAATGGGCTGTAGAAACGGATGGACGGAGTGGATATACAAAATATCATCCATGTAGGCCATACAGTAGGGGTAACACCCACTAAGCCGTTCCCGAGGTAACACCTAATTCGCGCCCTGGTCCATCATCCTGGGGGCTGACCTTTGATATGGACTGTCCATTATGTGGCGCCTATCTCGGTGTGGGTCATCCGTCATGTGGGGCCCACCATCTATATCCACCGCCCATCATATGGAGCCCACCTTTGATGTGTACAGTCCATCGCGTGGACCCTACCTTCAATATGGGCTGATCAGGCCTATTCTTGGGCATGGTTTATCTATGGTGGATTGCAAAATAATAATATGGTACACCCTCCCATGCCTAAGTGTTTGCCAGTAGAGATATGGACATATGCCGACCCATTTTTAATGCCTTTTAAATGCTTGAAAAATTGGGTTGTAGGGAAAGTTAACCTACAGCTGGTTATGAGTGATCAGAAAGGATGTGGTAAGAAGAACACCATCTCTCTCATCAGGTAGATAACTTGAATAAACAAGAAAATTAATAAAATAATTTATAAAAAATTAAAATAATTGTATTGAATGCTTAAAATGGAATTACAATGCATATAAATTGGAAATTAAACTCTACGTAGAATATTAGAGCCCAACTCAAATTAAAACTTACTATTTATAGAAGTCTCTCAATCCTACTAGAACGGATGGTTTTCAGCTAAAATTAGAAAGTTTTAAAAAGGGCCTAACCATGTTGTTCTATTAATTATTCTAAGTCCCTTTTATATTAGGCACAACTCTTAAAACCTTACTGGTCAAAAGTTATGATTAAAATAAAACTTACATGTAGATTTGGATGAATCTCGCAATTCTGACATGGGCAACCTATCGTAGCAGGGTTGGTTGACTTTACTAGCTTGAGCTACCAAAAATCATATATTATATGTTCAAAAACTCATTTCGGATTGCGAGATATGACCGTTTTATGATCTTGGCAGTTCTAATCACTTCCAACCCTAACTGGTCTTCTTTTGGTCCATCTAGACAATGAAAATGGTCCGCGACCCGCTCTACATCATGTAGGCACTTCTGTGAGCCGTAAGCCAATCAATGCAGCATTTCATTGTGGACCCACTATGCACTACGAGGGGAAGCAATCTTTGGGCCAATTCCTTGTCCCAGATACCAGCTGTGTGGCTAAGAATGTTAGGCCCATCACCATCTTTCTCCACCACCCTTGCATAAATGACCTTAATCGCTTAAGCGGACATGAGACGTTTCTTGGCCTTGTGTCCAACTCGAATGTGGGGCCGCATTGATGGTGAATGATCTGATACCTGACACATTGATTTTAATTTTTTAAACTTTAGTCACCACCAATAGGAAAACGCACACCCAACACCAAACTCCCCTCTTGTGAGCCCGGCACCACTACTAGATTCCCTACCTTACACCCATCCCTTCTTTTAGACAACCGCCCATGTGTAGAAACATAAGGGGTGCTTTGTATACAGGGATTCGAAAAGGTTGGAAAGTGGGCCTTCTATGGAAAGGGTATCTCTTTTCACATTGACGGCCGTCACGCATCTGACCAAAGGGGTAGGAAGAGAATTGTTTGTTGAAAACCTTTTAAAATTTTAAAGGCTTAACGGAATGCAACTTAAAAACTCAGTAATTTCATTTTTAGTTTCATTCAGAGTCTATCTGATACGGTTGTATTTACTTGTAATTTAAGTGAATTAACCATTAATTACTTGCCTGACGAACTTCAAAAGCTGTCGTAAGTAAGATGTTGACATCAACACCTTTTAGTAGGTCTAGGCTCGAAAAGGAAGGTAAAGCTACCTAGGCCTCAAATGATGTATGTGTTTTTATGCTATCCAGTCATTTTTTTTCATACCATTTTACAACCTGAGCAAAAAATGAGGCAGATTCATAGCTGAAGTGGACCGCACCATTGGGAATACTGACGCCACCTTTGAAATCACTATTTTCTGTAGTGTGGTCCACTTGCGCTTTGGATCCCACCCTTTTTAGGTTCATACCCTAAAATAATCTAAAAAAAATAAATGGGCAGGGCGGATATAACGCATACGTCATAGTGGGGATCACATAGTTCTAGTAACGAAACAAAGGTGAGTTTTGAATAATTTTTCAATGTGCAGTTCTCACTCTCTCCAAACAGCCTGCATAAATAACTATTATGCTTTTACCACTGGTTGACTGGTATTTACACCCAAACAAACGGGCAGGCCTTTTTGGATTGTGAATTACATCAACTATTCTAGGTAAAAGTGCCCTCATTATGATTTTACATAATTTATTTAAATATGTAATTTTGCATCTAATTTGGTAGTCAAATGTAGCCTGCATAAATATTATTATGCTTTATGCTTTTACCATTGGTTTACTGGTATTTACTCCCAAACAAACAGGCAGGCCCCTTTGAATTGTGAATTACATCAACAATTCTATGTAAAACCGCCATCATTATGATTTTACATAATTTGTTTAAATATGTAATTTTACATCTACATTGGTATTAAAATGCAGAAGCAAGTAAATAAATTTCTAATCATTTCAATTTTACATTGTATTGTAGTGGAAATCTCTTATTTAATTATGAGAATTAGTGTATTTACTCTTTTTTAATTTCGATCTTATCACACCGATCCAAGTACAAAATTGTCATTTAAATTGCTTAATTGTTAGGAGATTATTATTGTAATTTGTAATCATTGTACTTTTATAATATATTATTAATGTAAATTGCAATCCAAACAGGCCTCATTAACATTGTAATTACTTGGATAGTGCAAATCACCTATTCTTTTGTTGGTAAGCTCAGCTTCAACCCGGGTGGTCAATCGATATTGAAAGGCTTGAACACAAAACCTTTTATTTATTTCTCGGAAGATAAGCTTTATGGCCTTTTACCTTTCAAAAAAAAAAAAAAAAAAAAAAAAAAAAAGCTTCATGGCCATTTTGGAAGAAAGGGTTTGTAGTGAAAAACTGTTTCCCTTCAGGTCCATACACCGACTTAAGAAATCCATTCACATAAGCAACCATATCCATAGAGCCAAACAACCCTTCATGAATATCTCCCTACCATTTCAACAGCCACTTCTGGCTGGATGCCAGCGCTGCCTGCTTAGCCTCAGGGCAGACAGAAAGAGCTCCTTAGCATCTAATGGCTCGTAGAGGACACTGCCTTCGGGGCACTTGGGCCTGTTTCATGCGTGTAACTAAGTCCAAACCACCCACATAGTGAGGCTCACGAAGATGGGGTATAACCCAAAAAATCAGATTAATTAGACAATCATGACCTTTCTTTAATGGACATTTCTTTGTTGAATTCTAAATATTTTTTGTTTTAGTGGTACCCCAATCAATAAAATCAGTTATAATCATCCACTTGGTGTGATTTTCAGGTTATGGCCCACTGTATTCAGAGCCCACGATTTGGTCGGTTTAATTTGTGATACATGTATGCCATTAGTCGCTAATGAGCATCCACATGGATCATCACAGTTTGTCAATGACTAAGATGGCGTTTGGACACACATTTTTTTACTAAATAGTATTTGAGTTTCAAATAGAATCTAACAACTTTGCAATTGAAAGTGAATTGCAAATTGCACTTTTCCTGTTTGGGTAGGGTAGTGCATAACCAAATTGCAATTTGGTGTTTGTGTGTTTGGTAGGTATAATAAAAATAAATGCAGTATGGTTTGCCATCTTTTTAGAGTTGAAGTAGCATTAGATGCATATGATAATGAGATCACAGGTTTCACCTCAACCAGGTTTGAGCTTGTAGCTCAATGGTAGAGAGGGGTGTGTTTTGACGTTTACGTCTTGGGTTAGAGCCCAGATTACCCATCAAACAATAAAAAATAGGGTTTCATCTCAACCATCTGATCAATGGCCAATAAAATGGATTTAAGAATCATTTTAATAGTTTTTCTAACCATCCAATCTATGACTAGGAAAGTGGATCGTCCAAATTAATTATGTTAAGAAAGGTTTGATCGAATCTCCTTGAGAAGCTGATGCTAACAATCCGATCAATGGACAGGAAAATGAATGGTACAAAATCATAATACTAGAACATGTCTAACCATTGATCTGGACCATGTGGGCCCCAACGTTATTGAAAATAGCTCCCAAGAACCACTTCAACAAGGTGATGTTCACAATTTGAACAATGGTAAAAAATGGACGGTCCAGATTGATTAAAATAAAGATCTAATCATTAATCCGGACTGTCTGTAATGGAGTCCTACCTCTAATTGTCTGCAAGTCTAAAGAACCACTTTGATTTGATGATGCTAACCATTTGATCAATGACTAAACAAATGGATGATTTATGAACTTGAAAGGTCTATCTGTTGATAGGCCACACCTTTTGATTGAGTATAACTTTAAAGATTGATTTTGACCCTCCAATCAATAGCCAGGAAAATGAATGGTCTATATGGATTGCACTAATAAAGTATGATAATTGATCTGAACCGTCTATCATGTATGCATCTCATTTGGTTGACCATAATCTTGAAAACCGCTTTGATCGGGTGATCATAACCATTTGATTGGCTAAGACAATGGACGAACGAGTTAGATTATGAGAAAAGAAGATGTATCATGATCGGTACTGTCTATATTGTACACCCCACTTCGACTGAGCATAGCTCCCAAGAGCCACTTTGATTGGGTGATTCTAACAATCGGATCAACGGTTAGGATAATGGCTGATCTAGATTATTTACATTGAAAAGGTTTGATCATTTATCTGAACAGTCTATCATTCAGGCACTACCATTTGTTGACTATAACTATCTCGAATCACTTTGATCACGTAATTTTAACCATCCGATGAGTGGCCAGGAAAACGTACGTCTGGAATGGTTGTAGTGGAAAAATGTCTTCTCATTCGTCTGAACTGCCAACCATGTAGGGCCCCATTCACTCCTTTGATTAACCATAATTATTATGAAACACTTTGGCCGGATGATTATAAGCATTCGGTCAATGACAAAGAAAATTGATGGTTGATCATTCAAAAGGTTTTAATCATAAGATCTTGACTGTTTATGATGCAGGAGATGTCACAGATGCGTTCTTTACACTATTGGACCAAAAAAAGCTTACAAGAATGAGGAAATAGTCCATTTGATCTAAGCCAATCCTATGCAAGGTATCACGTAATTGGGTTCAAAACCATCCCCTTTCAATTATCATTTGAAGTGTAAACTGCAAATCAGCTATAACTTTTAATCTAGGTGTCATTACGGGACACATGACTTATTAATCTTTATTGTATCGGGCAATCCGAGGTCAATAGACCCACATAGTGGGTTGCATCCATATGTTTCACGAGAATATGCATGCTTTCAGTTTAAAATTGGAATTTTAGAAAAAAAATTACTATTTTTAATAATATCATTTTTTGTTGTATTTCTTTAATTTTAGAGTTTTAAATTTTCATGTTTTTTAGAGATTGATTATAATAATGTCAAAAATCCTACAATAAGACTAATTTAGGACTTCCTATTTTTAGAAAAAAATTTCATATTTCGAGTAAATTCTAATCTAGTTGAATCAGAACTTCTATGAGGATTAGAATTTTGCTATTTTTAATAGAATTTTACTATTTTTGATAATTAAGAGTTAGACTTTTATTGTTTTATTTATTAATGGTGTAATCGAGTAATTATAGACATTAAATATTATTCAATAAAAATATTCAATTTTACTCTCTTTTTTCATGAGGATTCAAAAGCTTTTGTGAATTCAAGATTTTGACTGCTTAAAGAAGATGGTAATATTTTTCATTATTATTTCACACATTTCTTTACGTCAATTTATCATTTATTGCCCCTCCTTTTACTACTGACATGAGCAATCATTTCATTGGAAAATTGGCACCATTTGAGCAATAGCCAAGAACATGGCTGGCTAACATTGAGGCAGCCCATCAATTACGTGGGTCCACATTAGTTTTCCCATTTGTTAAGTTAACATTTGTGCTGGTCATAGTGCAGACCATGCTTGGTCGCCTACAACTCAAAAGAATAACTTCCATTTGAAGATCCTAACCAGTCAAGTTCAAGAGATTCTCACCCACTATTCAAATTACAGTTCTAGCTCTACTTTGGGTAAAATCTAAAAATAGTGTTGAGGGCCTTAATGGTATTTTAAGTAAGTAGCATTATATCATCCTAACAATGCAATTTTCAAATGCTAGTTAGGGATAATTTGAATTGGAATTATATAGGTAATGTGTTGTAAAAGTGTAATGATTATAAAATACTATGCTTGTCGCTTGAAAATTAGGTACTTCGACAGATAATTTCAAAGTTTAGACATGGTAAAATTATAATAATGATACTTTAATAATTATTGACATATTAGAGAGAATGTAATGATTTCTATGTTTGGATAAAAGATTTCCACTGCAATATATTGTAAAATTGTTGTCTTATATTACATCTGCATTTGACTGCCTAATTATGTGTCAAATTGTTTTTAAACCATTTTTGTTAAATCATAATGATAATACTTTTGCATGATGCAATTCACAATCCAAACACGTTGCCATTTAGGAAGTGTTTGGATCGTAAGTTACTTAAGCTACTTATGCCTCAAGTAACTTATCTTGATTTGTACTTATTAAGCTAAAGTGATTAAGTAACTTTTAGTAAAAAAGTTATTTAGGATGGATCTTAAACCAAACGTACTTATCTCAAATAAATTACTTATGGTATCAGAACGGACCCTTAACTAAATTTCATCCAAAACGCAATTCTAAGGTTGTCAGAACGCACCCATCCTTCTCCACAAAATTGGGATCTTGGGCTCCAACCTATGCCAAAATGATTTGATGGTCTCGAGAGGATTCTAAGGATTATGCTCATGATGATGCTTCCCTCACAGTGGGCCTACTCAATCGTCTGTTGCCTAACCAAATCCAACGGTCCTAACCATTTGATCAATGAAATATTTTCACCCACTGAATTTGGACCATTGGCCATTTTATTTTAACTGATCATCTCCGGGGAACATTTGATCAATGACACTTGGGATCAACGACTGGTCTTTGGTGTTGCGATTTGATTGGTGGGTGGTCCGGATTGATTAATTGGTCCTAGTGCGGTCCACTAAGTCACCTCCCTTTAATTGTTTTGATGGGAACGGAATGTCACTTCAAAAATATATATGGTGAATCTATTTCTCTAGCCATGTAGCGTGAGTCATGTATATGACATCCATTAGACAACAATAAAGGCACATCATCAGGGTAATTAAATAAACCATGTTGGGTAATGAATTCATGGAAGTTAATGTGGGTATAGCGTGGTGTGGATTCTATGTGGGGTCCACCTGTGATGTATGTGTTTTATCCAAGCTGTGGATCTGTTTTTCCATCTTATTTTAGGGCACATGCTCAAAACTGAAGCGTATCTAAAGATCAAGTGGACCACACCACAGAAAACAGTGGAGATGATGATGTCCACCGTTGAAACTTTACTAGGGCCCACAGTGTTGTTTATTTGTCATCCAGCCTGTTCGTAATTAAGGTCACACAGACCTGGATGAAGGGAAAACACAAATATCAGCTTCATCCAAAACTTATGTGGCCCTCAAGAAATTTTCAACGGTAAGAGTTCAATTCCTATTGTTTTCTGAGGTGTGGTCTACTTGATGTTTGGATATGCTTCAATTTTGGGCTCATGCCATGAAATGAGCTGGAAAAATGGATGGACGGTGTGGATAAAGTACATACATTACGGTGGGCTCCACAGAGCATCCACTCCACGTTATAGATCCGTGAGCGTGGTGAGCGTGGTGAGCTCTTCACCACACAATCCCGCCCGTGCGTGGAACTAAGATCTGAGCAGTTGCTGACTTTTGTATTCGACTGTACATTTGTATGCCGTCAATTAAAGGGTTGGGATTGTCCAAAAATTGTGACTTTTGGGTTTTGGCCCATTCATTATTTCACCTACCAAATAAACGGTTTTGATCACGTCCATGTGTTGTACATGTGCGACAACCGCATGAAGGCACGGTGCTTCCCATGCTTCCAGTGGCACTGGATCCGGACCCAGGAGACCTGAAGCTTTCAAGCTTCATCTAAAGAGTGAATAACAGATGTCCGCCCACACCCCCCCCCCCCCCCCCCCCCCCCCTTCTGATCCAGATTGTTCATCAGGTGGGCCAACAGTGGGCGTGCAACTGAACGTAGATATTCTCTTTTTAACTATCCCAGTCATCAGATCAAGAGTACTTCTTTCCAATTGACTACGTTCACTCTTTAACCATCCATTTGCATACCAATTATAACGGATGGCTAGGATTAGTTAGTGGTAAAATTTTGAGCAGCAATGTTTATCATTGTGGAACCCACCGGTTTCACGGTCTGGATCACTGGAAGGTCCCCAGGCCTAAGATTATCCAGACATGGATTTGGGTACAACTTGTCAAAAAATGGTCAAGATTCAAAACTCATTCAAGCTATAGCTTTCTTTAATAACGACCACTAATGAGGAATTACACAATGCTTGGCCCAAAAATGATTCATTTGTCTGCAAGTGGGGCCCATTTTTCAGCGACCAAGCAGTTAATATTAGAGGCCCCACCATGTACGGCCCCCACGGAGTGGGAGGACTATAACCCTTAAATAGGTGGCCGGAAAACATTTGGTTAAGTGAGAAAAAACAGCAATGGTTTCCTACCCAGCCAATAAAAAGTTCAAATATGACACAAATGGGGTCTTCCAATCTTCCTGATTTTTGGAGCAAGGACCATCCACTATTAGGCCCGCTATACCAACGGTTTGGATCGTTGAACTGTGGGCCCCATTGTAGAAGCTAAATACGAAGATCATATTCATGCCTCCAGTAATCAAATCGAAAGGAAGGTGGGCAGGGCCCATTGTAGATAAATGCATGAGACAAGGGTCATGGCATGTGGGGATTGGATCTAACTTGGAAAGGAAGGGCAAAAGAAAAGGAGAAAGAAGTGGAAAAATGGAAAGACATAAGAGTCTTATCTTCATGTCCAAGCATCATCATAATGCTTTGAGTGGACATCCACCGTCCATGAGGGTGACACGCAATTTGATAGAAGTGTTTGACTAAGGTCCCAAAAAAATATATATAAAAAAAGAAGGATTTGGTTCTTTGCATGGAGATAGTATATGTCTCTACGGGTGAGATCTGTGATGGGTTAGTGATCTCCTCCCATGTGTAGGATTCTGAGTCCTAGTACTTCCCTCCACCACATGTGTAGATTTTGCACTTTGTGCCAGATCAGGATCCTTCATCTGTTGGGGCTCAGTTTTTAAATGATGTGGGGCTGAGAGCAGGTTGGTCCGGCCATCAGGTGGGGCGCGAGAGAAAGAATGAAGATAAAGGTCGTTTTGACCATAGATCAGTTGGGCCAACATACACAGCAGTGAGAACTTAATGAACGGTGGGGATCTTGCACATATTCACGATGGAAGATGGGGGGAAAGTAGGATCTTGCGAGGGGCTATGTTCAGGGTCCTGGCGTCTGATGGTGTGAAAGCAAAACATCTTTTCACCCACTCAAACCTGGCACTTTTTTCCTTCACCATCTAATCAATCATTGATTAATAGCACGATCACAGCACTTCGATGGGTCTGAAAGCCTATGTCTAAATCATTGATTGCAAAAAAGATCACAGCCCAATAATGGGCCTTAAAGCTCGTAACCAAATCACAGATTAAAAGAAAAGATCCCAGCCCTACGATGGGTCTTAAAGTCTACAACCAAATACACAACTCTCTCTCTCTCTCTCTCTCTCTCTCTACTTACACATGTCCATGTATGTATTTAGGTACAGGGCTGTACACGAGTCGAGTCGAGCTGAGTTGAGCATGGATTAGGTTGATCAGTACACCAAGCTAATTCGAGTTTGAGTTGAATTCAAGTTCAAGTCTTTTGAGTTGAGTTTGAGTTTGAGTTTTCACCTGAGAATCCATGTAAAAAAAATGGAGTGGGGAAAGGGATTACTGGTGTTGAGTGGACAGGTAAATTGGGCCACTCAAGGGGTGGCCGGCGTCAAATGGATAGGTAGGCCGCATGGCCGCTCAAGGGGTGGCCGGTGTCGAACTAAGACTTGACTCTTGAGGGAGGGAGGGAGGGAGTGCCAGAGTGAGCCATGGGAGTGGTTTGGTTGGGTTTGGTGAGAAATTAAGGTTTTTTTTTTTTTGGAGGTTTAGGGTTGGGGCGTTGGAGTAGTCGGATGTCTTTTTTCAAATGAAAATAGTAGTTTTTTTGTTTTGTTTTGGGTATTTATACTCCAAGTCACCATCCGAGTCAAGCTGAGTCAAATCAAGCCGGTTTCAAGTTAATACACAAGTCGATCGTGTGGCCCTTGCTTGATGCTTGACTCGAATTCAATCAAACACCCAAAATTTGACTCGACTCAGCCCAAACTCACTTCTGATCCAAGCCAAGTCGAGTATTTTCGAGCCAAGTCAATACTTTATTTCGAGCTTACTCTACTCGTGTAGATGTAAATGTTTGTGTATGTATGCCTACACACATCCATAGAAAGGTCTCACCTACAACTAGTTGCAAATGTAACTAGCTGGGGTGTGGGGCCGACCATGATGTATGCATGGCATTTAACCGGTCTAACATAGTTGCTCCATAATGTAAACGGGATGCTGAAAAATCATGCCGATCCACCATTGTGTACGTATGTGTGTATGCATGCATATTTCATGCCTTTTAGATGTGTATTATCAATTTATCATGCACATGTGACCACCTGGTGGCTCATGATCGCACGCCCACGTGCATGCATGTGTTTGCAGTGCAATGCACGTGCTATGGACCATAGGAAGGGTCACATCAGGATCATTGCCAGGCATGCTCCAGGTCTTTAACCCATAAACACACAGGTGCCGTGTTCATGTCTACAAGCAATGGGATATGGTCATGTAGGTAGCTAGGCCTTCCCAATATTTCTTTTAGGGTGTCCATGTGTGGTCACTCGATCCACACTAAAATGGGGAGCTGGGCCTGTTTGATTTTTTGCCTCAACGGTAAATACCTTGTAAATGGATGATGATTATTTACCTAGATAATTACTGCATCTTTCCCCATGAAGACTGTGACGGTTACTTTTCTTAACACTAAAATTAAAAAATTTGTACAATAAATGTGGGGCCCACTGTGATGTATGTGGCTTATCCACACCGCCCATTAGTTATGCCAGTTGAATTTAGGACGTGGACCAAAAAACGAGGTAGATCCAAAACTCAAGTGGACCACACCAAAGGAAACAATGGGAATCGAGCCCGTACCATTAAAAACTTCTTGGGGGCCCTAAAAGATTTGGATCAAGCTGAAATTTATGTTTTCCCTTTATCCATGTCTGTGTGACCATATGAACCGGTTAGATGATGAATAAACCTCAATGCAGGCCCAATGAAAGAAATAACTTTCAACGTTGGACGAATTAAGACCACCGTTTCCTTTCGTACGGGCCATTTGAGTGTTAGATTTGCCTCATTTTTTTGCTTATGCCTCAAAATGTGCTAATAAAACATATGAACGGCATTGATATATCATATACATTATGGTGGGGCCCACGGGTTTGAGTCAACACTTTTGGACTAATTTTCGAGGTGGAATTACTCACCCATTTCCATTTCCAAACAAGGTGAAAAAGAAATAATTACCCATTTACCACATATTTACGTGTATCATGGAAAATCAAACAGGCAGGCCCTAAACCTTGCAGCTTTTATTGACTCTAAGGGTGGTCCAGGGTACGATCCCAGCATTAGAGAGAGAGAGAGAGAGAGAGTAACTCTCAAGTCCAACTTGTTGGACCACAGGATATGTCCACCCAGCGGATGTTGGACCACAGACCACAGGATATGTCCACCCAGCGGATGTTGGACCACAGGATATGTGCACCCAGCGGATGAATTCCAAACCAGTTAACAACATGTAACATCCAACTCCAATGGATCGGCCCGTCGATGAGGATTGCCTAGTTAAAAAATCAGATCCATTGCTTATTTGGTGGACCATGGAAATAATTTCTAACTGTTGATAAATAGAAAATGACAAGGGTGGCCCACTTGAAAAGTGGATGTGGCTGAAGTTTTCTTAATGCGGTCCTCATGATACGGTCAACCTATTAGACGGGTTGGATATATTTTGGACACACATAACAGGTTGGAAGTTATCTCCTGGGTGGACCATAATTTATGGTCCAACCAATTGGATCAGTTGGACTTGTGGGGATGCTTGGGTGGCATGGTGTTTCTCTGGATATCTTCATTCAGGAGGTAGTGGCTGTTCAGGTTGGTAATTGGGGAGGATGAGCTGGTTGAAGCAGTGGGAGGGTAAGCCGAATATTTGGTGAGGCTAGTGAATTTGTTGGTGGCTGCCTCTACGGAGCTTTTGGAGATCCTCTCTCTTTTGTTGTGGTATCGTTTGGTCCTCTTATTAGGAGATGGTGGCTTCTGATGTGTTTGTCACGAGCCTCTGTTTTCACGCAGGCCATGTTCCTTCCACCAGGAGCATCAATGGTTGGAAGGGTGAATCTTTGCCTCCTGGCCTTTGCTTTGCATCTGGTGAAAAGTGCTGTGCATGCTATGTATTTTTTTGTGTGGTTGTTGTTCAGGTCATTTTTACAGTGGAGGCCCCTCTTTTTTCTTGGTGGGGCCCACCCAAATGGTTGTGCATGGTATACTCCCCCTTTATGAGAAAAAAAAAAGCCTCCCCACCTTTATGTGAGCTTAGCCAAGTAACCATACCTTTTGAATGACGTGTACGACCTCTAATCATCTACTGTGATGGCTCATTCAATAGTACCATGGGAGCGCCATGGTGCAAAATCATGTTGATTGGATGATCTAAGCCTTTGAATGGGGCATTTTATTAGAATCGTCCATTGTTTACCTGCCATAAATCACATGTTAGAATCATTAAACCAAACTGTTACCTGGGAATTATTAGTGATGCGGAGTGAGATCTGTACAATAGATGTTTGAAGATGATGATTGGAGCTATTTTGTCTCTTTGCTCAATTTTGGCTGGCTGTTTTCCTTAATATTAATCAGGTACTTACGATTGATATGATGATGGGTTACCCCATGTGTCATTTAAAAACTTTAGGGATGCTTAACCAAACTCTCTCTCTAGAGAGAGAGAGAGAGAGATACTCGCCTGCTTCTCACGAGAACTCTCATGAGCACTTTTTGATAACATGTAATGTGAGCTATGAATCTGAACCGTCCACGTCATGTAGTATCCCAAAAAACCTTCAGGTCCCAACTTTTACCTTGTTCTAGAACTTTGGTGGGCCATGGTAAAAGGAAACAATTTTCTCCCTTGATTTGCCTCTCTTTCTTTGCCACGGCCCACCAGAGATTTGGATCAGGTTGAAATTTAGGCCTTAGAGTTTTTTGGGGTTCTATACAACATGAATGATTTAGATTCAGGGCTTACATCATGTGTGAAGAGCTCTTAAAATGTGCCCATAAGTTCTCGTGATAATTGGTGCGCAGGTGAGCATTCCCCTCTCTTTGTGTGTGAAAGTGTGTCTCCAGTGTGCGCACCCCCCCCAACACACACACACACACACACAAAGGAGAGCCCATATAAGAGAGGACACCATCAGTACATATACGTAGGAGACCATCAGCGCATGTGTGTATTTGTGTAAGTTTTGCTAAAGTTCTCACGACATAAGTAATGTTTCGATCAACATTCTGAACCTTTAATGTCACACATGATGACCTATTGTTAATCGAACCATTTGTTAATCCATACAACTAGGAGCAAGCCATGATGCAACATTCCAATCCCATGTTCTTAAGCTTTTGACCATTAGTGCATGAAATGGATAGATGAGTTTTTCCCAGAGCTTTTAATTTACAAGTGGAATGCCTTATCATTAATTGGGACTGTTCATTTAAATAGTACCATTGGGAGAAATCCATTGTGTAAGAATTAGACATTGTAACCCTATGAATGAGGCCTATTTGTTTTAACCATCTATTTTTTTACAAATCATACATGATATGGTTAGAATCAACAAACCAAACTGCTGCTTTGAAACCATAAGTAATATAAAATGGGATTCATCGTATAGATGGTTCAAGAGGATGATTGAACCTACTTTGTTTCTCCACTCAACCTTGACTGTTCATTTTTCATGCTATTAATCAGGTGCTTAGGATCATCCATTGGCATGATTTTGCACTATGTCTCGTCCCTAATTGTAAGAAAGAGTGGGCGGTGGAAATTGATGATTGGACATCCCAAGTGTCGCTTAAAAGCTTTGGGGATGTTGCTAATGCCCTATAAAAGTGGAGACATTATTATTTTTATTCAATATCTCATTATATATATATATATATATATATATATATATATATATATATATATATATATATATATATATATATATGTTTTTGCTAAGGCCCCACCTTCATGCGAACCTTAGCAACATCCCTAATCCTTTTAAATGGCACATAGGGTGACCTATAGTCAATTCAACTTATTTATTCGATCATATAATTAGGAACAAGCCATGGTGCAAAATTATGCCAATCAGGTGATCGTAAGTTTTCAACCATTGGCATGGAAATGGACAATTAGGATTGATTGGAGAAATAAAATACATCTAATCGTCATCTTGAAACATGTAGCAAATAAATCCCACTTTGTGTTTCTTCTTATTCTAAAGTAACACTTTGATTTGATGATCCTAACTATGTGATTTATGGCTCATAAACATTAGATGTTGTAACATTTTGGCCCCATTCAAAGGATTAGGATCATCCGCTCCACATGATTCTTGCACCATTGTTTGCTCCTAGTTGTATGAATGAATGAGTGGTTTGGATTGATGATAGGTCAACCGTTTACTGTTTAAAAGGTTTGGAAATGTTAATATGAGGTCTTAAATTGAGCTCTGTGGCCCCTCCTTGATGTGCGTCAGAGATCCACCCCCATCCAGTCAATGCATCGACCTCTCTTAGGCCTACAGCCCAAAATCTAACCCATACCATAGGAAATAGTAGTCGAGCGTCAATGTGAGCCCAACGGAAGGTTCCTGATTGTTCATGAGGCCCACCACGATGTGGTTTAGTATAAGAGAGTGAGAGGAGTATAAAAAATTGTGGTGACTCATGTGGCATACACGTCATAGTTATACAGTAATATATATAGACCGTTGAAATTGCTGAGCCAATTGTAAATGCGTCAGTGTTTCAAAAATTACTTTGTAGAGGTCATTGTCGTCCTCGTCATCATCATTATCTTAGATCTTGTTTGGTTGCCGCGTGAATGAATTCATCTCATTTTAGTTACCTGTAACTAGAAATTATAATTTATTTTTGGTAAGGATTAAAATTAATCTTCATAACCAGCAATCATGATCTGTAATAGCCAATTACGATTAAGTAAAATGAGATCGATTCAATTTTATGCGGCTGCCCAACAGACCCTTAGCCATGTTCTCTAATGCTTAATTATGATTAATTAAAATGAGATGGATTCAATTTTATGCAGCAGCCAAACAGACCGTTAGCCAAACAAATTTGGATTAACGATGAGTAGATGATAATAACCATCTTATATTTGGCCGCCAATTTGGACCATTCACTATTTTACTATTAACTATCCATTTGATAGCCACCAATTGAAAGGTTAAGATTGCTTATGCTTTAGGAGCTATGCTCCATTCAAGTATGCCCAATGACCATACATGTGTGCCACGTGTAAGAGGCTAAGTGGTATGCCGATTGGCTGGTGACCTGGTGGAAAAGCTCTGTGGACCCATGATGTATGTGTTTTTTCCATGCCGTCCATGCACTTTTTCAGCTCATTTTAGGGAGCAAGGCAAAAATAGGCAGACTCAAAGCTCAAGTGGATCACACCACAAGGAAACAATGGAGATTAAACGCATACTGATGAAAAGTTCTTTGGGGCCACAGAAGTTTTGGATCAAGCTGATATTTGTGTTTTGACTTCATCTAGGTTTATGTGACTTAATGAACAGGTTGGATGGCAAATAAACATTGTGGTGAGTCCCTAAGAAGTTTTCAACGGTAATCGTTCAATCCCCATTGTTTCCTATGGTGTGGTCCGCTTGTACTTTGGATCTGCCTATTTTTATTTTCATGCCCTAAAATGAGCTGAAAAAATAGATAGACGGAGTGGATAAAGCACATACATCATGGTGGGGCCCACAAAGCTTTTCCATCAGCTACCTGGTTGGTGTAGGGTCACCAGCCATTCCGCGTCCGTCTAAGTCACCACCATGTCCAAAATATGAGAGAGAGAGAGAGAGAGAGATCCAAAGAAGTCACAAAGTTAAAAGTGTCCAAATCCCCTTGGATATACATTTCTCTTTATAAAGGCCATTTTGTAAAAGAAGAAGTGTTAAACAATCCAGGTACTCAAGGGTGCAAAAACTCAATCCCCCAAGAAGTTGAAAAAAAGAGAATAGAAAGAAAAAGGAGATAAAAGAAAGCAAAAAGACAGTGCTTCTTTCACTCACACATCTCAGTGATCTCTACCTTTACAAGCACACACATATATTTTCACACACAACACAAGTGGGTGGAAGTAAGGTGTGTCCCTTTTCTTGCTTCCCCTTTATTCCAAAGCCTTCCTCTTTGTCAGTGCTCTTATCCAACCTTTCCTTCCCTTCACCCCCTCCACCTTGCTGCTGACATGGCTCACATTAGCCTTATTGGATCTCTTCCATCTGACAAGCTGGACCAAGTGACCAATCCGCTTCCTCCACCTCAGTGTAGTGCGTGGCTTTACATGCTCCACTACAGTCTTTCCCCCAACAATCTCCTTGTTGAACTTGCGATTATAAGGTAATTCGAAGGACTCCGACGAAACCCTAGAACTTGTGGTGATGTCCCATGATGCGCGGCCGTTGTCCTCGAATTTGATGGATATAAATGAATCTAGAGAAAGAAAACCTAAATTATTCAAATATATAAATAGCCCTTCTTCTGATTCAAGGGATGAGAGACAAGGCCATGGAAGCATGAAAATTTCGCGCTTACACTTTTTATACGACACATATGGCATATGTTTATGAATAATCCAAACCTTCAATTCAACTGGGTATAATCATAAATGGATCACTGACCAAAAAGTACTAGTGGACAATCTTAATCATTCAAATATTGGTGTATTAAAATCACTTTAAAGTCACTGAGCTGTGTTAGTGATTTTAGAACATGAATTTTCAAACGATTGATATTGTCATGTCATGGCAATATATTGGTCTGTGGGCCATTCATGGTTTCCCACAATGAATGAACAGTTTGAATCATTGGACACTTATGGCACTTATATGTAAAGAAAGTAGAGGTAAAAAGGGATTTGAACCACTTCGATTGGGAGCGGATTAGGTGCAGCCTCGACCTCACCCAAGATGGAGCTGCCCTTTCCATCCTTACCATAGGGCCTACTTCGATGTATTTATTCTATATCCATGCTATCCTTCGGCTTTTCTAGATTATTTTAGGGCATGAGCTTAAAAATGAAGAAGATCTAAATCTCAGGTGAACCATACTATAGGAAAAAATGGTGATTGAAGTACTCCCCACTATTAAAAACTTTCTAGGTCCCACTGGAAACAATGTTTATTTTCTATCCAACCGGTTGATAAGGTTACATAAACCTGGATGAAGGGAAAAAATAAATACCAGCTTGATCTAAAACTTGTGACCCACTAATGCACGATCAACACTGTTTCCTACAGTATGGTCTACTTGAGAACTTTTTTGGGCTCATGCCCTAAATTTGTTTGGCAAAACGGATGGATGGTGTGGATATAGAATACATGCATCAAATTGGGCCCCACGGTAAGGCCCACACCGTCATTGGTGAGGCCAAGGGCCACACCTAATCCGCTCCCATTTTGCATGGGCAAGGATCGTTTATCTATTTATTGAAAAGCTTCTTTAAATAATCATTTATTCATTAATGAAAATATATTTAAGTTTAAAGGTACATTTGAAAGTACCTTGGTAAATGGAGAGGGCGAATGATTTTCCACCAAAATGTTTTTTTTTTTTTTTTTTTTTGTTTTTCGTTTTTTTAAAAATTTATTTGTATATATATCTCAGTCGCCACCCAAATGATCCCTGAATTAAAAAAAAATTGAGTCACTCTGCCAACATTTTGAACCAAATATCGATTTGGGGTACTTCCAAACACAACGTAATTAATCTTTCTTCCAAGTTTTCACAAAAAAACTACGAATAAATCAATGAGTCCATGAAGACCCACTTGAATTCTCAACAGTTTTTTCTACATATGGGAGAATCAACAATAGATATTCATCAGCGTTTGATTACAATCTTACAATGGTAATTACAAAAGCAAAATGCAATTTCAGGGCAGAAAAGCGGCAAAAATTGATAATTACCTCAGTTGAATTTTATTTAACACGCGACCTAAATGCTAGGTGGGTTCAAAAAATTGAGTCACCCCACCATTATTTTAAACTAAATATCGATTTGACGTACTTCCAAACACCATATAATTAGTGTTTTTTCTTCCGAGTTTTCGTGGAAAACATCGGCCTGAAGTACCACATGAATTCTGAATTTTTTTTTTCAACAACACAGAGGAGAAAGAACTATAGATATTCATTAGTTTTCCATTACAATTTTACACTAGTGATTCACAGAGAATGATGGGATTGAGATACCTTCATGGCTGGTGAATGTGTCTTGATCGCTGCCGTCAGATTTCCTATGTTGGGATTCGTGGCGATGGAGGAAGGAGCCCAATGCAAAAACCTTAGGGAGGCTGATGTTGGGCCTTCTGTGTGGGGCCTTCTGTGGTCTGTGTTTGTCCCTAGATCGAGGAAGGTGCCCTTGGCTTGAAGCCAAGATAAGAAGCCTCTCTTTCAAGCAAAGGGCACATATGCCTATAATCACCTCTTTAGGATGAGTAGAGCAATGTGGGTTCTCATCTCCATAGTCATTCCTCATATTATGAGAGAGAGAGAGAGAGAGAGAGAGAGAGAGAGAGGGGCAAATGCAAGCAAGCAAATGAAGATGTGGGTTTGTGTGTCATGTATAAATAAATATTTTAAGTTTACTTTTTGGATGAAAGCTGCTGATGAAAGTGAGATAGCAACATGCATGAGAGGGAAGTTGAGATGGTCTTCTTTATGGAATTTACAATATAAGTCATACACTGAATCTCGGTGTATAATCAATCTTCATCGTCCACTTGGTGTACATGGTCGCCAATCTGGATGACTTGATGGGCCACTTCTTGGATGATCCTTAATAAAAAAAAATTACGTCGATCAAGTTTTCCTATCCTTCTGATATGAATCGATTTCAGGTCATCCTCATATAGTTCGGGCCATTGAAGCACAAAAGCATCCGTTAATTGGACTGTCAGGATTAGTTAATCTGAGCGACCATGGCCCACTGACTAGACAGTAGGATATGATAGGCATGGGCGTGGGCATTAATGGAACATGGATGGTTTATGACACTTAAATACACTGAACTTTGGTTTATATTCATCTGTTGCTAATATACCGTAGAGACATTTCTTAAATGGTGCTGACTCATGCATCCACCGTGTGGCCTACATGTAACTCAATCTAGACCTTCAAATCATGGCCCATGATCCTAACCATCCAATTGGTGGCCATTATGTGCATATAAGAAGACGTGGCCATTATCAGATGATTAAGATGGTCCCACCGGTTTTATTTTTGGGCTACTCTAAATTCTCAATGAGGCCAAAGATTTGGATGATCTGGATTGATCTACGTGTATTTGACACATACGGTGGATGAGACAACACCATCCTATGTGTGGCTAAGAAAAGAAGTGACCATTATCAGATGATTGATGCACATGGCCCAGTGATCCTAACCATCCAATTGGTGGTCATTATATATGCACGGCTAAAAAATTTTCCTATGATTAGATGGTCTGATAATTGTTAATTTTTGGGCTATTCTACATCCACAATGAGGCGAAAGATTTGGATGGTTTAGATTGCTGTACACGAACTCCACACGCATGGTAGATGGGATAAAACCATCATTAGTGACAAACTCACCCTAGTATGGTCCACCTAGTAACTGTCCTGGGATATTTGTTCTGGCACATTTGAAGTATGTACCCAAGCAACTGCTAAGTCAGTAAAAATTGCCATACAATCGGTATAGTACTATGATACGGTAGTTTTCTTTTTATTCTTTAGGTCAGTAGGTGAGCCTGGATGGGATACACGACCTCAACGTACGACTGTCTAAATCCCAAAAGCCACATACGGTTTCACCACATGGACATCCTTTGGATAAACGTACACATCTAGAATATTGGGATTTTAATGAAATACTACATGTTTCTTTAGCTTAATTAGACAAAATCACTAAAAGAAAAAAAAAAAAGACAACAACTTTTCTTTACTTGTCACAGTTCGTCCAACATATGTGTTGACACGTGACTTGTCACAGTTAGTCCAACAAATAACATGTCGTCTATTGACACACTTATACAAAAGAAAAAAGAAGAAGTCCTCGTGGATTGAAAAGAGACATCATGAAATCCAAAATACACTTATAGTAGCTATGCATATCATAACATGAATGCCATAGCACCCAAAGACACACATAATCAAAACTTTAGAAACTGTGTAACATTACAAAATTTTTCACACATGAGTAGATACATGAGTACACTTTTACATGTGTAATTTTGCCAAAATAATTTTTTAATAAAAATACATTAATACACACGAATATATACACACTTACACTTATATACACATTGTAATAAACTTCAGAATCTCATGTATGCTACTATACTCAATTGTTCATCAACTCAACTGTTGAAATAACTCATTATCATTAGGTGAAACTATCTAATAGCTCACATTGATTTTGGATAACCTAATTAAAGTAAATCAACTATGAGATCCTCATATCTGCTTGTCCATACATCAACTATAATTACCTTTGTATATGCTTAACTAACTGTCGAAGTTATGATCTAAACATCTTAATCCCATCTATATAGACATGTATATGTATTTACACATTTTGAGCCTATATATCATTAAATATTCAATTGATCATTAATTCATACTATCAAGAATGCTTTTTATGGACTAATAAATCTATTCAATTCTTTGATTTCAATCTGGAGGCTTATTTCATCATTAGATAGGCAAATAGTCCCTCTCAACTGTTCACATATAATTATTCTTGATTTTAAACTTGTCATCTTAACCTTGTTATTAATACATTGTTAGAGTTCAATTCTAATAGCTATAAACACATCATTAACCATAAAAGGTATCCTATGGTGTTTGTGTTCATAACTAACACTGAATATCACAAAACCTATTTTTAGAAACCCAATCTCAATAAAATTTTAGAAAATGCTTAGTTTGTTCAATTGAGCCATACATTATTAATTTCAAGACTTAACTCACAAGATCCACTGTCTATCAAATTTCGCATCATATTCATTAGATGACCGGCCTGAAAGTCACCCAACGACCAAGATAATAATCTACAGTCAATCCCCAACAAACATACCAGTTTACTTTTCACACTAAGCAATGTCTATACCTAATTTTAAAGACTCTAGATCATCTAGGAGAAATATTCCTATGGATCCTACAACTTTTAAATCCTAAAAGTGTAATGATACAAAATCCGACACCCGAGTATTGGTGACTCAGGTCTTAAATTTGAGGGTGTTAACCTAATAACGACAATTGTTTTGATGCCAACTCTTTTAACGTTTGGTTTCCACTGTTTGAGTGTGATGCTCTTGCAGCTAAAATCCGAGTATCACATGATGAAGTATCACATGTGGGTATGGCTCCCATGCTCCCACAATGCAGATTAGCATTCATATAACTTCAGAGTAACACTAAATCAAATGACGGCTATCAAAGAAAAGTACATTAACCGTATAAGGAAAATATCAAGATAAATACAATAACATTCAATCCAAAATGGTGTCCACCGAGATGGGGACTATACAAACCACAAATAAACAGACTTAAAAGAATCCAACTAATAAAGGAAAGGAACTCGAAGCCTACTAACTGAGCCTATAAAGCTCATCCACACTAGCAAAAGGGCTTTATAGCGGTCAAGTCCTCACCACTAACTACCGGGACATCCTAAAGAAGATTGCTACCCTCTCTTACACCTGCATCAACTATGCGGTTGACAATTTGAAGCACGAGTGGCCAAACCAGTGAGAAATCTCCTCAAGATTACACGCATGACATATCAATCAAGTATAGCTTCAAGGAACGCATACAAACAATCATAGTTTACAGTGCATCTTATTTAAATGTGTGAATGCATGAGACTTTCAAACAGTCACCTCGTTCCCCTAATAATCACAGGAATTGATCCCTCAAACAGTCAACCCATTTTCATAATAACAAGAAACTGGGTCTTTCAAACAGTTAACCGTCTTACCAAGGATTGTTCAACAGTACATTGGTCTTTCAAATAGTTAACAAGACACCCCGATGTTGAGCGTTGAATTGTGCATATTTATCCCCAATTCTACATTGCATTTATATGTATTTGAGTATGTAATAGATTTACTTACGAATATTTTCATGTTTGTAGGGAATTGAGAGAGAATGCAGAAAAAGGTTAATTTTGATGAATTAGAGTGCCAAAGAAGCCAAGTGGAGGAGATCCAAAAGTTAAAAATACTGAAAATCAGGGGTTTTGAGCAACTAACTACATTGATCGGGCGAGCAACGCATGGTTCGGGTGACCAATGGAAGGGTCAGGTGACTGAAACTACTCAGAATTGGGAGCTGAACTCTCTAGACGTTTTTAAGGACTTTCGAGCGACTGATGAACCTGTCGGGCGATATCGAGCGATCTCCTTGAGAGGCTGAAATCCAACAATTTTTTTTCCAGAAAGCTTACTGGACATATTTTGGGAAGTTCGGTCAACCAACCAAGTGGGCTTGGGCAACCAATGGCTGATGCTGATGTAAAAATCCTTATGCAATTCAAAGTTGGTGCTTGATTTTTCCTATATATAGAGGTATCCTTTACACGTCTAAAATATCCTAGGGAGATCTAAGAGCTTGGAGAGAGAGAGAGAGAGAGAGAGAGAGAGAGAGAGGGCAGAGCACTTTCGACATCGTTATTCTTCCTCGAACTTCAATTTTTATTTTATTTCATGTTTTGTTTAATTTTTAATTTGATTATGTATATGACGAACTAATCCTCTTACTAGGACTAAGAGGTAAAGCTTGTAGTTCAATTTTTATGTTCTAGTTTACTTATATTCGAATTTATGGTTTTAATATTGAATATTTCATTGAATATGGTTTGAAAAAAATTTAGTTTTAGTTTACTTTGATGTAGTGATGACTTCAGACTCATTGGATGCTTAGGAAGGCTGAGATTAGTAACTTATATATTTTGTAAGAGATTGATCTGTAAAATTCATTGATCTATCATAGACTATGGACATGGTAGATGCTTTGGATTTTCTGCGATCAATAACTTAGTTCTTAATGTGGTAACTAAATTAATGAATATTCTAATCTGTTTTGGATTGTTCAATTATGATCATTTAATCGCTTTATCATTCGTCTGGATAAGATAGAACTTCGATTCTAGTTATGTTATCAATTAAATCAAGTAAATTAGGCATTGAGAATGGCTATAAGTGGATCCTTGGTGCTCTAGTGTTTCTCTTATTCGAATTCCTTTTAAAATTTCCAAATTTCCATTAATTGCTTCACTCAATTAAGTTGTTAGTTTTAATTAATTCTTAATTCTAGTTCTAATTCTAGGTTATCTTGGAAACATACCACATATGTCCCTATGAGATTGACTTTGGATTCACCGAGTTTATACTATTGCTCAGCCTTTCACTCGGGGTTTGTCAAACAAGTTTTTGGTGCCGTTGCCGGGGACTTTGGTTGCGTTTTTCTGAAATACTTTAGGGGTAGAGTTTGTTTTAAGATAGGCAGTAGTTCCCATTATATCTTTAGGTTATGGTTCTTATTCAATTCAGAATGCTAACATTTTTTTAGCTTGTTTTGTCTTTTGTTTTCTAGAATCTAACTTAGAGTAGTCAATCAGGTACGATTCTTCTAAACCCTCTCACTTTAGATTGTTTCTGAATTTTTCATTGTAGAATTTCAATTTTAGTAATTTTTTTTTTCTAAAAGTCGAAGTAGATCCATAATTAGGGTTTGTTTGAGTGGTTCACGCCCAAGTGGGTTCATGATCACACTCTTTATCTTTATCTTCTAAGTGAAGGGGGATTAGTTGAAGACTGTCCATCCATCGTTGGGTTAGAAAACATCTAATTAAGTTCCTCTGAATTTTCTAAGGATTAATCAAATCCACCGGTTCAACAAGAATAAACACAACAAGATGAGAACGAGGTTGGAAATGTCCTTCAGGCTAGAACTCTACCTGATTATTTACAGCCTGTTAGAACGAGCACTCATTCCTGCACGATTTTACACATAATACAGGAAATGTGGATTTTAAACTGGGAATGATCCAACTCCTTCCTAAATTTCATGGACTTGACTCTGAAAGTCCATATTTGCATCTCAAATAGTTTGATAAGATTGTAGCAACCCCACACTTCAATAACGTGTCCGATAATACTTTAAGAATTAAATTGTTACCGTTTTCCTTGAAGGAGAAGGCCAAATCATATCTTCACTCCTTAAGGCCGAGATCGATTGGGACTTGGGCCAAGATGACACTGGAGTTTCTTAAAAAAAATTTCCTAGTTCATAAGACCAACACACTAAGGCGCGCCAAAAAAGAGGATAAAACCTTCTTCCAATATTGGGAGAGGTTTAAGGAACTTTTAAATGCATGCCCACATCATGGCTACAAACATTAGCGGGTAATAAGCTTTTTTTTTTTTTTATTTTTATGGTGGATTGACTTCACCCATGCGCCAATTCAAAGAAAAGATGTGCAACAGAGAGTTTACGAATAAGGAAACTGAGGAAGTGTTGGATTATTTCGATATGTTGGCCGAAAATGCACAATCATGGGACATGTCTAAGACAACAAATCCCAAATCATCTGATCTTAAGGAAAAAGGAGGAATGCATATGTTGAAGGAAGAAGACGATGTTAATGCTAGAGTAGCTAGCCTTATGAGAAAAGTTGAGGCCATGGAATTGCAAAAGGTGGACACGATTACACCCAATGAAATTGGTTTCACCATGGGCCCAAAATCTTCCAAATTGGAAGATTTTACCGGTCCTGCCTTTGGGTTTTTCCCCTTGAATGTAGCTCATGAGCATATTTCTGTTTGCTATTAAACTAGGTATTTAAATGCCAAGAAACAAAAGGATAGAGTTGCTTGATTGATAAGATTTTTTGGGCATGGTCCATCAGTGGGTTCAGATCACGAAACTGCATGTACGACGATGGGTAGGACTCCATCGTTATTTCAATGGTATATAATAGTTGTCTCAATCCTCTCTCCGGTTACTTTAATTTTAGGTGTGAAGTCTCATCAACTCAAGGGTCAAACGTGTGAAAGATTTGAGTGCTAACAAACCCTATCTTCTCCAGCGATCTTCAGCATAATTTCTGGTGGTAGCATTAATGGTGGAATTAGCAAATACAAAACTTTGTATGCAAACTCCTTTAATTAAGATGCATGCAATCCAATGGTTCTAGAGACACTTTCATGATAGCCCCAAAACCACCCAAACTCGAAGATTCTAGCCATACAGTCTTTGGCTCCTTTTCCCTTAAATGTAGCTCATGAGTGTATTTTTTTTTTTGTTAAATCATATATTTAAATGCCAATAAAAAAAAGTCTAGAGTTCCTGATTAATAAGATCTTTTGGGCATGGTCCATCAATAGGTTCAATAGTCCGGATCACCAAGCTGCATGTCCAAAATGTACAAACACCACGCATAATGAGAAGGCTTCTTATAGGTCACTTAAACATACCTTGTACTCAGATTTTGAATTTTAACCATGGCCTGTTTCAAGATTTCCGCCATAGGTTCCATACTACATATATCATCTTAAATTGTTTGAACAATAAAATCTAGAAGAAAAAAATTCTAAGGCAATCTAGTTATTATTGATGAAAGGAGCACATCCAAAGGTCTACATTCTACTATCCAGAGAGAGAGAGAGAGAGAGAGAGAGAGAGAGAGAGAGATTATCAATGGTGTTGAAATATTTTAAATAAAATATATTTTTTTGGTTAAAAAGTATTTTGAAACCCAAGCTTTGTTTTTGTCCTATATCGGATGGGAGATATTTTTTTTACCTCTTTATAAGTAGGGTGTTGTGCACCTTATTGAAATTGCAGTTTTACCGCTTATAGAGATACTTAGAGATATGTCTAAGGACCTGAGGAGGGGGGGGGGGGGGGGGGGTGATTAGGACCTTATCAAATCTTTTCGCCTACTAACATATATTATCAAATAAAACAAAGTAAGCAAGAACACTTCGGCTTCCAAGCCTAAGTGGGTCCAATCACAAGACTAGCAAATGATTAAGCAATAAACAACCTAGTCTAAAGCATGCATAGGTAACCAAAAGATTTAACTAATCAAGCTCCTAACCTATGCACCTTATGTAGACTTATGAGAATGGATCAAAGAACTTAAGTCTACACAACTAGTGAAAATACATCCTGTGTGTGGATGAGTCTAATTAGTGCCTAGCATACATTCTTATCAAGCATTCATAATAAGACAATTAAACTAACAATGCTAAGATATAAATGTGCTCAAGAACAATCACAAACACAAGGATGTATAGTGGTTCGACTACTTGTCTACTCCACTCCCGGTTCAAGTACTCAACTCCTTTGAGCACACCGGCATTCACTATCGGAGGTTTTAAATGAGGTTCACCTCTCAACCTTTACACGGAGGTTTTACCGGTTCACCTCTCAACCATAACCGGAGTTTTAGACATAGGCTAACTCTCAACCCAATGCACGTTTACTCCCGTGTCGGAGGCTCCCCCTTGGAGACTTAGTTTAGGCCCGGCTAACGTCCCTAGGTCGAGTTCGACAAACAAACTCTAAATGGACTCTCAATAGAGACAACCTACTTGTCAGATGAGCCCCTTGTTTAACGCCGGATTGGGTTGCTTGATCTCCGTTCTCCCGTGCTTCAATCAGCTTCCCTTGCTCCCACGATCGTGTTGCCGTTGCGTCGCCAATGCCTCAGCCACACTTGATCAAACACCTTGCATGCGATGCCTTTGAGATGCCCAAGGTGCTAGGAGGATAGGTTTGAGAACTCTACAACTAATGGGAATGGGTTGCCTAGAGTCTCTCTCCTATAACGATCTCATCTTAGAGTTTTGGATAAAGATTTGCCAATCAAGAAGGTTCCAAACTCTAGAGATCAAGAAGGGATGAAGGTCATCTTCTTCATGAGTTTGGAATGCTCTAATCTTGTGTTAAAGCACAAGGAAGATGCCTTGCATAGGTTGGGAATGAGCCTCAAATGGTCTCCAACAATGGTGGCTTCACTCTTCTCGAAATCCCCTATCCAATGCCCAAAAACCGAGCTCCATATATAAGAAAGGTGGGCTCCAATGGTCATAAAACGGGCAAAAAACGGCTCTGCCGACCTGTCCCGACCGGTCGGCCAAACGCCGAAACAAGACAGATTGTTCACTGTCTGATGGGGGTCTGTCCGACCGGTCGTGACCGGTCGGACCAGCCCAGCCAACCGGTCACTACCGGTCGGTCCTCCTGAAACCTGCAAACACAGCAGCTTGCTGTTTGGTCTGGTCTACCGGTCTTGACCGGTCAGACCAGTCCAGCCGACCGGTCTTGACCGATCGGACAGGCCTGGTTCAGCTCAGTATTTTGCTGAACATTGTACATTCCAACCCACTCTCTTTAGGCCATGTTTTGGGTGATGTTCAGGGACACCTAGGGCCAATCTATGATGACTAATGATTTCCTAATGCGGTCAAGGTCATCAAAGAAGCAAAGGGGTTGGGTTTTGGTCAAGGTTAAGGCACCAAGGCATCACTTTTACTTGAATCTTCTTCCTTGATGCAGCGGGGCCACTTGAGTCTTCGGTCTTCGTCTTCATTAGGCTCAACCGACAGTAGACTCACTGATGTAAGTGATTGACAAACAAGGTGCACTAGTATGCCACAGAAAAGTGCACTAACACTTATTTATGGTGGAAGAAAGGGAGTATGGTGACTTGCGTGTTCACCGAGCACGCGCACTGGCACTGGGCTCGGGCTCGGTCTCGGACTCAGACTCAGACTCGGTCTCGTTCTCGGGCACGGGCTTGGTGCGAGGGCGTGACCATGTGAGGCAGTGTGGCTGTAGAGGCGTTAGTGGCACACTTTGCACTTGCACGTGGGTATCATGTCGCGACCTGTCACGCCCCAAACCCGGGGACTGGGCTCACTAAATTCCCGATCGCCGACCTTGGTGCCAACAGCCTCCGTAGTACCCCATTCTGGGCTCCTAGCTCTCATGTGCCAGGTTCCGATCCTGGGATCCTACCAGGAGGATTTTCAGGGTAAATTTTTTTTTGTACAGGAGCATAATCAAAACCATAAAACATCATCAAATATCCACTAATAAGTTTATTGAGTATAGTGCTGGAAAGAAAAATACAACATGAAGCAGAAGTCCAAAATATCAGGTACATAAACTGCGCTCAACGCTGCTGATATGCTCTAGTACCTGCAGTGTAAACAAACGCGCATGAGCTTCCTACGAAGCCCAGTAGAGTGCGTGTGTGCGCGTGTGATGCATATGACAAGTATATAGATATCAGAGTAAGCGAAAGTAGTAGAGGGCTAAGTTACTAAGTTTATGAATGCTATCAGCCATCCCAAGGCTATGCGATGCAAGGGCCTACATGGCCGAGTGTTACATGCTAGAGATGCAATGTAAACATGTCAATCCTCAACTAATCCACATATCAAAATAGTTCTCATCTGGGACATCACTGGGGTCTAGAATACTCTAATATTGGCCGCCGCACATCGCGCGCATAACCAAGCGAGTAGAAAAGACCTCACTATCCGCCTCGTCAGTGGTATGCCAATGCCCACCCGGCTCGCCGATAGCGGACCCATTCCATGAGCTGGTCAGACTCAACCTAGCTTACAGCCCACTGCACCCGGGCGGATAAGGTCACACCCCTTTCCAACCGACCTCGACACAGTGGGAGACACGGCCTACTGGTATTTGGCACACGGGCGCTCATGTTATCCACTCGGTCTCGACGCTGGAGCATCCTACTGGTACCACAGGGTTTAGGGACTTTCACCCAAGGACATCCATAGCGCCCACGTACTAGAACAAGTTTTCGGTGTCCAATACTGCCAACCATGATGTGACTATGGTGGCCACCACCCTGATGCTGCTAGGGTGTGAAAGCGATCGTGACATACATAATGCGAAATGCATGAGTCATACAATCCAAGTCATGCACCAAACTTACGCATACTGCGCAATCATGCGGGGCGACCCTGTCTCGCACGGGTCCCCTAAGTATAACAAGCCAACTAGCATATGCTATGTTTAATCATGATCCATAACAGGCATACAAATGATGCGTATGGGCATATGAATGAGCATGGTATTCATTATACTAAGCATGTTATCAGTGTGACATATCAAGCTAATCATACTAGCATGTTACCAACATATCATGTAACCCTGGCCTTAAAAGGCCCAATATATACATAGAGAGTGGGACCCGGACTGTGGGTCCCATTGAAAATGTAAAGGTCTTCGTGGCATAGCCCACTTGAGACCACATCGGCCCCATACTTGGGCTTGCACATACAAGATAGGCAGCATGAATAAAACAGATACACCATCGTGGAGCTAATAGATACATCACTTTGGGACCCATAGGGTGGGCCACCTGCTGGGCAGCATGGTACCCATCTGGTCCCAATAAGTTTTGAATCAAACAGATACTTGCGTGTTCTCCTTCATCCATATCCATGTGATCTTATGAATTGATTGGATGGCAAATAAACATCACTGTAGAACCTAGAAAGGTTTCAATGTTGGAAATCATTATCCCCACTATAGCATGGTCCACTTGACATTAGGATATGCTTAAATTTTGGGCCCAGCCACTTATGAATAGGTTGGGTAACAAATAAACATCATTGTTGGACTAGGAAGGTTTCAATGGTGGAGATCATCATTTCCACTGTTGTCCCGTGGCATGGCCCACTTGCCATTGGGATATGCTTAAATCTTGGGCTCGGCCACTTATGAAACAGGTTAGATGACAATTAAACATCATTGTAGGGCTGGGAAGGTTTCAACGGTAGAGATCATTATTCCCACTGTTGACCCGTGGCATGGCCCACTAAAATGAGCTGGAAAAACATATGGACGTAGTGGACAAGGCACATACATTCTAGGTGGGCCCAGTGGGGCCCATTGACCATGCCCATGTAGACTACGCTGTTGGGCAGCAGCGTCCCCTAGACTCTGTCTGTCCAGCAGCAGCATTTTTTTTTTATATATATATATTTTTTAATTTTTACTCTTAACAAGTGGGGCCCACAGGAGTTTCCGATCAAGCCGATATTTTTGTTTTTCCTTCTTCCATGTCTGTGTGAACTTATGAACAGGTTGGATCTCAAATAAACATCATGGTGGGCCATAAGAAGGTTTCAACGGTAGGGCCACTGTCCCTACTGTTTTCTGTGGTGGGGCCCTCTTGAGACTTGGATCTGACTCAATCTTGGGGTCATGCCCTAAAATGATCTCCCCAAAAGAATGGACGGGGTGGATACAGCACATGCATCATGGTGGGACCCACGAGTGGGCCACCAGCTGGCCGAGCCAGCGTGCAAGGACACTGGTACTACCAGCGTCAGCGACCTGCTTCTTCTTCTCTTTCTCTCTTTTTTTTTGTTTTTTCGTAGTTTTCATCGAGTGGAGCCCACATAAGAGTGATCCACTCCGTCTATCAGCTGGGCCATCTCATTGTGGGCCCAATGAGCCTAATATTGGGTATGCAAATCGGTCTAGAAACATAAAGGTGGGCCAAATGATTTCTGACAGTAGAAATCATTGTTTCCACTGTTTTGTGCGGTGCGGTTCGCTTAAGATTTGGATCTGGCTCATACTTTGGGCCCTGGCCCTAAAATGATATGGGAAAACAAGTGGACGGCGTGGATGGAACACAAACATCAAGGTGGGTCCCACGAGTGGGGACCCATTACAGCGTCCCAGTGACGCTGGACGTTCCAGCGTCAGAACGTCCAGACGTGGACGTCCAGTGCCTATTTGATTTTTTTTGTTTCTTTTTTTTTTTTTAATATATGTGGTCATTTCAAGTGGGGCCCACTTAGGGACAATCCACCCCATTCATCATGTTCCCTAGATCGTTGGGGTCCTAACAAGCCCAATTTTGGGCAGGTGATGTGGTCTACAAACATCACGGTGGGCCCAAGAAGTCTTAACAGTCGGCTTCATTACCTCCACTGTTTTCTATGGTGTGGTCCACCTGGGATCTGGATCTTCTTCATTTTTGGCTCCCTGCCCTAAAATGGGATGGAGAAACAGATGGACGGCGTGGATTGCATGCATACATCAAAGTGGGTCCCACGAGTGGGGACCCTGCCCAACGCCCAAAGGGCTTTTAGCCCACGTGCTGCTGGGCAGCAGCGCCCTCTGGACCCTGTCTGTCCAGCGACACCTCTTCCTCCTTTTTTTTTAATTATTATTATTATTATTATTATTATTATTATTATAAGGTGGGGCCCATTCATGGATGATCCAGTCCATCCATCTAACTGTCCATCACCAGGTGGGCCCAAAAGAAAGCAAAGAAAAGGGAGTAAATTAAGAAAAATGGGGGTTTATGCCCCCTTGCACTCACCTCAAAGGATGGACGGTTGGATTGGATCGGGTTGTAGATCGGACGATCCGGACGGTCCGGATGATGGTTGAGGTCCTCCAAGCTAGGATCTCCACCCTCAATCTCTCTAATCTCTCTCTCTACTCTCAAATCTTTCTCTTCTCTCAAATCTTTCTCTTTCTCTTTCTCTTTCCTCTTAAATCTCTTTCTCTCTCTTCTCAAATCTCTTTCTTTCAAAATGGGGAGGTGAGGAGGCCTCCTCTCCCCCTACGTATGGTATTGTTTGGGGGGGGAGAGAGAGAGAAGGAATCATGGGTGATGATGGCTAGCATGGGAGAGAGGTATAGGGGGTATGGTGTGTGTAGAGTAGGGGTATGGGGTGTATAGAGTAGGGGTATGGGTTTGATTGATTTGACATATTCTTGGGATTTGTGCAAGTGGGGCCCACGACACACGCATGTTGTGTGGCCCACCTCGGATTACGCGATTGATCATAACTTTCACACCGGGTATCGCAATGGGGCGTGCCGCGCGGCGTTGGAATCGCAGCGCCTACGCGGTCGCCGGGGTATAGGTCTCGGGTCGATGCGGTACTAAAATAGGGTTGCGATCAAGGCTCGCTAATCTGGTCCATCCGGGACGTACCGGCACCGAAAATTAAGCGTACGGAGGGCAAATAAGGGTACGAGTCTTACACGACCTCGCGGACCTGAGCGAGATTTGTGCGAGTCGAGGTGCGACAGAGGCTAGGTAGTAGGTCAGGTGGCTGGGTTCGAAACAGAGGAGGTGCTGTGGGTGGAAGGTTTGACAAAGTGACCTCTCTGCTTTTTATAGAGAGCTACAGGGCTATTTAGAGGAACTTGTGTAACTACTCATGCAGTAACGGTCCAGACCATGTAATAACAGCTGCATGTGGCTAGCCTAACACTCAGAAATGGCTAGCCATTGAGTCTAAACAGCCAGCATACAGGTGTGTAACTCCCACATGCACAATAGTAAAAAACTGTAAAAAACGCCCAGTTTCTCACAATAGCCAGAAAACGGCTAGTGCCATTATGGCTCTAGACCAAAACTGCCACCCACCCTTGCCTATATAAATCGGACAGGTCTGGTTCTTTCCAACACAACAATTGCAATCACAACCATCTCTATTGAACCAGCACCCATTTGAGTCTATTAGCCTCTCTGTTTGGTTGATATAAACCAAGCCACTTAGACTAGTGTAGTGGTCTACTGCTGCAAGAAGAAGAACACTGCCATTCCTTTTTATCTCTTTATTTTCATCATCTGCCAGATAGTGTTACTGAGTTCCATTGTGGTTTATTTGTTTCTTGCTAAACGCAAAACCTCATAAGACTCGTCGTATCCTAGAAGCAATCCGCCTGCAACCTATCAGCAGACTCAAAGTAATTTGAGTAGGGGCGAATTACGTTTAAAGGATAGCGTGTTTTTCATGTGCTTCAGCTTGTCCTTATTTTCGATTTTTTCCAATTAATTTATTTACTGAGATAAGAAATTCACAACAAATGGTTAATAGAGTTTCAACACTGAGATCTTGGGTTCAAACTCAGCATGCAATAGCCTGGCTGCATTGGCCCGATGTGGGTCCAAAACGAGCCCAACTTGGCTGCGCCCCGGAGCCAGCGATGTGGGTGAGACCCTGAATCTAGGGCCCACCTGTATGCATTGGTTGTATACTCATGCCGTTCATATATTTCTTCAGCTTATTTTAGCATATGGTACCAAACATGAAGCAGATGCAATAGGTGGAGTACACTACAGGAAAAGTGTTCATTGAATGCCAACCATTAAAAGCTTCCTGGCGCCTACCGTAGTGTTTATTGTGCATCCAATCTATTGACAAGGTCACGAAGATTGGATTGAAAGGAATAACCAAATATCAGGTTGATACGAAACTTTTGTTGCCCACAAAATATTTTTAATGGTCATTAACCACTGTTTCTTATATGGCGGTCCACCTGAAATTTTAATCTGCTTCATTTTTGTACATAGTCCTAAAATAAGCTGCAAAAGAAGATGAACGGCATGGATATACAATTCATACTTCGAGATGGGCTCCTTGAGTCAGGGTCCCACCCACATGGTTGGTTCCGGGGGTCTCACCCAAGTGGCGCCCGTCTAAAACCAGCCGGGCTCAGTTTCGGTGGTGAATGTTACGGTCCACCGAAATTGATATTCAATCCGTACAGCTGACCTAAAAAAGAAAGAGAAGGAAAAAGACGGATAGAAGTCCACAACTGAAGCAATTAGGTTTGTTCAGTGAGGCTTTGGGTACCCGTCCCATTCATGACGAGGCCCCTACATATGTGGGCCACATACAATAGTGATATGCATTGCAATGGCTAGAAAATGACATCTGCAAAGAATAGACCTTTAACCCCTCTATATATATAGAGAGAGAGAGAGAGAGAGAGAGACCCCACAAAATTCACCAGGAATTCGAATTTTATCAAATAATAGCTGTATGAATCAATTTATTTTTTATTTTTTGAAAGGTGGGAGCATCTGATTTTTATTGGTAGTGCAGAAATTTACATCCTATAAGTGGAGTGCGAGGCCATGCCCCTTGCATGAGCTTTGTACAAAGGATTGTAGTCTCCAACAGAAAAATATAGAGACTTCACAATAAATCCAAACAAGTAAAGACCAAATTAACAAAACCGAAATCTTGTCGACAGGATCTTAAATCAAAATTCCAGATCGATGCTTTTCAAGGAGAAATTAGCAAAATGCACTGATTTATTTTTCTTTAGAAAGTAATGAAGCCGAGAATCGAGAATTGTGGGGCACGCGTGGTGTGTGTGCATGACATCCGACTCGTCCAACATATGCACCCCGACATGATAATCACCCAAGCAAAAAATATGGGCAGTCGAATCAATCATCAGATAGATTACATGTGGATTTTTATGTTTTTGATGGTATAGATCTACCAGATTTTGATCTTTTATGATGTGGCCCACGTTATGAATAGATCTACCAGCTTTTTGGTTGCTCTAGTTGGACGGTTGGTTTCATAAACATACTCGTGGGCCTCAAAACTCTAGACTTCACAATTCTAAAAGAAAAAAAAAATGAGAGCATTTTGGCATTTTCAATTCTCAAATTAAAAATACCACTTGTGAATTTAGATTCAATAAAGGCATACTTGGTAAAATCCAAATTACTGAGGAATTTTCCGGTGAAGGTCTTTTTTTTTTTTTTTTTTTCCTATATGGGAATATGGAGCCCACGGTCAAGTTTGGATAATCTTTACCAATAAATCTCCACAAAATCCAGAACCTAGATTACTTGCACCAGGAACGTACGATCGCGTCCAACCATAATGTGCTGTCCTTTTCTGCCAACGTATCATGTGTCGAAGTCATCCAAGCCGTGAAAAGGTGGGACCCAACAATCAAGATCACTCGACAGGAAAATCAGGCTGATTCAATGATCAGGTGGGCCCACATATGCTTGGGCATTACAATGGTGTAGCCCACCGGAAGACCACGTACATCAGTCGATCTGTTATCCAGGTGATCCACATGATGGTTCTCGCCTTTCTAGGTGGCTAGGATGCCCCACCACATGTGAGACATTTGCAAGAAAATAAGAAAAAAACAATGCAGCAGGGTAATCCTAGCGTGCAGATGTTTGCATGTGACCCTTCCTTTATTTGTATATTGTTTTTCTAAAGATTCTTTACCCCCCCCCCCCCCCCGGCAAAATTGAGAGGGACCCACAAACTTAAATGGAGAAATTGGGAAAAGGGGGTTCATGTACACATTGGAAAGTGATGGGAACAGACAGAGTCCTCACATGGGGAAGTGGGCCATCTCTATCCTGTTTGGCCGTAAAGTCAGGTTCACATCACAGGCCGAAGTGGGGTGTGGGTCTCCCAAAATGGCTCCATGTTCTTGTCTAGTCCCCTCCTTGTTAGGAACTTTTGGCACAACCAGCAATCCCACCAACCCTAGCCATGTCTACATGAAGGCCCTTAATTGCCATGCGCCCTAGGGGGAGGGTGTGTGTCATTTAAGGGTTTGCACCATGGCCTTGGCCCAGTAATCCATTATGTGGTCGAGATATGATAAGGTGATTTGCTCAAAGGTTGAAAATTTGGCGAACATTTCCCAACCTGGTACAAATGGGTGAGATCTGAGCCATTCATCAAGTGGCCCCATCCTGAACATGGAGTAGGGAGAAAAAATCAGGCTGTCCACTCATCAGACAGACCGTAAGTGTGTACTCAATATAGAATATAGGTCTTTTGCTGATAACGCATCTAACTTTTTTATTTTTTATTTTTTTTTTACTTTTTAAAAATTCTCAAATGCGTATTTTTAGTGGCCCGGCCTGATCTTTGGTCTTTGGGCATGTTTATCGTCGGCCTACCTAGTGAATGGGTAGTCGGCGTGACTCGTGAGTGCCATGTTTGGGCTCCCCCCCCCCCCCCCCCCCAACCCAAAAAAAAGGTTCTACGAGGTCAACCTATGTGGGCCCCACATTGATGTGTGTTGGACATCCACACTGTGCATTTTGTGGGTCCCCTCTAGGTTATGGGATCTCCCAAAAACCAGCCGTATCCTAAACTCAGGTAGGCCACACAATCTGAAACCACGTTAAATCATGCCTAAAATATCTAAAAGCACTTGGAGGGACCCACATGAGTTTTGAAATGGCCTAAAATTTGGTGTGACCCCCCCCCCCCCCCCCCATTCAAATTGTACATATACAATGGATGGGTTAGATGTCTAAGCCACATCTCCATGGGCCCTATAAAGACTCGCGAATTAGGTTTCAATGGGCGGGCATCCACTCTCAGCCCATGTCCATGGTGTGGCCCACCTAAGTCATGGATTGGCCTGATTTTTAGGCCCATGGCCCACCATGGAAGGGTGCATCATTGATGGTGTGGATGTCCACCACACATTACAGTGGGGCCCATAGAGCTCCCATGAGGTTGACCACACACACACACAAATATATATATATATATATATATATATATATATATATATATATATATATATATATATATATATATATATATATATAGAGAGAGAGAGAGAGAGAGAGAGAGAGAGAGAGAGAGAGAGAGAGAGAGAGAGCATGACTTCAATAGATGTGCGGAAGAGAGAGAGAGAGAGAGAGAGAGAGAGAGAGAGAGAGAGCATGACTTTTAGAGATGTACACGAGTCGAGTTGAGTCGAGTATTGCCCCTGCTTGGTGCTCGACTCGAACACCCCTACCCCTGCTTGTTACTCGGTCGAGTCGAGCATGGCTCTGCTCAGTTAGTAGACCGAGTGAGTTCGAGTCGAGTCTGAGTTAGAGCTGAGTCCAAGTTCGAGCCAAGTTCGAGTTTGAGTTTTCGAGCTGGATTTGTTGAGCCGAGTTTGAATTAATAATTTACTACAAAGTACAAACATAATCACAATCACAATTATTCATTCAAATTATTAATTCACTATAATCACAATAACAATTATCCATTCTAATTACTAATTATCTACAATCACAATCACAATCACAATTATCCATTTTAATTACTAATTTACTAGCTTACAATCACAATCACTAATTCACAATCACAAATTCTAATTACTAATTTACGATTGTACATAATTATATTATTCACAAATACACCATCGACTTATTATCATTGTCTGATCCATTGGAGGAGCTGCTATCTATTTTTTCATGCACATACTAATTCACCTTATATGAATCAGAAGGTGAAGAAAGTTTTCCTTCGTGCTCTTATACGGTTTGAATAAAAATTTCAAACTTTCTTTATTAGAATATTTATATGTTATATGCAAGACTATAATATTCACTAGGACGAGCGAGAAACTTTAATTTATTACTATTTTTCTTTTTCTTGCTTGTACTTAATCTTGCTTCATCATCAGGTACTCGATAATGTGTCTCTTCTATAATGTGTTTCAAGGCCAATTGAATTTGTTCTTCTTCTAGAGCATCTATGCTGGCTTCATCGATTATCTCTATACTAGAAGGTTTGGATTGGGTAGATGGTTTCTTATTTGAATTCAGAAGGACTTGAAAAAGAATTTGGACATCCTTTGGAGCTTTAGGGCACGATTTTGGATCACCACCTCGACATGCTAAGTATGACCGAAATCGATTAGTTTTATCAATAAACTTTGCCCCCACACAAGCCATATGCAATCTTCATCCTTATAGACATTGGGGATACGACTTGCGAACTGTGGTCCTAAACGTTGGTCGATGGGTCGGATGATGATGACATATCTACATTCAATTTTTTTAAGGAAACAAATGAGTATGTTGGGTTAAGAAGCAATATAATAACTTAATATAAGAACGAAAGATAATCAATATAATATTTTAACATAAGAACTAAAGAGAAACAATATAATAAACAGAACTAGATAAGTAATTGTTGGGGTCCTAAAAAGTAGGGACTCTTAAAATAAGCAAAATAGCCATATACCTCTGAAGGAATCATGCAAAACGCCCCCCGGTGCGCAAAACGGAGAATTACAAAATTCCCTTAGCCAATTTTGGCTGAAATCTCCAGCGGGCCCCGCGAATTACCGTGATCAAAACCATCCAAAATCGGACCCATAACTTCTTTGTGATTTATGATGAACAGTGCATGTGATTTCACGATCAAACGGGCCCCACAAACCCCCCAAAATTCAAAACCCAAATAGTGGAGTTCCTATTTACGTATCCACGCACCCATAAATTCAGGTACCCCACGCGCCCGAAAAATCACTAAAAACAGAAATTCGTTTAAAAGGATTTTGGTGCCCCACGCACCCAAAAAATAGGTCCACGCACCCTTAAATTCGACCAATTGGATATCCGTCATTATAAAGGCATTTCGGAGTCCCACGCACCCGAAAAATGCCCAACGCATCCACAAATTCGACAAAAAAATCAGGGACTTAATTTTTAGGTGCGTTGAGTCCCACGCACCCGTTTATTAAGTCCCACGCACCAAAAAATCAGATATTTTCAGAAATCATTTCCGGGTGCGTCGGACCTCCGTGCGCTAATTTTAAGATGCGTGGTGGGTATTTTAGGGGTGTTGGCACGTAGCGCTCTCCTATTGGACAACTTCGCCTATAAATACCCCGTCCACCAATTCATTCAGACGGTTTTGGAAAAAGAGAGAGCTGTCGCCCTCTGGAAATCCGAAATCCCCGTCAGAAATCCCCGCCGGAGTACTTTTCCGACCGCCTAGAAACCCTTCCCGGTCGCCGGAATACCCTTTCTGATCGTCGATATTCCACCGCAGGTCTGAATCCTAAAAAGTCATAAGTGTGGCCATGCATCCTGAAAATGGTCTCACTCACCCGAATAATTGACCACGCGTCTATTAATTCGACATAAATCAAACAAGTGCATCGGACTCCCACGCACCCGAAAAATGGCCCACGCGTCCATAAATTCGGGTCCTACGCGCCCATAAATTCAACGAACTTCACATTTGCAAATTCGGTCCCACGCACCCCTAAATACATCAGAAATCCAGCACTTAATTTTTAGGTGCGTTGAGGTCCACGCACCCGTAAAATAAGTCCCACGCACCCAAAAAATCAGCCAATTGCAGAACATGTTTGCAGGTGCACCAGACTCAATTTTAAGTGTTTTCAAGGTCCACTTGAGCCTATTTTGGGTATTTCGATCAGTTCCGGACGTAATGGAACGGTTGAATGGATGTTCCGAGAACTCTAAATGAGTAAAATTGCGCATCTGCGAGGTTCGACCCTATTCGACTGCGATAAACGAAGTGACTTCTCGGAAAGGAGCCGCCAGCATCCAGAACTATAGAAATATGTCAACCATTTATATCTACTGTAAAGATATGACCTGATTTGGGTAGAAAGCTAGACGAACATGGCTATGGTTATCACGATAAACCATATCAAAGAGTTTCAATCCTCCACAAACCAATTGCTATGAACTGCCACAACACGACAGTCGATGCCCTACCCATTCAAACGGTATCCGTCAGCTGGGGCTACGCAGGTACACACAACTGTAGAATGGACTTCCTGAGGTCACCTGTCCCTACGTTGACAGGTGCGGGCCCAGAGTCGTCCATCTCAGTCATAAACCCTAATAGTCTCAGCCCGGATCTCCGGCCAAAACATGGGACATAGACATCTGACTAATACAAAGATGATTCAGTCCATAACAAAACAAATACAGTTCTCTACGACCACTAGTCCCCGCTGACTAGTCTTTTGCCTTTTAATCAAGGGATCATCGATCATTCGATGTAATTAAGGGCTCGTGCCAGATCACGGCCTGGAATGTACAAGATCTCAGGATCTCTGGAATAAAATTCGCCTTGCGATATCTCTTCTTGTGTACCTTTTGTGAATGCTTGTGATTGTCTATGAATGTGTTTCTATTACTCTGAACCCCAGAGCAACAATACCCAGAAAATGTCCTTGCTTTCATTTTCTAGCTCCAACAAATTGGCGACTCTACTGGGGATTTTGACCATACCAGAATCTCTGGTTAGCTCTGAGTATAGAAACGCTCTAAGATCAATCATTCGCAGACACAAATGTGTACGCAAGAGATATATCGCGAGGCATAATGTTTCAGCGCCCTCGGGCGCCAAACTGGCGACTCTCAACGGGAACGTTCTTCCCTTCATCTTAAGGCAATAGATGGCAAATCAAAGGTTTTCAAACCCACGAACTCCCACAACTACACATATTTGTCTTCTTCTTGCTTATTATTGTTAGTTTATGTACCGCGATTCGATGGGTTCACGCTCCCGGTCGCGTTCATGAACTGTTCTAACAATTTTCTGACACTACAGAATTAGCAAGATAGTAACGCAGGCAGAAGAAATGGCAGGCACGATGACCAGTTCGTGCACCTTCCTTGTCACTGGAGGCTTTAGCTTCCCCCATTCCACCACAACTACAAACCCAAGCTCAGAATGGCAGTTGGTCGAGACCCGAAGGCAGAAGAGGGAATGGAAGAAAGATGCCATTATAGCAGCATATAGGAAGGTGAACGTTGCAAGACCTCGCCCCGTGATCAAGAAACAGTGGCAGCCAAAGAAGGGGCAAAAGATCCTTGTCAACAGGCAGGTCACATCGGACAAGCCCGCATCGCCCTCGATGACAGTCGAGTAGTTCCTGCCATTATCCAGAGCCGTTCATACCTCGCAAAAGACTACTAAGCCCGCGCATGCAAAATCCGAGCCCGTGACGACCCTTGAGAAGAAATAGAGGCCGGCTTGAAGAATCCTGTTGGTGCAAGTAGTGATGGTACAAGTGGCCGCAGAAGAAGAAGAAGAACCTTACGAGGCAGAAGAATTACCTCCATTACAAGATCAGATCGACAGATTAGTTGAGGCTAACCGCGAGATAAACGATCGAATGAAGGCTATCCAGGAAGCCTTGACCACTCTGATAGCGCAGAATGTCACCAGAAGTATCGCGCCGCCCACCCGTCAGTCAGCAGAGGAGTCTCAAGGGGTGGCAGAAGGTCCGGTTAAGCCTGAACTGCCTATCCAACTCAGAGTCGTACCAATAGGACGTACGCCGCCTTCCGCATCCCATATATCATAAGAATAGTTATCCCAAACAATAGCCCACATGATGCAGCAAGAAAAAGAGAAAGAGAGGAGAGGCAGCTACAAATATCTGGTCCCATACCCGCTTGAGGTAGAAGAGGTACCGTTCCCGGCCAATTTCAGGTGCCCTGACTTCAGAAAGTTCGATGGCAGAGGATCGCTGGAAGAACACATCACCCACTTCTTGACTATGTTAGGAAACTGGTCTGCAGTCCCGCAGTATTGCATGCGGCTGTTCGGATCTACCCTGACAGGGAAGGCCTTTCAGTGGTACATGTCACTACCGGCCGGCTCTGTAAGGACATGGGAGCAAATGCAGGACACCTTCATCTCAAAATTCTTTGCAACAGAGAGAGAGATCTCGTTAACAGACCTTGCAATGGTCAAACAGAGAAATGGTGAACCAGTCGAGAAGTTCATCGACTGATGGGGAACCACAACGGCTCAATGTTGCGAATTACCTAGCGAAGGCGAGCAGATGAAGATGTGTTTAAGGGCCTTAGACCCGATGATCTCGTATGACTTGTCCGGCAATACCTTCAGCTCCTTTCCTGAGCTGGCAACGAAAGCGCATCTAGTAGAGGAAGCACATCCCGGGTAAACTTCAGACTGGAGAGACAGAAGAGAGAGATAGGAAGAGTAGTAGAGACTCACCAGGTCGACAAGAGCAGGGGCCAGAAAGACCGCAAACGTCCTGCTGCCGATCATGGGCCAGAGATAAAGATAGTAGTGATACAAGACAAGAGTAAAAAGCCCTATGTACCCAAACATGTATCGATAGCCGAGCGAGAAAGGGCGAACGGCCCATATACATTCGATATGGTCGATCTCGTTTCGATCATGGAACAATTGATCGAAGAAGGCATGATACGCCTACCAGAACCTGTCCGCCCCCATGAAGTCGGGCGAACAAATGATCCCAAATACTGCAAATATCACCGATGCATCAGCCACCAGACGGAAGACTGCTTCTCCCTGAAAGGAAGGATACAGTGATTAATTAATCAAGGGGTCATTAGCATGAAGGTACTGGAGACAACAAAGGAGACAGCTGGGATGGATGTTAGCAATCCCAGTGGAAAATGACACTAGCCGATCGACCTCGTTCCCTGAGCCGACGGGACCATGGACTCTAGTCAATAGTAAGAAAAGACTTGAGAACAGACGAAGGCTCATTAGCAGAAGAAAGAACAGGGAAAGAGGAAGGAGAGAAATGTCGCGGGGGCGAGTACGATCCGCGACAAACATGGCACATTGCGGAATGGTGTCATTTGTCGAACAAGCACCGACCGAAGAAATCCCGCAAGCGATCGAGGAAGAAGTTGACGTGGTCATCTTACGATCAGGAAAGCAAATGCCTGACCGTACCCCTCCAAGACCAGATGACCCTGATGCCAGAAGATGGTACCCCTGACAGACCACAAGAGAGACCTCCCATGCAGAAACCTAAAGAGAAAGTCGTCGAAGCCACAACCAGTCAGCCGAACCCAAGACCAGTGGCGTATGACGTCGTGTCACACTTACGAAAGGTTCCCGCCCGCCTAAGCGTATACGATGCTTTATGTCTCTCAAAAGTGTACAGGGAAATGTTAATCAATGCCTTACTTGACAGTGAAGTCAGGGAAGTCACAATGATAGAGATAGAAGAAGAAATGAATAATACAGATAAATTTTGGGAGGGGTATATGCCAATGTCACAAGTCATGCCTGTCAACCATCCTTCGACCATCACTTTCTTAGAAGAAGACCGTACGATCGAATCAATAGACCACAATCGCTAGTTGATAATCACAGGAACAATCAGGGACACCGAGGTCAAAAGGTGCATGTTGGAAGATGGGTCTGCCGTAAATATCATGCCATTGAAGATGTTACAGAGGCTGGGTTATAAGGCAATCAGCATTACGCCCGAGTCTCATGATGATTCAAGGTTTCAATCAAGACAGTCAGCATACGCTCGGATCAATCACAGTAATGTTAGAGATCGAAGAACTGGTAACGAAAGTAACATGCCAAGTGATCGATGCAGTGACAACATACAACCTCCTTTAGGAAGGCCCTGGCTCCATCAGAATCGCATTATCCCTTCAACGTATCATCAGTGCTTCAAACATAACAGAGATGGGGTCCAATACAGGGTAGCGGCAGATCCGAAGCCATACACAATAGCTGAGTCATTCTTGGCCAATGCAAAATATTACAATCCGTCCGATAGCGGTAAAACTAGTAGGAAGCCCGATGTAATGAAGAAGGGGCAAGGGGCAAAACCCCAAATTGGGAAGTTCGTAGCAGAAAAGTAAACCTCAGCCCATCACCCAGGGGAGACCCTGATATCAGTAGGAAAATCACCCTCAGCCGATTACGAAGAAGTTCTATGTAGTACTGCAACATTTACGGCAGCTAGGGCAGTCCGTGTTAAAGTTAATCTCAGATCAACACATGAGCGTGCTCAAGTCTAGCTTCAATATGCCAGTACCTAAGATAGGAAGAACCAAGCCATTTCCGAAGGCTCCCAGCCAATTCGTCGTACCTGTCAAGAGATGTCACCCGAAAGAAATCAAGTTTCACTCAGGGCCAAGCCAGCTAGTACCATCAGAAGAGAGAGAAGAGGGCGGGGGATTTGCCCAACCCCGACCGATAGAAGAGAAAAGATATAGCAGAGCCAGCCGGAAGATCATGAGGAATATGAGATTCTTCGGTCAAGGTACAGACACAAAGAAGAGATTGCTAGCTCCATTTGAAGAACATAAGCAAGTGTACAGAAACGGAGAAGGCCTAGGAGTGTAAATATGGTGACCATCGACCTGGTGGAGGAAATCCAAGTGCAAGATCCTGTCAACATTATCCAACCAAGCGTCGCACCTGTGTAACTAGAAGATGGCGGACAACCGACGGTTGATGAACTTGAAGAGGTGAATTTGGGCACCCCCGAAGAACTCAGGAATACATATTTGAGTAGAAATGTCCCGAAAAATGAAAGAGAGAGATACCTGTAGCTATTAAAGGAGAATAAAGACATCTTTACCTGGACATATTCAGAAATGCCAGGGCTCAGCCCGACAATCGCCATGCACAAGCTGAGTATCATGAAGGTGAAATTACGTCGAGTGGTCTTACACGACACCCACGTATGCGCGTGCGGAAGCTTAAAGTGCAACTAGAATTATGGCTAAACCTATAGGAGGGGGTGATTAGGACCTTTTTTGAAATTCTTTTCGCCTACTTATATAATTCAACAAATCAAACTAAGTAAGCAAGAACACTTCGGCTTCTAAGCCTAAGTGGGTCCAATCACAAGACTAGCATATGATTAAGCAATAAACAACCTAGTCTAAAGCATGCATAGGTAATCAAAAGATTTAACTAAACAAGCTCCTAACCTATGCAACCTATGTAGACTTATGAGAATGGATCAATGAGCTCAAGTCTACACAACTAGTGAAAGTACATCTTGTGTGTGGATGTGCTTAATTAGTGCCTAGCATACATTCCTATCAATCATTCATAATAAGACAATTAAACTAACAATGTTAAGATATTAATGTGCTCAATTCAATCACAAACACAAGCATGTATAGTGGTTCGACTTTGGGTCTACTCCACTCCCGGTTCAAGTACTCAACTCCTTTGAGCACACCGGCATTCACTATCGAAGGTTTTAAATGAGGTCCACCTCTCAACCTTTACACGGAGGTTTTACCTGTTAACCTCTCAACCATGACCGGAGTTTTGGACAAAGGGCTAACTCTCAACCCAAACGGAGTTTTGGACATAGGCTAACTCTCAACCCGACTCACGTTCACTCCTGTGACAGAGGCTCCCCCTTGGAGACTTAGTTTAGGCCCGACAAACAGGCCAAGGAACGGCTAACGTCCCTAGATCGAGTTTGACAAACAAACTCTAAATGGACTCTAAAAAAGGACAACCTTACTTGTCGGATGAGCCCCTTGTTTAGGGCCGGTTTGGGTTGCTTGATCTCCTCTCTCCCTGTGCTTCAATCAGCTTCCCTTACTCCCACAATCGTGTTGCCGTTGCGTCGCCAATGCCTCAGCCACACTTGATCAAACACCTTGCATGTGATGCCTTTGAGATGCCCAAAGTGCTAGGAGGGTAGGTTTGAGAACTCTACAACTAATGGGAATGGGTTGCCTAGAGGTTCTCTCTTACAACGATCTCATCTTGGAGTTTTGGACAAGGATTTGCCAATAAAGAAGGTTCCAAACTCTAGAGATCAAGAGGGGATGAAGGTCATCTTCTTCATGAGCTTGGAATGCTCTAATCTTGTGTTAAAGCACAAGGAAGATGCCTTGCATAGGTTGGGAATGAGCCTCAAATGGTCTCCAACAATGGTGGCTTCACTCCTCTCGAAATCCCTCTTCTTACCCCTCAAAACAAGCCAAGCCCTTATATAGAACAATGTGCAAGGGATACAAAATGGGCAGAAAATGGCTAGTGCCGACCGGTTGCACGACCGGTCGGCCAGGGGCCACGACCGGTCGTCCAGGGTCCACGACCGATCGGCCATAGGCCAGAGCAAAGACAGAAACTTGCTGTCTTAAGTAGAATGCTCTGCACGACCGGTCAAGACCGGTCGGCCAGGGGTCCATGACCGGTCGTCCAGGGTCCACGACCGGTCGGCCCTATGGCCTGCACACACCAACAGCTGCTGTCCACTCTGGACTGTCTATTCGATCGATCTTGACCGGTTGGCCAGGGGCCCACGACCGGTCGTGACCGGTTAGACAGGCCTGGGTTCAGCCTGGTTATTCGCTGACCCATGCAATCTTCAACCCACTCACTTAGGCCAAGATTTAGGTGATGTTTTGGGACACCTAGGGCCAATCTATATTGACTAAAGGTTCCCTAATATGGTCAAGGTCATCAAAGAGGTTAAGGGGTTGGGTTTTGGTCAAGGTTAAGGCACATCAAGGCATCACTTTTACTTGTATCTTCTTCCTTGATGCAGCGGGGCCATCTGAGTCTTCGGTCTTCGTCTTCATTGGGCTCAACCGACACTAGACTCACTAACGTAAGTGATTGACAAACAAGGTGCACTAGTATGCCATAGAAAAGTGCACTAACAGAAGGAAAAGAAGTCAGTGAAGCAACCTCAATGACGATTTCATCTTGACATTGTACCCCAGATTGAAGAAGAAATCAAGAGACTGATTCAGGCCGGGTTCGTTCGAGAGGTGAAATACCCCAAATGGATCTCAAACATCGTGCCAGTCAAGAAGAAGAGCGGACAAATCCGAGTTTGCGTTGACTTCTGGAATCTTAATGAAGCCTGCCCTAAGGACGATTTTCCTTTGCCAATTCCAGAGCTGTTGATTGATAGCACAACAGGATATGCGGTGATGTCCTTCATGGATGGATATTCGGGATACAATCAAATTCGCATGGCCCCAGAAGATGAAGAAGCTACGGCTTTCCTGCACAACTCTCGGCATCTACTGTTATCGCGTAATGCCCTTCGGATTGAAGAACGCAGGGGCAACGTATCAGCGTGCAATGCACGTTATATTCCAAGATATGATGTACAAACACGTCGAATGCTATGTGGATGATTTGCTCGTGAGGTCAGCTGATTATGAACAGCACAGAGAACACTTAAGGCAGGTATTCCAGCGGTTGCGCAAGAAGAGTCTCCGTATGAATCCGCTAAAGTGCGTGTTTGGGGTCGCGTCCGGCAAATTCTTGGGCTTCATCGTCAGACATAGGGGCATAGAGATCGACCCCACCAAGATTAAGGCTATCAGAGAAATGCCACCACCGAAAAACCTAAAGCAATTGAAGAGTTTTCAAGGCCGCGTGGCGTATCTAAGGAGATACATTTCGAATCTGGCCGGTCGCTGTCAGTCGTTCTCCCGCCTCAACAAGAAGGACATTAAGTTTGAATGGGTTGATGCTTGCCAGAAAGCTTTTGATTCACTAAAAGAAATGCTCGGGAATTCTCCAGTCCTCGTTGCCCTAATCAAAGGAAAGTCACTGATTCTATACATCGCGATAGGTGATAACTCGCTAGGGGCTCCTGGCACAGAAGAACGAGGAAGGAAAGGAAAACGCACTTGTTGGAACTAGGGAAATGAGCCGCGGGGAACATTCTCTGGAATGTGGTGTTTTGTTGCTCTGGGGTTCTGAACAATTGAAACATTCATAGACAATCACAAGCATTCACTTAAGGTACACAAGAGAAGAGATATCGCAAGGCGAATTTTATTCCAGAGATTCCGAGATCTTGTACATTCCAGGCCGTGGTCTGGCACGGGCCCTTGATTACATCGAAAGATCGATGACCCTTGATTAGAAGGCAAAAGACTAGTCAACAGGGACCATGGTCTTAGAGCTTGTGGTCGTAGAGACCTTTGTTTGTCTTGCTGTGTACTGAACCACCTTTGGATTAGTCAGATGTCTATGTCCCATATTTTGGTCAGAGACCCGGGCTGAGACTGTCAGGGTTTATTACTGAGATGGACGACATTGGGCCTGCACCTGTCAACGTAGGGACAGGTGACCTCGGGAAGTCCATTCTGCAGTTGAGTACCTGTGCAGCCCAACTACGGATACCGTTTGGATGGGTAGGGCATCGACCATTGTGTCGTGGCAGTCGAGAGCAATTGATTTGTAGAGAATCGAGACTCTTTGGCATGGTTTATCGTCGTAACCATAGCCCTGCTTGTCTAGCTTTTGACACAAATCGGATCATGCCTTTATAGTAAACGTAAATGACAGCATATTTGCATAGCTCTGGATGTTGGCGGCTCCTTTCCGGGAAGTCACTTCGTTCATCGCATCGAGTCAGGTTAAGCCTCGAAGACGCTCAATTTACTCATTTTAGGGTCCTCGAAATGTTTGTTCAACTATTCCATTACGTCCGGAACGCTCGAAATACCCGAAATAGGCTCAAACGGACCTTGAAAACACTTAAAATTGAGCCCGGCGCACCTGCGAACGTGTTCTATAATTGGCCAATTCTTGGGTGCGTGAGACTTAATTGCCGGGTGCGTGAGAATCCACGCATCTAATAATTCAATGTCGATTTTATCATGAATTTAAGGGTGCGTAAAACTGCATTCAGGATTCGTGGGTCCCTTTTCAAAAATTTGATTCTTGCTGATTTTACGGGCGCGTGGGGCCGAATTGACGGACGCGTGGGGTCCTTTTGGATGCGTGGGTTCCTTTTATAGGTGCGTTACCAAATGTATGTGATTCAGACCTGTAGTGGTATCTGTGGTTAGAAAGGGGTTTCCGGTGATCGGAAAGGTGTTCCGTCGAGGATTCCGGCGAGGATTCTTGGGTTTCCGGCAGCGGCAGCTCTCTCTCTCTCTCTCTCTTTTTCGTCGTCGCGTAATGAGTGGAATGAGGGGGTATTTATAAGTGTGGTTGGTCAATGAGAGGCTGCCACGTGTCACGCATCTGTCAAAATGTCCCAACGCACATGTTTATTGATGTGCGAATGCCTGAAAATATACCGGATCTTTTCGGGTGCGTGAAGCTTAATTGTCGGGTGCGTGAGACTCCACGCACCTGGAACCCTATTTTTTAACCAGCCATGGTCTGAAGGTGCGTTGACCATTCTTCAAGGTGCGTTGGGTACCCGCGTGGCTTCGTAAATGGTGGTCCATCGTGCTGCTTTTTAAGGGTGCGTTGGATGAGTGGGGCGCTTTATTTTTGGGGTGCGTCGGACACGTAAATGTGGGCTCCACCGATTGGGTTTTGATTTTTGGAGGGTTTGTGGAGCCCGTTTTGTTGTGCAATCACTTGCACTGTTCATCATAAATAGTAATGAAGTTGCGGGTCTGCTTCTGGGTGGTTCCGAACACGGTGATCGGTGGGGCCCACTAGAGGATTTTGGCTAAGTTATGGAAATCCCGTATACTTCCATTTCGCGTGCACCGGAAGGCGCTTTGCGTGATTCCTTCAGAGGTATATGGCTATTTTGATCTTTTTAAGAGTTCTCATTATTTGGGACCCCAACAGATGCCCCTCCGGTGGGTCGTGATGGATGCACGATCGGCTGGTGCGACGCACCGGACTTCCTGGGTCCCACTATAAATAGACGAGACCGCTTATTCTTGTCATTTCACTGTTCATTGCCAGATATCCTCCGTCGAGCTTACGCACCCTTTTATTCTCCAACGCACCCAACAATTGTCTCCAACGCATCTTTTTATTTCGCACGCACCTGTTTATTCGAGGTAGGAATGACTTCAGGGGTGCGTGGGGTCTTACGCACCCTGTAATTTCGAACTTGGATTTTTGGATGCCCCTTTTTGGATGCGTAGGGTGGTACGCACCTGTAATTTTGGATTTTTTGCGGAGTTCCTGAATTTTTGGGTGCGTGGGGGTCTACGCACCCTTCGTCAAACTGGGCAAGTCTTGGTGCTTCACGCACCATGAAATTGGATTCGAGTCGTCTTTTAAGGATGCGTTGGGGCTCACGCACCCAGCCAATGAACTTGGCCGAAAAATCTATTTTGATGGGGTGCGTGGGACCTCACACACCCTTCGTCGATTTTGTTGAGGGATTGCCCTTCACGCACCTGAAAATTGGGGTTTGGATAGGTTTAAGGGTGCGTGGGGTCTTAACGCACCCGGAAATGTGATCTTGACATCCTTTCAATTTTCGGGGTGCGTGGAGACACACTCGCCCAGCTTACAGGATTTGTAAAATTTCTGGGGTGCGTCGATTTTGTTATTTTTTTTTGTTTTTTTTATTTTTGTGTCACAATGATCTTTTGCGAGACTAGATACTTAAGTGTATGAGCCCCTTAACCTCTGCCTCGTATTCGGGCACATATGGTATTTATCTTTGAAGAGGCGTAAGGTCTCATAGACTTTCGAGCTTTCTGGATCGCATCAGTTTTTTGAAGGTAATGCCTGCGGTTACCTTAAGTAATGTTTCGAGTGTACCTTAGTATGTCTTCCTGCCTTTTTGACTTCACTCGACTAGCTTTTGCTGCCTCCTGTTTTCTCTCTTTTCGTCGGACTGCCGTATTGGTTCATCAGCCTTGTTTCTTAGCAGACGATGGTCGTAACTCGCGCTTCCCTCTGTGCGGCTCGAGACTGCCTGAGGCGGCTTTTAAATGCTCTGGACCATCCTGAGGCTTGGTCATCTCTCGCCGGTCAATGCGACGAGGTGGCCGAAGCCTTGACTCATATCGGCGCGGAATCCCGCCCCATTCTTCAAGCTATCCAGAATGTCTCGGCGATGGCCTCCATCTCTGACGAGTGTAAGGAGGCCATTTCTAGCTTCATAGCGACTCAGTTTCCTAAAAGAAGAGAAGAGGGAGAGCAGGCGATTCCTAGCTTGGCTTGTCCCATTGGCGGGGGCTGAGTATCCAAATCGCCGTGCTGGTATCTGGAGGATGGTCAGGGAGGCCATACGAGAACATGACGACCTGGCGGTACGACGTTTCGATCATAAGGAACTATGCCAACGCCGAGCACCTGAATTTCGATCTCGTGCAACAGTGCATTTCCATCCTAGTGGACTTGATCTTCAAGGAAGGCCAGGTCCGGGCGAAAGTCGATGAGTTGAAGGCTCGGGTTCTCCCGCTGACGCAGGACTGAGATCCTTGCTTTCTAGCTTCAGGGAAGGGTCCCAGTAATTTTGAGTCATTTTACATTGACTGTTGTTGTTCGATCATTTAAACAATTGATATTAACAATTTAGACATTTGGAATGGCCCTTATGGTTGATGAATGCTAATTTATACTTTTCGCTTTACTTCTGTCTTTCCTTGCTTGTATGTTTTGTGACGATGATGTTGTGGTTGTGGATGTTGTTCGTTTCATTTCTTCTTCCACTGGTTTCGAGTGCATTCCGCAATGGCCTGGGTTGGCGCTTGTACTTTGTTCATTTGCTGCTTTGTGTCCCCTTTGGCTTTTATGGATGTTTAATTGACTTTGTGCGAACATCTCCCCTTTACTTTGTACCTGAGTTTTCTACATACCGTTTGCAGGTTACAATGGCTAGCGATCCTTCACAGGCCGGTCCTTCGGGTCCTCCCCTAGACAACTTCCAAGCGTAAGCGTGCTGCTGCCAAGCAGGTCGTCAGACCGTCTACTGAAAATCCATAGTGGTTTCTCCCTCCGGAAACGTTCAACTTTTATGAGCGCATCCTCACATTATCGAAGGATATACAGAAAAAAATCCTTTGCGATAGGATCGTGCCGCCCCCTCCAGACAGGGGCACGTAGGAGCAATGGGATGCCTGGTACGCTCCTCTCCGGGGCTTCCGGAGTGACGGGACAATGGGTTCTGAAGAGGGCGAGGCGAGTCCGTCGATCCCTACCCAGGCCACCAGGCGCGGTCACCCGAAGAGGGCTGGCAAAGGCGCCAAACAAGTGTACTTGGAGAACTAGGCCAAGTCTAGATCGGACAAAATGAAGGTGACCTGGTCTAGTGCCAAGCTTGTCACTGCGCCACTCGTCGTGAGGAACCCCTACACTCGGGAGGACATTCGTTACTCGAAGAGTTATCA